>JASPKZ010004900.1:0-89927 GCA_030220185.1 Diploptera punctata | reverse complement strand
CCTCGAAACCAGGTCATTCTCACCGGGAAATTCAAAGTTCATTAATTTCTTCTTCTTTCGCTCTTTTGAATGTAGATCTTTCCCCAAACAGTAAGTTCTTTTGGTTTTTCTATTTGTTTTAATAATTTAGCTTCTTTCTCGATAAGATGTTTTTCAGACCATGCATGGGCAGCCACTGCAGATTTTTCTACTTCCCCTTTTTTGACATTCCTGAGATGTTCTTTCACTCTAGTTTTCAAATTTCTCTTAGTTTTTCCTATGTAGAATTTCTCACATTCTTCACATTTAATTTGATAATCCCTAATTTGTTTCTTCTTTAATTTTCTCAATCTTATTAGGTCTAATCAGTGTACTGATGCTGTAGCCATTTTTTGGGTGCTAACCTTATGTTTGAAATCTTTAAAAATTTTTTTGAAACTTGTGGTGTTTTAATGGATGATATGTGAATTTCCTAATTTTACATTATCTTCTTTAACTTTTAGAAGAGTGCTTTGATTAATAATTTTTGTCTTTTGAACTTGTTTATTTTTTTGAGTATCATTTTTATTGCAAAACCATTTTTCTGTGGCTACGTTGATTATGTGTTCTTTTTCTTTTTCGTAATTTTCTTTGTTCATTGGTATGTTCACTAATCTATGTGTCAAACTATTGAAAACTGCTTCTTTGTGAGCTATGTGATTGAAACCTGAAGCTTTTATGTAGTTATCTATATGTGTCTTCTTTCTGTAAATTCCAAATTCTATCTTATTTTCTTCATTCCTTTTTAAGTTGAGATCTAAAAATGGTATTTCTCCATTGATTTCCTTTTCCATAGTGAACTTTATAGTTTGACTTTGAATGTTCAATAATTTTAATGCATCATCTATCTGTTTATGATTAACTATTGCAATTATGTCATCCACATATCTACACCAGAACTTGAAAATTAACGATGTCCATTAATTATCTTGTGTTCAAAATTCCCCATGAATAGATTAGCTAAGAATGGAGATAAAGGGTTTCCCATCGAAAGTCCTGAATTTTGTTTATAAAATCTTCCATTGTAGGTGAAAAACATATTATCGATACATAACTAAACACTTTAACTAAATTATGTATCGATAATATGTTTTTCACCTACAATGGAAGATTTTATAAACAAAATTCAGGACTTTCGATGGGAAACCCTTTATCTCCATTCTTAGCTAATCTATTCATGGGGAATTTTGAACACAAGATAATTAATGGACATCGTTTAATTTTCAAGTTCTGGTGCAGATATGTGGATGACATAATTGCAATAGTTAATCATAAACAGATAGATGACGCATTAAAATTATTGAACATTCAAAGTCAAACTATAAAGTTCACTATGGAAAAGGAAATCAATGGAGAAATACCATTTTTAAATCTCAACTTAAAAAGGAATGAAGAAAATAAGATAGAATTTGGAATTTACAGAAAGAAGACACATATAGATAACTACATAAAAGCTTTAGGTTTCAATCACATAGCTCACAAAGAAGCAGTTTTCAATAGTTTGACACATAGATTAGTGAACATAACAATGAACAAAGAAAATTATGAAAAGAAAAAGAACACATAATCAACGTAGCCACGAAAAATGGTTTTGCAATAAAAATGATACTCAAAAAAATAAACAAGTTCAAAAGACAAAAAATTTATTAATCAAAGCACTCTTCTAAAAATAAAAGAAGATAATGTAAAATTTAGAAAATTCACATATCATCCATTAAAACACCACAAGTTTCAAAAAAATTTTTAAAGATTTCAACATAAGATTAGCACCCAAAAATGACTACAGCATCAGTAGACTGATTAGACCTAATAAGAATGAGAAAATTAAAGAAGAAAACAAATCAGGGATTTATCAAATTAAATGTGAAGAATGTGAGAAATTCTACATAGGAAAAACTAAGAGAAATTTGAAAACTAGAGTGAAAGAACATCTCAGGAATGTCAAGAAAGGGGAAGTAGAAAAATCTGCAGTGGCTGCCCATGCATGGTCTGAAAAACATCTTATCGAGAAAGAAGCTAATTATTAAAACAAATAGAAAAACCAAAAGAACTTACTATTTGGGGAAAGATCTACATTCAAAAGAGTGAAAAGAATAAATTGATGAACTTTGAAATTCCCGGTGAGAATGACCTGGTTTCGAGGTTTTTCAGTCAGCCAATGGAAGGAGAGGACAGCTCTTCAAGACGACAGAACAACGGTCGTGACGATACTGAGGATGGAACAGAAACTATGTTCCGAAACTAGTTTATAATCAAATAAGAAGAACAATATGAGCTGAGTGATAAAAAATATTCTACCTTAATGAATATACCTCATAGTGAGAATTCCTAAAATAAGTAATAAATTAACATGTTTTATTTATTTCCATTCTTCCCTTCTGTTAAAATTAAAGAAAATCTTTAGGTCTGAAAGGCTGGGTACAAATAATTCCATAATTTAAAATTAATTAATACGTTATTTATTCCTATACAAGTTCAATTCCATGATTATTCACCAGATGGCGTTATATAATTATAATTCAGAATTTTACCACCAGGCGGTGCTGAATTTCATATTAGTACCAGAAAAAAATTGAAAAAATTTAGATGTCGTTAGTTGTTCTACATAGTGCCGCTTCTGGCATGTACGCGAAACTTGTCCACTTTCTTCTCTGGTACTCTGTACTCTGAAGTAGTTAATTGGTGTTCATTTTCTGCTAATTTTAACCAGTTTTAAAATTGGGACCCTACAGCTCATTGACAAGCTGATATGGCTATCAAACAGCCATTATAATTAATACTTTTCTTTTATTTCAGGTACTTCTTCGAATTGAAAATTGCATAACTTTACAAAAAGTATTGGCCAGAGGTTTGAATTATGCAAGAAAATTAGATTACAAACCACCTTGCTGTCACTTCTACACAGATATCAAACAAATGTTGAATGAGAAGCCAAAAAAAGTAGAGAAAAAGTAAGTTATAACTTAATCCATTGTTAAAAATAACTAGCAGTAAAAAAATAACAAATGTAATACACCATATCCCTTGTAAAACACAATAAAATAAATTATTAATGAGTTGGATATTTTGACTCACCTCATATTCTTGATTTTTATGCAGACCTGGTTTTGTCGCTTTTTCTGTGACATTGTCTATGCATTCCTACTGTTTGCCAGTTGTCCATTCTGCAAGTTGATTTTTTACTCCCTCTGTTGGCTGACCAATGTTTACTGTGAAACTGAAAAATCAGCTTAGAATTTCATAGTCAAAACCAGTTTCATTGTAAAAAATTATTCTTGTTTTAACTCATTTTGAAATGTCGCTTCTGATGACTAAATGGTTCTGATGTTTGCAGTTTCAGATACGGCTAAGTCATAAAAATTAATTTATTCATTTTTAATTAATACTTATTGACTGATATGATCTTCTGACTACAGTTATGGGGTCCTGGGTTCGATTCCTGGTCAGGCCACAGAATTTTTTTTCTTAAAGGGAATTATTCCTGTGGTTCCCATGGTCTGGATTTAGGTTAAGTTTACTTTAAGGACTCTCCTGGCGCTCCATTATCATTCATCACCTATTATATTCTCATCGGGGTAACATAACTCCACCTTCCAGATGCCCCAAGTTAAGAAGTGGATTACAGTTCTGCAATACCAGGAGGGAATACCAGAAATGTCATAAAAGACATTGGTAAAAAATTATTAATTTATTAATTCTTTCCTTTAATTTATTTACTGATACATTTGTTGGTTAATTCATCCATTCTGTCACTCATTTTTTTTTATTTATATACTAATTTATATTATTTATTGGTTAATACATTTATTTATTGGTTCATGTATTTATTATTTTTCATTAATTCATTCATTCATTCATTAATTCATTCATTCATTCATTCATTGAAACGGATACCCTGTCCACGTGTTGCTCACTGATATCTGTGGGTATATAAGCATAACTGAATTAGCTAGGTCAAGAAACACCTGCTAAGGGAGAACCCATGTCTCCATGAGGGATGTATGGGGTAAATACATAATAAAGATAGATCATTGGTTGATTAATGTCTTTGACATCGTCCAATTCCTAATAGCCAATTTTGTCGGTGCATCCAGTCTCCTGGTTGTAGATCTTTCTCCTTCATGTATAAATATATTCCCTGACTCCAGGAAGTTTTAGGTCTTCCTCTGCCTCTCTTCCCTCAGGTTTCCATCCCAAAACACATTTTGGTAGCCAATTCTCTTCCATTCGCTGGACATGTCCGTACCATCTTAATTGCTGAGCTTTAATATAATCTTCAAAGTTAAAATTGAGGTAAGATGTTAAAATGACTCATTAATTTTTTAATATAATCTATTTATTTAATTCCTAAATATGTGATCTCACTACAAGATTTGTTTCTCCAGTCTCCAAAATTAAATTTTGTTCTGGTTCACCAATTGATGAATATTTTGTTTTCTTCATGTTCAAAATTAATCCCCAATCTTGTGCAATTAATAATTGATCAATCATATTTGAAGAGAAAATTATACGCTCAGACCGGGACTTGAACCCGGGACCCTTGGTTTTCTAGTCCAAGTGCTTCTACCATTTGAGCTACCTGAGCAAGTACCGATCTAAAACGCAAATTTTTCTCTATATATGTTGTAATTCCCGCCCACCAAATGCTTTGAAGCCTTTGCTTCTATCTTTGCAAATGGCGGCTCCTATATTAAGAGACATATTTGGGAATTATACATTACATTATAAATGCCAGTACGGCTATTTTCGATGTTCTTATTATTAATTTCATACATCTCAATGATGGATAAATCATATTTGAAGAGAAAAATTATACGCTCAGACCGGGACTTGAACCCGGGACCCTTGGTTTTCTAGTCCAAGTGCTCTACCATTTGAGCTACCTGAGCGGGAATTACAACGTATATAGAGAAAATTTGCGTTTAGATCGGTACTTGCTCAGGTAGCTCAAATGGTAGAGCACTTGGACTAGAAAACCAAGGGTCCCCGGTTCAAGTCCCGGTCTGAGCGTATAATTTTTCTCTTCAAATATGATTTATCCATCATTGAGATGTATGAAATTAATAATAAGAACATCGAAAATAGCCGTACTGGCATTTATAATGTAATGTATAATTCCCAAATATGTCTTCTTAATATAGGAGCCGCCATTTGCAAAGATAGAAGCAAAGGCTTCAAAGCATTTGGTGGGCGGGAATTACAACGTATATAGAGAAAAATTTGCGTTTAGATCGGTACTTGCTCAGGTAGCTCAAATGGTAGAGCACTTGGACTAGAAAACCAAGGGTCCCGGGTTCAAGTCCCGGTCTGAGCGTATAATTTTTCTCTTCAAATATGATTTATCCATCATTGAGATGTATGAAATTAATAATAAGAACATTAATAATTGATCGTCTGCAAAATGTAAGTTGTATAAGTTTTATTGTTTGAATTAGAAATTCCCATGGTTGAACATTTTCTCCTCCAATTCTTCAAAATTTCATGTACATACATTTTAAAACAGAGTCAGTGATAGACAACCTTGACATAGTCCTTTATTTACTGTAAAACCATGTGACAATTTACTACCAATTTTATTTTAGATGTGCAGTTGTCATATCAATTTTGTAAAACTTTAATTATTATAGTCTTAATTCCCATACATCTTAAAGCAATCCATAGTTTTTCTATAGGGACATTGTCGTATGCTTTCCCAAGATCTACAAATAGTAGGTGCAAAGGTTGTTCATATTACATTTTCTTTTCTATTATCTGAGTAATGCAAAATAAATTGTTGATTGTGGAACAATCTGCTCTAAATTCTGTCTGTATATACATAGAAACATATTAATTCATTCACTTTTCATTAATTTATTATTTGTTCATTAAATAATCTGGGAAGTGAGAAAAAAAATGTCACAAGCCATTTCATCACCCCATCACCATTGGATAACGACTTAATTTCAGTTATATTTAACTTTTATAGGAATTAATCACTATGAGGTTTAATTTATCTCTCCTCCTCCTCCTGGCACGACAGGCCTACAAGGCCCTTAACCTACCAGCCAGCTGCTGGCCTCACATCCACATGTGTCAATCACAGAGGTAGATGGTAATAAGCCAGTGTAGGGGTGACATGTGGTCAGCATGTCGAGTCCCCCAGCCGTTATAGCTGGTTTTCTCAACCTGGAGCCGCTACTTATTGTAGCTACCCAAATGCATCACGATGCTGGGTGGGCACCGGTCCCATACTGGCCAAAATACCATGAGAAAATTTCTTCCCCCATGGAGACTCGAACCAGCGCAAGTCCCATAGCTCTGCGCCAATGCTTTCTGCCTTAACCACTCGGCTACGGCGCAGGACGCGAGGTTTAATTTATGGTGAAATTAAATGTTTCTTACCTCTCCTCATATATATCTTCTAAGTAGATCGCGATTTCAAGACCACAACTGTCTCATCCTCAATACCTTCCTGGCGACTGATGTTATGTCGATCGGAAGAAACTCTTCTTCTTCCCTCTGTAACAGTTTCTTCCGATCGACATAACATCAGTCGCCAGGAAGGTACTGAGGATGAGACAGTTGTGGTCTCGAAATCGCGATTACTTAGAAGATATATATGAGGAGAGGTAAGAAACATTTAATTTCACCATTAATATCAGTTAACCTGCATTGACATAATAAATTACCTTCTTAACTTTAATATCTCTGGTCATTGAATGTAAAATCTGTTAGTAAGATTTTTTATTATATTTTTTATAAAAGTTTTTATATTATTTAAAGTTATTTTTCTTAAAGGGTTGGTAAAGGTAAGAATAAAGGAAAAAGGAAACGCAAAGGGAATAAGGATGATGTCCCTAATACTTCAACAGCAAATGTGAATAAAAGTGTAGCAGCAGATGAGCCAGCTGCAGCAGCAAGTGAAGTGGACAGGAATGTATATAGATACTATTTCCGAGAGCTGGAGATGGAAGTTTTCACAACACTTAGCAAAGATTTTGTGTTAAACAAGAAGGATATTAAGGTACAGTATCAGCCTTCAGATGAAAGAGAATTGTTTATGTGGAAAGAATTGTTGACATTTGTATCAGTGCTCGAATGGTGTAACTGGTATCATACTGATGGTGGAATCAGAAATCCAGGGTTCGAGGGTTAATTTTTCTTTTTAAACTAAAACCGTGACCAATTCTGGAAAATGTTAATCGAAAATATAACATCAAAATATGAAGCTTTACTAAGTTATGTAGATAGGAAATAACACCATGAGGTTTTTTAATATTGTTTATTTTTTCTTTCACTCACCTCATACTTCATAACTCCTCGCAGACCCAGGGTTTCGTCACATCATTTGTGACATTCTCAATGCTGTGTCACATTCACCGTTGAAGGCCGTTGGACATCAGTTGTGAACGTGACACAGCATTGAGAATGTCACAAATGATGTGACGAAACCGTGGGTCTGCGAGGAGTTATGAAGTGTGAGGTGAGTGAAAGAAAAAAATAAACAGTATGAAGCTTTACTCAAAGTTAAAATTGGGAAACACATTATGAGGTTCTTAATTTATAAATTAATGAGTCATTTTAACATCTTACCTCATATTTCCTGTTTTATCAAACACGGTAACTATAGTTTTCAAATGATCTTGTCATTCATTTTCAACCGCCATTATGACTACCGGATATTCGTTGGAATCTCCCTCTATAACATTGCCATCTGGTGTTGATTTGACGAACTTCGAGATATCGTTGCCATCTGGTATTGATTTGATGAACTTCGAGATGAGGTCACGTTCATCCGGAATGTCGAAATTCATAGATTTAAATTTGTTCTTCTGTATAAATATTTTCTGCCAAACTGTCAAATCCAAAGGTTTTTCCAAATGTTTTAGAAGTTTAGCTTCTTTTTCAATTCTATGACACCGATAAATAAATTTAGCCTTGGTAACTTATTAATAACCAATAAGAAAATGAACACCCCAGATAGTAAAAAATCTGGAATTTATCAAATTGATTGTCGAGATTGCAATAAAGTATACATAGGAAAAACAAAAAGAAATTTGGACACTCGCACAAAGGAACACTTTAGAAATATTAAAAATGGTGAAATTGAAAATCAGCTATTGCAGCACATAGTTTGGTTGGAAGGTCATAGAATTGAAAAAGAAGCTAAACTTCTAAAACATTTGGAAAAACCTTTGGATTTGACAGTTTGGGAGAAAATGTTTATACAGAAGAACAAATTTAAATCTATGAATTTCGACATTCCGGATGAACGTGACCTCATCTCGAAGTTCATCAAATCAATACCAGATGGCAACAATATCTCGAAGTTCGTCAAATCAACACCAGATGGCAACGTTATAGAGGGAGATTCCAACGAATATCCGGTAGTCATAATGGCGGTTGAAAATGAATGACAAGATCATTTGAAAACTATAGTTACTGTGTTTGATAAAACAGGAAATATGAGGTAAGATGTTAAAATGACTCATTAATTTATAAATTAAGAACCTCATAATGTGTTTCCCAATTTTAACTTTGAATAAGTAAGACGACTCAGGTCTTTGGGAAGTTTATTACGACTATTTGGATACATAACCTCAAACCGTGCCCAAAGTATCACTTAGTGAAGTGCGAAAACAGAACCAAAACAATTCACGAATTAATAGCAAATTGTAAACCATGTATATAATATTAGTGTACACATTGTGTTTAATAAATATATATATATATATAACCTCAAACAAAATGGCGTCTGGGAGTTCATTAAATTTGAATATATTAACAAGTTTCAATACAATATTTTTCGATCTTAAACCTGACATAAAGAAGTTTCTAAGATTAAAAGAAAAAAGAAGAAAATTTTGGCAGATATTAAATTTATCAATAAATACATGACAAATAAAGTGACAACCAAAAATTCGTGAGAAAAATTGTAAAATTCAATCATAACTCCAAACAACAATTATGGCAGAGCAGAAAGTTCTTAAAGAAGAAAAAAACAAATTTTTACCAAAATTAAGTAACCTGGATTTGGAATTATTTTATCTTCATTTGAAATTGGTAAAATTATTAGGTGATATTTGTTTAGAAAATTTAAACAAGAAACTTTTTTGGAAGATTAAATTTCACAATTCAGAAGAAAATTGCTACACAAAACAAGAATTTAAAAATTTATCCAGAAACGACATAATGTCCCTAATCAAAAAATTGAAAAAGATTGCATAGAATTGAATCAATCAACAAAAAAACAAATTCAAATGACAATAACAATGTTGTTAATCTTTTCAGAAATAGAATTGACCGAAGAAGAAACTAAATTATTGAATCTTGGACTAAAAACTTGTGTGAATTTCCTCAAATAAAATAGAAGACTACGTAGCTGACATTGAGATTGCAATTTCAGATCTTAAGTTGAAGACAAAATTATAATTAGGAGAAATTGTGAAAAAACATTTTTGAAAATAAATGAAAAACAAAAAAACAATAGAGCCATAAGAACATGAAAATATTGAAGAATATCAACAACAAAAAGCAATAATTTCGAAAGCCCGATAAAGGAAACAAAATTGTAATTTTTGAATAAAGACGATTATGTAAACAGAATGAACCTTCTCTTAAATTCAAATGAATAATAAGAAATTACTACACTGCAATCCTCTTCCCAAAAGCAATAAAATCATTTACTAATACGATAAAAAAACATCAAATATGTCATCAAAGAACAAGATAATACAAGTTGAAAGTATCAAACCCACAGATTCCAAAATTGTATGGGCTTCCCAAAAATACATAAAGAGGGGAATAAGATGAGACCCATTATTAATAATATTGGCTCACCTTGTTACAATTTGGCAAAATGGCCTTACTAAGAAATTTAATGAACTACCAAGTTTCGACAACAAAGTATTGAAAATTCAATTGAATTAGTTAATGAACTGAATAATATCACATTGGATTGTAATGATACATTGGTTCTTTGACGTCATTTCTTTATTTCCGAGCGTCCCATTGGGAAGATGTTAAATATTTTAGAAAAATGGCTTATTTCCTTGAAACTACAAAGAGAAATAATTAATGAATATTTGAATCTTACAAAACTTTGTATCGACAACAATTTTTTTCACCTTCAATGAAAAAAAAAAAAAATTATAAACAAATCTCAGGTCTGGCTATGGGAAACCCACTTTCACCATTTTTGGCAAATTTTTTATGGGTTATTTAGAATGTCATATCACCAATGCTTATCCCTGGATGTTCAAATGTGTAGTTATAGATACGTGGATGATATTTTTCTGTGATAAATTCTAAATATATTGAAGATGCCATTAAATTACTCAACCTCCAGGATGAATCTGTGAAATTACTATGGAATTAGAAAAATAATAACCAAATCCCATTTTTGGACCTCTACATAAGAAGGAATGAACAACAACACAAGAATTGAATTCAATATATACAGAAAAAGATACTCATATTGACAATTACATAAAGTCTTCAGGTTTCAATCATATTGCGCATAAGCATGCAATTTTCAACAGTTTGATATATAGATTATTGAATGTTCCACTAAATGAAGAAGATTTTAAGAAAGAATACAATCACATTTGGGACATAGCTAATTTAAATGGTTTTGGAAAGGAAATAATTATAACTAATTGAAGAAATTGCAGACAACAAAAAAGATTAAAAGAATACACTACCCTTCAATCTGATTTCAAAGAAAGGAAAACAATTTTAAGAAAATCACTTATCATCCTGGAATACATAACAAATTTCAAAAAAAATTTCAAGAAATTCAATATTACATTGCGAACCGATAAATAAATTTAGCCTTGGTTAACTTATTAATTAACCAATAAGAAAATGAACACCCCAGAGAGTAAAAAATCTGGAATTTATCAAATTGATTGTCGAGATTGCAATAAAGTATTACATAGGAAAAACACAAAAGAAATTTGGACACTCGCCACAAAGGAACACTTTAGAAATATTAAAAATGGTGAAATTGAAAAATCAGCTATTGCAGCACATAGTTTGTTGGAAGATCATAGAATTGAAAAAGAAGCTAAACTTCTAAAACATTTGGAAAAAAACCTTTGGATTTGAACAGTTTGGGAGAAAATATTTATACAGAAGAACAAATTTAAATCTATGAATTTCGACATTCCGGATGAACGTGAACCTCATCTCGAAGTTCAATCAAAATCAATACCAGATGGCAACGATATCTCGAAGTTCGTCAAATCAACACCAGATGGCAACGTTATAGAGGGAGATTCCAACGAATATACCGGTAGTCATAATGGCGGTTGAAAAATGAATGACAAGATCATTTGAAAACTATAGTTACCGTGTTTGATAAAACAGGAAATATGAGGTAAGATGTTAAAATGACTCATTAATTTATAAATGAAGCTTTACTGCTTAAAAGCAATGTATAAATCACAATAAACAATACCTTGAATAGAAGTCGTCAGATGGCATTGTTGGTAGCGATGGTTATTGCCTTCGGATGAAAGAGAATTGTATAAGTGGAAAGAATTGTTGACATTTGTATTGGTAATTAAATAATCAAATTAATGTTTTTATTACCTCACCTCATATCCTTTTTCTTCTATACTGCAGTTTCGGAGCTTATCTCCATCGTCAGTAGCACCGGTCGACCAGAGGCTACTGACGATGGAGATAAGCTCCGAAACTGCAGTATAGAAGAAAAAGGATATGAGGTGAGGTAATAAAAACATTAATTTAATTATTAAATTAAACCTCATAGTGTTCTTTCCCTGTGAAAGTTAAATAAATTTGTATTGGTGCTCAAATGGTATAACTAGTATCATACTGATGCGTAGAATCCGAGATCTGGGGTTCGAGCATTAATTTTTTTTTCTAAAAATAAATAATACAATATACTTTTTTTAATTTTTTGCATGTATATAACTCAATTTTACAAAAATAAATGAACTTGGTAACTTTTTTCAGTTTACTGATGATGCACAGACTCACAGTTATGGACAATATGTAGTCAAGATACAATTTAGAAAACTGATTAAAGATTTTTGTGGCATTTTCATTTGATTGATTCCTAGAGACAAAAATACAATTAATTATATTATTTTTTTTTGGGGGGGGGGGGTTCTGGACATCTTAACCTCAATATAATGTGATTTGTTTTGGACAGTTTCAAAACAATTTCTCTGTGTTATTTCAGCTGTCCAGACGGTTTTATTTATGTTGCATTATGTTGCACCACCTGGATGTCGATGTCAGCTCCATCCTGTGGTGGCCAAAAAACCTCCAAAACAAGGTCCACCCTCCATCGAATATCAAAATTCATAACCTCTGTTTCTGTTCTTCTGGATATAAATTTTTTCCCAAATTTAAGTCCCAGCTCGGTTGTATTTTCTAACTGTTTTTTAATAATTTAGTGGTCTGAATTAATATTAATGTTTTTCAGACCAAACATGCTCATCTTTTGGTCTGAAAAACATAATATTTAATTCAGACACTAAATTATTAAAACAGTTAGAAAATACAAACGAGCTGACTATTTGGGAAAAAATTTATATTCAGAAGAACAGAACAAGAGTTATAGAATTTTGATATTCCGATGGAGGGTGACCTTGTTTGGAGGTTTTTTTGGCCAACCACAGGATGGAGCTGACATCGACATCCAGGTGTGGTGAAACATAATTGCAACATAAATAAAACCAGTCTGGGAAAGCTGAAGATAAAACAGAGAATTGTTTTGAAACATGTCCAAGAAACAAAATCAACATTAATATTGAGGTATAGATGTCCAGACCAAAAATAATATAATTAAAATAACCTCAAAATATAACTTCCTAAAATTAAATATTAATACAATTAATTGTATAGAAATTAGTCACAACTATTAATTAAAAGAAAAATGTAATCTTCTTGAACTTTATGAACAATTCTTTTATCCTATTATTTTTGTTTTTGCGCTATTATTTTTTTAGAAAGGTGAGCCAGCTTTGCATCCAGAAATTTTACTCTTCTTACTGGAAGACTATGTAGCAAAGTTAGACCACTGTTTGCCAAATACAGTGAAGAGGATCAGTTCTCTTGCTACAAGTCAACAAGCTGCAGCTGCTGCATCAATTGGATTTGCAAATTTAGATCGCATAGCTGTGAATCTGATTGCACGGCGTGCCGTAAAGTTATTGCCATACATTATTAAGAAGCTGGAGACAACTGCTGAATATTGCCAGGTATAATTTTTCTTAAATTAATATTCAAGCTGAAAGTTTGGGTTTCAATTTCTGGATCAGGAAAAAAATTTTGCAAATGTTAAAATTTAATTAATGTATCAGAACAAATTGATAGTAGAAAGCAGGCATTCTGACACATGTTCTCAAGAATCCTACTAAATGTTTAGGTAAGATTTGGAAATACAATAGGAAGTAACATTATGAGGACTTAGGAAATAAGTTTGGTCTGTATTCTTCTTACCTCATATAGTTGTTCCTTTTAGACATATGTTTCAAAACATATTTGCTCCATCTTCAGTTGGTACAAATACATGAGGTAAGATCTTCTTTATTGAATATCCATCCATAGTAATTCTGCTTGAGGGCAGGTCTTTCACTGCATGCTTTCATGCTATGCTTTGCAGTTTTACTAGGGAATTATAGGTGTGGTAGCTTCCTGTTGCTTTCCACACCAGCGAAGGATGATGATGATGATGGCCGGATGATTTTCGGGGACCGTTGGGCCCTAAGCTTCCTAACATTTGTCTTACAGGTGAGGAAAAACCTCTCCCAGGAGCCTGTCCCGACCAGGAATCAAACCCGGGCCCGCTGTGTGACAAGGCAGCGTGCTACCTCGAGATCACGGCGGTGGACTTTTATTGATATTTGTAGGAAATAATCAGGGATTTATCAAATTGATCATAAATGTTTTAAAAATATATATATATATGTATACGAGGGTGAATCAAATATAAACCGGAATTATTGTTTACAATTTTATAGAATTAACACAAAAAATACAAAACCACCACCTCATTTTTCTACAGTCTCCTGCATTTCCAACACACTTTTGCCATCAAGTTGGCAACTTTTTGATGCCATCCTTGAAGAATAAGGGATGACGTGTAGTCAGCCAGTTGTGCACAAACTCCTCTACCGCTGCATTGTCACCAAACCGCCTTCCTCCCAGGTCTTCTTTCAGTGGCCCAAACAAATGGTAGTCACAGTGTGACAAATCTGGACTGTAAGGAGGTTGTTCCAGAGGTGTCCAATGCATTTTCGTCAAATTTTTTTGTTCTGGCTGAGGAACCCCCCAGGCAGACAATTTTCGGAATTTGAGTTCATCACTGATGATGGCTTAACACTTCCGAAGTTTTTTCCAACGTGTGAAGCAATTTCAGAAATTGTTACACGCCGATCCTCCTCAATAAGGTCTCGTACAGCACGAATGTTGTCTGCAGTGATGCTTGTTCGTTGCCATTTTTGGTGGGGCTCATTTTCCACTGAATCCCGGCCTGCTAAAATTTTTTTGTGCTAATCATACACCTGCGTCTTTGTAAGGGTTGCATCCCCGAACTGCGCATGGAGCCTTCTCAAAATTTCAGAAGGTTTAGTGCCTTTTTCGCCAAAAACTTAATAATAATGTGTTGCACAACAGACGTGTATACCTCTTGTTCACTCATGGCGTACTGAAGCAAGCGGCCGCTCTTCGGAGTGCGACACATCAAGATCCCTACTCCAGACACCCCCACCAACTTCCCCTCCAAACCGCAACCTTTGCAGTTTGCTACCAGACCCTCCAGATACAAATTCCGGTTTATATTTGATCAACCCTCGTATATACATAGGAAAAATAAAAAGGAACGTGAATACAAGATTGAAAAAACACTTTAGAAATGTTAAAAATGGATAAATAGAAAAGTCTGCAATAGATGCACATGCATGGTCGGAAAAACACAGTAACACATTTAGATAAATCTTAAAATTTTAAGAATAATAAAACAGTACCTGAGGTCTCAGTCATCCTCAACAATCTGAAAGCAGAAGATGAAACTTGAGTTTTTGAAAGACCTCCTACACTGTTGATTTTTGAGGACGACTGAGATCTAAGGTACTGTTTTATATTTGTTAAAATTTTAACATAGTGACCTCAGTGGAGTTCCATAATGTATTTTAAAAATCTTAGATGAATCTAAGGAACTCACAATTTGGGTGAAAATTTACATCCACAAGAATAAGAAGAAAACTATGAATTTTGAAATTCCTGGGAAAAAGGGAAAAAAAATTATTTGGAAGTTTATCGATCACCCAATAGAGGGAGCAGAAATCAACCTACAGGATTGACAACTGCAAATACAACAGTTAGAATGCATCGACAATGTTGCAAAAATGCGACGAAAATATAGTCTGCAAGAATATAAAATAAAATATGAGGTGAGTCAAAATATTATCGCCTCACTATGATGCTTAATAAGCGGCACGCTTTGTTTCCCCGCAGCTGTTATATGCCATTCAAATATAAAGATCTCAATTGCCGCGACTACCACGTTGTTGCCACAATGCTATTCTTCACTCATTTCAATTGAAACTCGGAAGATGTGGAACATTTGATCCAGTTATAAAATTGTATACCGTAATTAATGGCATAATTATCAGTGATTTATTGTGATATGTAGCTAGAATAATAATACTATATCTACATATTATATTAGTTTAATTTATAAGTGATTTCAACATGTGGCGATCATGGGACAATATTTCAGACCGAACAGTTAATAATAATCTTCTTGTATCTTGTAAGCCCATGTTTCCCTTAACAGAGATTTTAGCACACTCCCCCTACAGGAAAGAATTTGAACTATACTAATTTAGTTACACTTGTTTTCGTATAGATGTCATTTTTTGAGTGGTCTGTGGTCAGCGTTCTGCCTCATACAGGCATCTAGGAAACCAAGGTAATACTAGGATGGGAAAATTCGGTAAAATTTGCTTAGAGGCCTTTTCATTCAGGCTTAAGGATCTTTTACGAGCCTGAAAATCCTCAGACTCGGGACCCAGGGCTTAAAGTCCCTCCCGGGGGACTTGCTCCTTGGATTTTTCCATCCTAAAAAATCCATCGACCCCGGCCGGGTTTGAACCCGCGACCCTCCGGACCTGAAGCAAGGAGCATAACCACTAGTCCACCGCGGCTAATAATAATAATAATAATAAATATAATATTTTCAGCATGATTTTGTATGAATATTAAATTTATGTAGACCTACAAGCTATATAATGTTTGAATTAAATTATTTAATAAATAAATACATATATCATTTTAATTTTAAAAATTAAACAATACAAAATAATAATATAAAAATTAAATAATAATATAGATAATCAATGTATACTGTCCTTGTGTAATAAACGCCCATAGTGCTATGAGAAATGTGACAACACCGCATGCCAAGCATTGCCGCACGGCACCCGCTTTTATATAAACTGTTAACCATCAGAGTGAGGCAATAATAACTAACTCATAATAATTAATGAGGAATTCCAAGGGAACTTGAAAAATATAACAGGACATTTGTTTACAAATTAATGATTACGGTTAAAATTGTATCCATTTTAGTGTATTAACATCAATATCAATTGTACAAGCTAAAAGTTGACCTTAAACTACTGGATATATCATTCTTATTGGGTTTAATATACTGAACTAGGATTAAAGAGACTCAAATTTACCTTTTTTTTTAGAATAACACTGCAAAATTCCCAATACATCGAAATCTTGAAATTTTAAAACAAATTTTCCCTAAAAATAAAACCACTTTCACAGATCTCTACCAATTGAATAGTTGCCCCGAAAAGAGATCTAACCCATAAAAATTAATAAGTTGAGTTTTCAATGAATTAGTGATATATCCAGAGAATATTGTGGCATCATGCATGTAAAACTATCCCTGCTCTCTTCTAGATCTGTTTTTTTTTTTGTTTTTAAAAATTGGCATTCAAGCTAATAGTGATCTATATGTAACAAAATGCCTGATGAAGTTAGTTAAGTCATGAGTTAGATCTGTTTTCAGGGTAACTATTCAATTGTTTATTTTCTTAGTGTGTTCTGGATATCAACTAAATTAGGATTCAGGCTCTACTAAACACAAGGACCAAGCCTATAACTTCTGCTTATATTGTCAGGGGCAGCCAATCAGAAAATAGCTCACATAAAACAGACCACTTACAGAACACCACCAATCGGGAGCCACCTATAAATAGGGAGACATTTTCCAATGCCCAACCTGTCTGCAACCGACAATTGAGTTAAATTAATATTAAGAAGCTAAAGCTGTTAGTATGATTGAAATAAGTATATTAAAGTACGCAACTAAATTATTGTAATCAAATGGTAAAGAGAAAAATTTATGCCTGAACCAGGAATCTAAATTTAATTTAGTTGTGTACTTTAATATATTTTATTTTATTTCAATCATACTCAAAACCAAAAAAAGATTTAGTCTTAAAAAAATATAATTTAATAAATAATGCTTTAGCTAGGTGGAGTCCCTTCATGTCTTCTTAATGTAGAAGCCATTTCATTGCGTATTTGTGAATGATGATCATTGCATTTGGGCATGTGGGAACAAGACAGTAACGGTTAAAGGAAGGATTTATGCTTGGCTGGGAAGGACGTCTGCATTAGCTCAAGGTTTAAGAGCCTCAGCATGGAAAGCTGAAGGTTCGGGGTTTGATTCCCGGTTCAGGCATATAAAATTTTTCTCTTTTTGCCGTTTTTTTTTTTTTACAATAATTTAGTTGAGGAGGTTGTCGTTGACACAGAGAGCACACAGAATCTCCTGAAGATGTCTGCTGCATAGTAGGTGAAACATCAGTTTTTAAAAACAAAACTGGGACGCAGAGCCCATTCACACCCCGGAAGCAAGACCGATATTTAACGGAGTGAGTCAAGGAAACCGGCCGACCATAGCCCTACAATTCTAAAATTTTATTGAATGTTGTTGGTAAAACAATTAACATTTTATTCTCATCATTTATAAAAAGGTAACACTGTAAGTGTCCTGCATTGTAACCATGTGGTTAAGACAATATGCCTTGGTGCAGAGCTACGGGACTTGTGCTTGTTCAAGTCCCCATGGGGGAAGAAATTTTCTCATGGAATTTCAGCTGAGCATTTGGGTAGCTACAAGTAGCAGCTCCAGGTTGAGAAAAACCAGCTATAACTGCTAGGGAACCTGACATGCTGACTACATGTCACCCCTACAGTGGCTGGATGATCATCTATCTCTGTTGTTTTTATTATTAATTTAACACTTCTCACTGAAGGATAAATTATATTTGAAGAGAAAAAATTTCAACTATACCGAGACTCGAACCCATATTACAACATATATAAGAGAAAAATTTGTGTCTAGATTGCAACTCGCCTCGGTAGCTCAGTTAGTAGAGCATTTGGCCCAGAAAGCCAAAGGTCCCTGGTTTGAGTCTCGGTCTAGGCAAAAATTTTCTCTTCGAATATAATCTATCTCTGTGTTTAACACATGTGGATATGAGGCCGGCTGGTAGGCCAAGGGTCTTCTATGCCTGTCATGCCATGGAGTTAAGTTAACACTCTAGGTAATTTATCAAGAGATTGAATTGGTAAAGTTCACTTCACCCTTTGGCACATACCATATTTCAAAAAGTACTAAAAAATTCAAAACAGGTTTGCACCAAAATATGATTTAATTATAAGCAAACTAATTACAAAAATAAATTATAAAAATTCATGATAACCAGATTCTTGGTATCAGGAATTGGAAGTCTGTTGCAGTGAATAGAGAATGTGGAGGGACAGGATTGGGGAGACCAGGGCTCAATATGGGCTGTAGTGTTATATGATGATGATGATGATGATTTATTAGATAAAGTATTAGAAATGTGAAAAATCCGCATAAAACAAATTAAAGATATTTGAACATCAGAATGAAAGAATGCCTTAAAAATGTAAAATATGGAGAAATAGAAAATTCAGCAGTAGTTGTTCATGTGAAAACATGTTGTTGTTGTTGTTGTTTTCAAATGCTGGGCCTTGGCACCGAAGCCATTAGCGTTCTTGCTCTCCAATATTTCTCTATTGTGGATCCAACAGGTAATACTTCACAGGTCTGTGAAAACATGGAATTGAGGAGAAGTCAAAATTGACTACTTAAATATGTTTACTAAATAATAAGGGAAATAAAAAAAGCTTAAAACCCATAAAAAAACAATAAATAATTTAAAGATAAACGTAAAAAGCTCTTTCACGCCAAGTATATTACAACTGGAAAAACCAACAAAACTCATAGTATGGGGGGGGGGGAAATCTACATCCAGAAAAATAAAGGCAAAATATCTGAATTTTGAAGTTTCTGGGGAAAATTATTTAATTGTGAGGTTCATCTGCACCAGAAGGAGAAAATATACAAGACTTACAACTGTCAATTCAGCAACTAGTTTCTGGCTAAAAATGGGAGGGAGGTCCTTTGAAACATATTCCAAGTGAGAGAGCATAACCTGAGGTGAGGTGTATATTTCCAATTCAATCTCTTGAAGATTCCTTTACCTAATCAAAGTGTCATAAAATAAATAATTTTATTTGAAGAGAAAAATATACACAAAAATAGGGTTTCAACCCAGGATTTTTAGCTTTATACTCTAATGCTCTGCCGTCTGAGTCTAAGCGTATATTTTTTTCTTCAAATATAATTTGTCCTTCAATGAGAAATGTTAAATATATAATAAAAACATCAAAAGAAGCTCTACTGGCTTTATAAAGTAATGTTAAAATTCCCAATAAAAGTCTTCTTAAATAAGAAACTGCCATTTGCATGATCGAGTAACGGTTTGTAACATTTGGGCTCTTGGGAATTAAAAATGTATAAGAGAAAAAATTGCATTTAGATTGCAGTGCTTAGGATAGCTCAGAGGTAGAGCATTAGCATATAAAGCTAAAGGTCCTGGGTTCAAACTCCGGTCTAAGCATAATTTAATTCTTACCTCATATTGTTGATTCAAACAACAATATGAGGTAAGAATTAAACAAACCAAAGTTATCATTAAGTAAAATCTCATAATTTTACTTCCTATTGTATTTTCAAAAAATAAATAATAGTTTTAAAAAACTAAAACAACACGCTTTATTAGAAAACCGAAGTAAAAAATGAAAAATAATTTTAATTTCCAACACGCTTGGGATAAATAATTTTACCATCAAAAGCGTGGGGTGCTCTTTATCAATTAATATATATGATAATAAACAGATATTGGTAAGAGTAAAGTCTCTAAGAAGAAAATATAAAAATCATACAAAGCACCCAACGCTTTTGATGGTAAAATTATTTACCCCAAGCGTGTTGGAAATTAAAATTATTTTTCATTTTTTACTTCGGTTTTCCTATAAAGCGTGTTGTTTTAGTTTTTTAAAACTATTTTTTAGTTTTAATATTTTACAGAATAAGATAAAAATGTAAATATCTTTAAATTCGATACTATTGTAGTATGAGCTAAAAGTAATACTCTTCTAAAAAAACCTCCCAGCCGGATTTGAACCAGCGACCTATAGATTACTGAAATTATATACCACTAGAGTTCACCGCTCTACCAACTCAGCTCTTACAACGATTGACTAAAAAGTCGACAAGTCCGCAACCTATTATACCAGTTTTCTTTTTTTTTTTTTTTTCTGATGATTCTGGCCAGGATTTTAGAAACAAAATATGACAATATTGTATTGTCACGGGTCCTTTACAAGTATACAACGTTTCAAGTCGATCCAGTGTTTCTAAGTGGGTGAAAATCGTGTTCAAAAATTCCGTTATACAGATACAAAGACACTTTTTTTTATTTTCTGATGATTCTGGCCAGGATTTTAGAAACTAAATATGAAATTATTGTATTGTCACGGGCCCTTTACACATATACAAAGTTTCAAGTCGATGTTTCTAAGTGGGTGAAAATCGTGTTAAAAAATTCCGTTACATAGATACAAATACACTTTTTTTTATTTTCTGATGATTCTGGCCATGATTTTAGAAACAAAATATGAAATTATTGTATTGTCACAGGTCTTTTACAAGTATACAAAGTTTCAAGTCGATCCAATGATTTTAAGTGGGTGAAAATCGCATTGAAAGATTCCGTTACATAGATAGATAGATAGATAGATACAGGTCAAGCTAATATAAAGCATGTAAAAAAAGAGTGTTTTCTCTTCAAATATAATTTGTTCTTCAGTGAGAAGTGTTAAATTTATAATAAACGCATCAAAATAATTTCATATATCAAATTTGTGAATTTTTAACATTGTGAGGTTCAATTCATAAGAATTAAATGAATAGTGATTTCTTCTTACCTCATACTTCTATGTTCTTTTAAACACAGCACTCCAGTATCATCAACCCATTGTCACCATCCTCAGCTGTTTTCACGACTGGCAAAAAAAAAATTGACAGTCGTGAAAACAGCTGAGGATGGTGACAATGGGTTGCTGATACTGCAGTGCTGTGTTTAGAAAAAATAGAAGTATGAGGTAAGAAAAAAATAGAAGTATGAGGTAAGAAGAAATCACAATTCATTTATATATTAAATTTGGGAATTTTTAACATTATGAGGTTCAATTAATAATAATTAAATGAATCGTCATTTCTTCTTACCTCATACTTCTATGTTTTTTTAAACACAGCACTGCAGTATCGGCGACACGTTGTCGTCATCATCAGCTGTTTTCACGACTGTCAATTCATTTAATTCTTATCAAAATAATTGTATATTTTATTTTATTGAAGAAATTGCTGGATGAGAATGATGGTTTACATGATGGCCCAGAAATGTTTAAAGAAGGCTCAGCAGAAATAAAACTGTGTTATGGGATGTTGCTTCATGCTGTTGCCAGTACAGTGGGCTGGAGTGGATTTCACAGCAGTGCATACAACAATTTGCTCAGAGGTAAATTTCAACATTACACATTTTTTCCAACATAAGTTTTGTAAGACAGAAGGAAATGATTTAAGTTTGATGTCATGCAATTAATTAACCAGGAGCAAAGTATGCTGGCTATGTAAGCAAGTATTATGATTATTGATTTGTTCTTGGACATCTTTCAAAACAATTCTGTTTTATCATCAGCTTGTCCAGACAGAATTGTTTTGAAACATGTTCAAGAACAAATCAACATTAATATTGAGGTAAGATGATCAGACTAAAAATAATATAATTAAAATAACCTCAAAATATCACTTCCTAAAATTAAATATTAAGTATTATGATTACAGATTGCTTGCGTGTGGTAGCAAGCAGACAGAACAGTGAACACATGACAGTCACTTCAATCAAACTGTTAGTGTTATCAAGTTGTGAGTACTTTGCTGGATATTCTACACGTACTCTGCACTTAACATCAGCTGAGAATCTTGTGAGAGTCATTCAGGTTCTCTCCAGTTTTGTACCTTCTGAACCAGAGCCCAAGAAGAAGTTAGGTTAGTAGTTCATCCACATGATTATATACATTAATTTCTGTCTAAACTTCAAACTCTTTTATTCAAAATTACAGTGGGAAGTAACACTATGATGTAATTTTTAATTGAGTTCGATAAAATATTGTTACGTCTCACCTCATAAAGTTCTGTCTTTTCACGATAACTGTTTCAAAAGCTATTTGCCTTCATCTTCAGTCAAACTTCAACTGTTGAAATTTTGCCATTATCACCATCTTCCAAACTGCCATCTGGTGCCAATTGTATGAAATTGGAGATTAAATTTTGCTTGTCAGGAACTTCAAAATTCATGGTTTTATATTTGTTCTTCTGAATGTATATCTTTTCCCAAACTGTTAATTCCAAATTTTACTTAATTTGCAATTGCAAGACAATTTTTGTAATTGAATTAAATGCTTCATACTTCTCCTCAGACTGCGGTTTCAAATCCTTGGCAGATTCATCTTCAGTACCCTCTTGTTGACTGATGTTATGTTGATTAGAAGACCTACTTCTTCTTCCCTCTATTGATGGACCGATAAACCTTTTGATCCAGTCAGAATTAAACAAATAGAAAAATGAAAAGAACTCACGGTTTGGGAAAAAATCCACATTCGAAAAAACAAGAAAGAAAAACTTATGAATTTCGAAATTCCTGCAGATTCAGTCAACGAGAGGATACTGAAGATGAATCCGCCAAAGATTTAAAACCTCAGTCTACTTAGAAGATTGGATATGAGGAGATGTATGAATCATTTGATTTAATCTTAAATTAAACCTCATAGTGATTTCTTCTTATAAAAATTCAATTTGTAATGGCATTTGTAGATGATTTCAAAATGATGTTAAATTTGTTCCAGCAAATGTTGAAGGTAGATAATTTATGCCACTTGTCCTGTTGTAAACAACTGTACGAAGAAGAAAAAGTTAGTTTTATGAAATATGTTGAATTTGTTAAAGACCTCATTTTTATATTGATAGTATATTTAAAGATTTTGAAATATTTTGATCACCGATGGAATCTTCAACAATCATTCATAATAAATTAATCACTTCTGATGAAAAGACAAATTTTATTTGAAGAGAAAAATATTTGCCTGAATCGGTATTTGAACCTGATGTCTCTGGTTCTGTACACCATCGCTCTGACAACTGAGATACCAGGCTCCTGATTCAAATGCATATTAATTCTCTCCTTTATATGAATTCCTGTATGCCAAGTTTAATGAACTTTTCATTCTACATGCCATCTGCAGCTAGAACAAGAAGATTTTATTGCAATTTATATCATTTTTATATATTTGAAGGAAGTAACATATATGAGTATATTAAATAACCATATTTATAGCCAGCTAGAACGAAAAGTTCATAGCCTCAGTGCATGTGAATTCATATAAAGGAGAGAATTAATATGTGTTTTAATTGGATCCTGGTATATCAGTGGTCATAATGCTGGTGTACAGAACAAAAGACAACAAGGTTCAAATCCTGTTTCAGGTGTATATTTTTCTCTTCAAATAAAACCTTTGACAATGCCAAGAAATTCAAAGTAGAATATCAGTCTAAAGCATGTCCATAAAGATCTTATTTTATGATGAGTTGGAATTTAGTTGACAGTTTTTGAATAAGTCTATTATTTGTGTCCGGGTGAAAGAATCTAATTCTATGAGGTGAGATATGAAGTTCCTGATTCATTCATAAGTTAATTATGAGAAATAACATTATGAGGTTCTTAATTTATGAATTAATTAGTCATTTTTTATATCTTACCATATAGTTTATGTTTTCTTAAACACGGGAACTGCAGTTTTCAAGAGGAAACATCCCTACCATTTTCAACCGACATTATGAGTCATAATGTCATGTCTTGAAAACTGCAGTTCCCGTGTTTAAGAAAACATAAACTATGAGGTAAGATATAAAAAATGATTCATTCATTCATGGATTCCTGATTCATATTTCTTAATTAAATAAAAATAAAACATAGTTTTATTTGATTTTCATATTTATTATATAATTCAGTGACAGCTGTTTCGGTACACTGTACCTTCTTCAGACATATTAACAAATTATGAATTGTTTTATTATGTTACGTATCAACTGATCTAAGCAACAATACAACAATATTTATTTAAATTTTTTAATTTAACAAAGGGGATTTATTCAAATTAAGTTGAGAATTTAACATTGTTTATTTTTTATTATTTCACTCACCTCATAATTCATAGCAGACCCAGGGTTTCTTCACATCTTTTGTGACATTCTCAATGCTGTGTCACGTTCACAACTGAAGGGGGTCAGTCTGCAGGATAGAAGGCCGTTGGACGTCAGTTGTGAACGTGACACAGCATTGAGAATGTCACAAAAGATGTGAAGAAACCCTGGGTCTGCTATGAATTATGAAGTATGAGGTGAGTGAAATAATTAAAAAATAAACAATATTAAAAAACCTCATAGTGTTATTTCCTATCTACATAACTTAATTGAGAATTTAACAGTCTGTTACTACTCTTCAATTTATTTATCTTTACAGCCTCCAAAAGATCTAACTTCTTACCCTTATCACAAACATGTAAAATTTCAAAATTTGAATCAAAACAATGATTAAATTGGAATTGGTGGTTAGCATATTTTGAATATTCTAAATATGCTCTCTTTATTTTTATATGCTCTCTTTATTTTTTTTATTTAAAGAGTTTTCATATAGCAGCATGGTACTACATGCTTTGGTTTAACAATATTAAAACATCTCTATCATTTTTATGTGTGTTGATATTCCTGACAAAGGTTTTATAATTTATTTTACTAGATCTAAAATGTGAAGTTATTTTTCTATTTTCGTTTCCCTAAATATAATTTTGAGTTGTTGTGACGCTAATTGTTCTATTTGGTTATTTGCATTTCAATGCTCTCTGTTATTTATACTTAAGTTATAGTTCCTCTTGGCACTAACAAGTTTTGATTAATATTTACAGTTGCTTGATATTGTTCCTATTAGCACTTACTTAACCCTTAAATTGGCGAAACAATATTTTCTCATCCCCGTTATTCAAATGTTTCGGACCGCAAAGAAAACAAAATCATGTAAAAGTAAGATATTACTGTGTTTTTAACGTAATTTGACACAATCTTGGATAATTTATAATAATTTGTTTCTTTTTTACTGTTTAATAAACAATAATAAATAAATTAAATCAATGTTTCTTATAAGATACATTGTAAGTTAAGGGTTAAATTAGTGCATTCTTCATTACTATTCCTAACAAAATATGGTTCCTATTTACATTTAAGTTGACTAATCCTATCAAGCTATGATCTATATTTACACGCTAAGATAATTCTATCCATTATTAATCTAAGAAGATATAGCTCCTATTTACACTTAAGTTACTGATTAATTCTAACATTTTATTTACATTTAATTAACTATTCTACTGTCCTTATTAGTTCTAACAAATTAGATGGCTCCTATTTACACTTACAGTAGTGACCAATCCTAACAAGTCATGATTAATATTTACACTTCCTTAAAATAATGTTCTTATCCTAACACTTATTAACTAGTTCTATCAATTTATGATTTACAGTTATTTAAAGTATACTGTCCAGTATGTTCTATTGTAATTTTTTTAAGTCTATGCTATTTGCAAATTTGGTGAATTGTTTAGTATACTTAATAGCTAATTTACTCATATCTATGGGCCACCTTTCACTGCCTCTAGTAATTAATTATTTATATTTCTTTATAATTTTTAATAGTTTACATTACAAACATTAAAAAAAAAATTATATGCTCTCATGTGTTCCTTTATCCGAGAGATAAAAGGTCTACCAGTTTGTCCTTATATAGACATTGTCACATGTGCCACACTTCACTTTATATACATCTGATAATTTTTCTTTTTTTTTTTTTGCTTTGGTTTTTGTTGTTTATTATATTTTGTAAAGTTTTTATTAGTTTTAAATGACACATTAATGTTCAACTTTTTTAAGTGTTTAGATATTTTATTTGAAAGTGGGCCTCTGTATGACATTACGACATATTTCTTTGTGTTTTCTTTGGGTAAAGGAAAACTTTGTTAATTGCTTTTTTGTAATGAACTGTCTTAATTAAATATTCTATAATTTTAGGGTCATAGTTATTATTAATAGCTAATTGTTTAAAATATTCAATTAATTATTATATTCCAAGGGTGAAAGAGGGATATTTAAAAGTGAGTATATGGGTGAAGAGAAGAACTATGGATAGTGGTATCAGTATGAGATGGTTTGTGAAAGATACCAAACTCAAACTTAGTATCAATGTGTTTTATTGATAAATCCAAGAAATTTATACTATTATTTATTTCTAATTCCATTGTGAAATTTAATACTTCTGTGAATGTTATTGATAAAATTTAAAAAGGAATTCAATTGTCCTTTAGTTTCTATGAAGCCTGCTATGACATCATCTACATAATGATACCAAAATAGAACATTTTTAGCTAATACATTCTTATGTATGGTTTGTTCTAAGTCTTTCATAAAAATCTCTGCCAAAAGAGGGCTCAACGGATCACCCATAATCAAACCATCTTTAGCTATGTACAATTTGTTATTAAATTCAAAATAATTTTGATGTAAGCATGTTTTAAGAGTGTGTAATATTTCTTCGACTACAAAACCATTCACTTTATTAGTTAGTAACATTCTATTAATAATCTCTATTCATGTTTTGACTTTGTTTCGTGTTTACCTCGTAGCGTCACATTCCATTAATTTTTTATAAACAGTTTTTAATGTTTTCTGTAATGTATGTTTTGCTCACAGCTGAGATATCCAAGGGTTTCTTATCACAGCAATGGCATACATTGGAGGGACTTCCTGAGAGTGGTGCTGTATATAATCGACAAGTGGAATCATTAGTAAAAACTTACTTTGCAAATGTACCTGATCAATTGAATGTTGTTGAATCAACAGCTCAGTGGGTGGAAAAAGAAATAAAACACCTGAGAAGCAAGGATTCCACCCTTGTCACGTTCCCTACTATCACAAGGTAAGCAGACTGTACCTTCTACAGTCAGTCCTCATAGACTAGTGGTTATCATGCTTGTCTTTAGTTCTGACGTTACCAGTTTCAAATCCGGCCAGGGTCACTGAATTTTTTCGGCCATAAAAATTTCTGGCTATGGCTTCCTTCAGAAGGAAAGTATATTTCTTATGTGTTCTTTGGTTTAATGGGGAAATAGAAAAATCTGCAGTGCTGCTCATGTTTGGTCTGAAAAACATAATATAAATTCAGACACTAAATTATTAAACAGTTAGAAAATACAAAAGAGCTGACTATTTGGGAAAAAATCTATATTCAGAAAAACAAAAACAGAGTTATGAATTTTGAAATATCGACGGAGGTTCTTTGGCCAACCACAGGATGGAGCTGACATCGACATCCAGGTTGTGCAACATAAATCAAACCAGTCTGGACAAGCTGACGATAAAACAGAATTGTTTTGAAACATGTTCAAGAACAAATCAACATTAATATTGAGGTAAGATGATCACACTAAAAATAATATAATGTTTTTATTACCTCACCTCATATCCATTTTCTTCTAGACTGCAGTTTTGGAGCTTATCTCCATCATCAGTAGCCTCTAGTCTTCTATCGGTGAAGTAAGATAGAAGAAAGATGAAAACTGCCAAGAAACGACATAACAACGGTCGACTAGAGGCCACTGATGATGGAGATAAGCTCCGGAACTGCAGTATAGAAGAAAAAGGATATGAGGTAAGGTAATAAAAACATTAATTTAATTCTACTATGAGGTATTATTTATTTAAATAAAATTGTATCACCTCACCTCATATTGTTCTTCTTCTTCTTAGATGGTTTCAAAACTTTCTTCTACAGTTCCATCCTCACTATTTTTACGACCATTCTGTCATCTAGAAGAGCCATCTTCTGCTCCCTCTATTGATAGGCTGAAGAACCTCGAAATCAAATAATTTTCTGCGGGAATTTCACAGTTCATTAATTTTTCCTTCCCATTTTTTTAATGTAGATTTTTTACAAAGCAGTGAGTTCTTTGCGTTTTTCTATTTGTTTTAATAATTTAGCCTTCCTTTCGATAAGATGTTTTTCTGACCATGCATGGGCTGCTACTGCAGATTTTCCTACTTCCCTATTTTTGACATTCCTGAGATGTTCTTTCACTCTGGTTTTCAAATTTCAATTTGTTTTCCCTATGAAGACTTTCTTACATTCTCCGTATTTAATCTGATAAACCCCTAATTTGTTTTTCTTTTTCTATTTTCACATTTTTGTTGGATCTAATTAATCTAATGATGCTGAAGTCTTTTTTCAGTACCAATCTTATGTCAAATTTTTAGAAAATTTAAAAAGCAGAATGAAAGAACATCTCAGGAATGTCAAAAATGGAGACCTAGAAAAAATCTGCAGTAGCAGCCCATGCATGGTCAGAAAAAACATCTTATTGAAAGAAAGGCTAAACTATCAAAACAAACATAACAACCCAAAGAACTCACTGCTTGAGAGAAAATGTACATTCAAAAAAAAGGAGTGGAGAAATTAATGAACTTTGAAATTCCACCAGAAAAATTATTTTATTTTGAGATTCTTTGGCAATAGAAAAATTGAAGATGTATAAAGCATCAGGTGCAGATGAGATCCCAGCAGAACTGATAAAATCAGGGGGAGAAAAATTGATGGACAGGATATGCCGGTTGCTTAATATGATTTGGGAAAGAGAAGCTCTACCAGATGAATGGAAAGAATCAATTATCGTACCTATTTATAAGGAGATCAAACTGATTGAAACAGACTATAGGGACATGCTTCATTGACTTTAAATATTTAGTACAAGAAGTTCCTAAAAAAGATCTTAGTAAGTAGACTTACTCACCATATATGTAAGGATCATTATTGGAGATCATCAATGTAGATTTAGAAGAAACAGGTGTACAACAGATCAGATTTTAAGTATAAGACAGATTTTAGAAAAAGGAAATGGGAATATAATGGCACTGTGACATGAACTAATAAAGTCACACTAATACAATAAGAAGGCATATTGATTCAGATTAAGAGGGAGAAGTTATATAGTATCCATACGGAAAAAAGATAAAATGATCCAACGAAGGCCTAAGGAGGCCCTTGGGTTAGTGGGAGGTTAACGAGCTCGCACTTTTTTCTAGACAATCGGCACTTGATATCAAGCGGGTAGTCTGAGCCTGAGTGACGGCCCGCCTTTACCCCCTGAAGACAGCGTCATGGGTGTGACCCATTTCCATTAGCAGGCGGAGTCGGAAAAACGAGAAGGGCCATCGTGCGACAGAGAAGTTTGGGTCAGTTTAAAAATCCTGACCCCACCGGGACTTGAACCCGCGACCTTCTGGCTTGTAGCGCAGTGCCTTAACCACTATGCTACGGCGTGCCACTACTGGAGTTTGGAATTCCTAAAAAGTTAGTTAGACTTATACAAATGTTTTAAAATCATTAAGAAGTTTCATTATGAGGTTTAATTTAATATTTGAGTTTGTATTTTTTAACATTCTTACCTCGTATGTTTATTTTGTTGGACTATCGTTTCAAAGCTATTGCTCTATCTTCAGCTTGTCCCAAACTGGTTTCTCATTTTCTTCAAGTTTTCGGTCGTGGATCTGTGTTCCAAAGAACTTGGTAATGAGGCTCCTTTCTCCGGGAATTTCAAAGTTCATAAACCAGTTTGGGACAAGCTGAAGATGGAGCAATAGCTTTGAAACGATCGTCCAACAAAATAAACATATGAGGTAAGAATGTTAAAAAATACAAACTCAAATATTATACGAATGTGTCTAAATGGCATGTTAGGAAAACAGTTTTCGGATAGTTTTGAAATCCACAATGGGTTGAAGCAAGGAGATGCACTATCTCCTCTACTATTTAATTTTGTACTAGAGCATGCCATCAAATCTTTAGAGGATGAAGAAGTCCTACAACTCAATAGTATTAATAAGCTGTTAGTTTATGCTGATGATGTAGTAATATTGGGCGATAGCGAGGAGATACTAAAGGCCAACATGCACACACTATTGAGTAATGCTAAGAAATTGGGACTGGAAGTAAATATCAATAAACTAAATATATGGTCACACATAGAAATACATTATACAATGGAAATGGGCGGCAAATGAGGGAAATTTTGAGGAAGTGACTGAATTCAAATACCTCGGAATAATAATCACAAATAGGAATGAGATGCACAAAAAATTAAACATAGGCTCAATTCTGGAAATGCATGCTATTATGCATTACAGAGACTCTTGACTTCCCAACTCCTTTCAAAAAACATAAAAATGAAAATATGTAAAATATAATTCTACCAGTTATATTATATGGAAGCAAAACATGGACTCTTACTTTAAGAGAAGAAAGGAGATTATGAATATTTTAGAATAAAGTTCTTAGGAAAATTTGGACCAAAGGGAGATGAACAGACAGGTGAATGGAGAAGACTACTTAACAGTGAACTACATGGTCTTTATAGGAAGCCAGATATAATAAGAATAGTTAAGTTCCATTGACTGTGATGGGCAGGACATGTGGCATGAATGGGGAATGAAAGACATGCATGAAAGCTTCTTGTAGGAGGGAAAATGCCCAGTTGGTGGTAGACCAAGAATGAGGTGGGAAAATAACATTAACTATGATTTGAGGGAAGTGGATTATACAGGGAATGATTGGAAAATATTAGCTCAGGATAGGGATGTATGGAGAGCTTATGTCTGCGTGGCAATGAACCTGTGGGTTCAATAGTGCCAGTGAGTGAGTTGTTAGATTCTTCAGTCTATCAACAGAGGTAGTAGGAGGTGGCTCATCTAGATGACAGAACAACGGTTATAAAAATAATGAGGATGGAACTATAGATGAAAGTTTTTAAATGGGTCTAAGAAGAAGAATATGAGGTAAAATGATGAAATTTTACTTATACTTGTATACTTGTTCATTAAATGCATGCCTAGTAGGATACAATCGTCTACTATGGATATTAACAGAAAAAATCTCAAATTAAGAAGTGAAATAGAAAGAAATAGAACTGGATTGTCTACATAATTAGAAAGTTAGAAGTCATGCTTATTGAAAGGGAATGCTTAATTGGAATCCTCAGTCAAAAAGGCACAGAAATTGACCGAAAAGAACTGTGGAGAAGGAACTTGAAAGGGTAGTAAAAGTTGGGAGATAGGTAAAACGAAAGACCTATAATAGAAGCTGATGGAAGATCTTTACTGATTCACTATGTTTCACCCAGGAATAACAAGAATTAAGTCAAGTGGATTACTATGGATGCAAGCAGTTGAACAAAATGATTTTGAACCCAGTCATTGGTTATTGTAATTATTTTATTTAACGGTGCTCTTCACAGCTAAAGTCATTCCATAGTAATTCTGCCTGAAGGCAGGTCCTTCACTGCAATCATAGCATTTTCATGCTATGCTTGCAGCTTTACTAGGGAATTGTAGGTGTGGTAGCTTCCCGTTGCTTTCCACACCGTGAAGGATGATGATGATGATGATAACGAGAAGGATGATGATGATGATGATGATGGCCATATGATTTTGGGGACCGTTTGAACCTTAAAGTTTTCCTGACATTTGTCTTACAGGTGAGGAAAAAACCTCACCCAGAAAAACTGCCCCAACCGGGATCGAACCCGGGCTCGCTGCGTGATAAGGCAGCACGCTACCTCGAGACCACAGCAGTGGACCTAAAGTCATTAGCATCACATATTTAAATCTGAGGGTAAAAGAGCCAAAAAATGCTGAACTTAGAAGCCTCTTTTTTCAGAGTTAAAGTTATTTTACATGCCATAAATCTATCACAAGGAGCCACAGCTTTACTTCCCTTCTGAAGGAACTCATACTCAAGATTTAGCCCTGAAAATCCATCAACCTCGGTTAGGTTTGAATCTGCGAACAATGGAACTAGAAGTGAGCACGGTAACCAGTAGTCCACCAAGACCAATATTATCCTCTATTAATATTTAATTTTAGGAAGTTATATTTTGAGTCTGGGAAAGCTGACGATAAAACAGAATTGTTTTGAAACATGTCCAAGAACAAATCAACATTAATATTGAGGTAAGATGTCCAGACCAAAAATAATATAATTATCCTCTATTGTTACAGTACTGGATTTCTTACAGTGCATATTGTTGACACATTTAGGCTGATATTCAAGAACCAAGCTCTCTAAGCCATGCCATCTTCATCTTTCCTAAGCTGAGGCTCTCATCTTTCAATTGTTCCTGGAATTTTTTTTAAATAAATATCTTGTTAGCACATGATGTTGAATAGACTGAGCCAGTTAGAGTAGGTTCTGCATGACCCACACTCTTCATGGAAAGTTTGGTTCTTGAATACCAGCCTTAGTCTTGTATCTATCATAATGTCGTAAGTAGAGACCGGATGTTAGGGAAAATGCCTATAGTTATTTATTATAGATATTGTAAAAGTGACTTCATATAAGTTCATACCAACGACCCTAAAGTTGTTTTCCATTAAGTTAATTTTGCCTATAAATGCCTATTTCAGCTTACAATGCCTATAAATGCCTAACTTCATAGCACATATCATTGCATAGTAACCTTTAAGTGACTTGGCAATATTATTTTTGATGTTGGTAACACTGAAATCAGTCGGTAGTCCTCGTTCACAGACAGATGCTTCAAAGACAAAGTGGTGCGACAAGTGTATATGGTTTTTTTTTTTTACCTTTAGAACAGTTGTTTTACGATGCCTAAAGAACGGACAACAGTATGACAAACTGACCAATTTCATAAAAGAATTTGGTGTGGAAATATTCTCAAGTGATGGTTCAATATTGTTTTGCAAAGTGTGTAAAATTTCAGTGAATCGCGCGAAAAAGTGTCATGTTTTGCAGCACGTACACACTGCAAAACATACCTATGCTCTTTGTAAAAAGGCGAAACAAGTTCCAGAATCATCTCTGATATCTTCGTATGCTATTGATAGCATATGTTTATATTCTGTATGTAAGGCTGTAAAAATGTATGTTGTATTCCATTTTTTGTAAGAGCCTATTTAGAATTTTTAGTGCCTATATTAATGATTTTTAGTGCCTTTTTGCCTGCCTATTTTGAATTTTTTTAAGTGCCTAACATCCGGACTCTAGTCATAAGTTCTATATACAAACTATGGCATCTATATAATTTTGGCTCGCAATATTTTAGACACACTATATTATAAATTAGTATAATAGTTTTGATTTTGTCATGGAATTTCGCCCAATAAGTGATCAGTGCCCATCCAGAATTATGAGAAATTTGGGTAGCTACAAGTAGTAGCGACTCCAGGTTGAGAAAACAAGCTATAATGACTGGAGGACCCAACTTGCTGACCACATGTCACCCCTAAACTGGCTAGATAATCGTCCACCTCTGTTAGTAACACATGAATGTGAGGCTAGCTGGTAGGCTAAGTGCCTAGCCTGTCATGCCATTTGATTTTAAATGGTGCATAAAACAATTTTTTTGTATGGTTTCTTATGTTCTGAAAAGTAAGTTATCTTTTTTTTTTCTCAATGTTTTTATTGAAATGAACATTTTCTAATCCTGGATGGAATTTAATTTAAGAAAGAAAAATCATCACTCGAAGTGGGGCTTGAATCAGAGATCCAGGGTTCAAGTTCCTGTACGAGCATTAATTTTTCTTTCTTAAATTATCTCCTCTTCCATATGTTTTATTAAGAAATGGTAATATTTTTCCAGAGGAAATTTCCCCATTCTGTACCGTAACTTGTGGTATGCTCTGGAAACTGCCATTAATAAAGCATTGGAAGCAGCTGGTGGAAGGGTTGGAACTAAATTTAAAATTTGGATTTCTGCATCAAATGTGATGTCGGTTCTTACAAATATAATCAAACAAATGGAACATCGCATCAGTCACCAGGCATACATTAAGGTAAGGTCAATACCAACTAACTTTATAATTTAATAATTATAATCAGCTTTACAACTAAGATGAGCTAAGTTTCCTTCAGAATTTTCCTCCATCTGTCTGTCTTCAGCAGTCATCCGCTACCTCTGAACATCAGTTTCCTAATGCCATTCATCCACTGACATTTAAAAAGATAAAGTGATCATACTATAGGAGGCCCTTGGGATAGTATGAGGTTAGGGCTCCTACTTTGCTTGACAATCACCAAAAAAGTGTCGGCTGTTAATAAATTACATTAAGAAGATTATATTTGATCCCTCAGGGGTCCTCATCTAGGGGATATGTGGACGGCGACCACAAGGTGCCCAAGCTGAGCAAAACATTTCTTCCACTTACTTGTGTTTTGCACTCTTTTAACTTTACTATCTAACCTCTCTTGGTTAACTCTTGTTTTTTTCGACCCCAACGCTATTAGGGCATCTGAGGGCTAGGGAGTCTTTCCTTTCTTCCATTTCTTCTTTCCTTTATTTTCTTTTCTTCTCCAGAAAAGCCTGACCAGAGGCTATAAGATGGCAGCCCCATCACTGGTCTTGCCTTCCTTTGGCCAGCAACCAATCGAAGGGACTATCATTATGCTTTCAAGTCTTATACAAGAATTTCCCGGAAGACGCTGGAGGGAAAATTTTCTATAGGATCGTAACAGGCCTTGGCCTAATACTTGGAAGGAAGAAGAAGAAGAAGATTATATTTGAAGAGAAAATTTTTTTTTTTCGCCTAGACCGAGACTCAAACCCAGGGCTTTGGCTTTCTGGGCCAAATGCTCTACCAACTGAGCTACCAAGGCGAGTTGTGATCTAGATGCAAATTTTTCTCTTATGTACATTGTAATTCCCTCGCGCCAAATGCTTTGAAACCTTTGCTTCTATCTTTGCAAATGGCGGCTTCTCAGTTAAGAAGACATTTATCGGGAATTTAACACTACTTTATAAAGCCAGTAGGGCTTCTATTGATGTTTTTATTATTAATTTAACACTTCTCACTGAAGGATAAATTATATTTGAAGAGAAAACTTTTCGCCTAGACCAAGACTCGAACCTGGGACCTTTGGCTTTCTGGGCCAAATGCTCTACCAACAGAGCTACCGAGGCGAGTTGCGATCTAGATGCAAATTTTTCTCTTATATACGTCTAGGCGAACATTTTTCTTTTCAAATATAATTTATCCTTCAGTGAGAAGTGTTAAATTAATAATAAGAACATCAATAGAAGCCCTACTGGCTTTATAAAGTAGTGTTAAATTCCCAATAAATGTCTTCTTAACTAAGAAGCCGCCATTTGCAAAGATAGAAGCAAAGGTTTCAAAGCATTTGGCATGAGGGAATTACAATGTATATAAGAGAAAATTTTGCATCTAGATCACAACTCGCCTCGGTAGCTCAGTTGGTAGAGCATTTGGCCTGGAAAGCCAAAGGTCCCAGGTTCGAATCTTGGTCTAGGCAAACATTTTTCTATTCAAATATAATTTATCCTTCAGTGAGAAGTGTTAAATTAATAATAAAAACATCAAGATTATGAATTTTGAGATTCCCAGGGAAAAGATTTGATTTACAAGCTTTTTGGTGAGCCGAAAGATGGTGTGGGAGCCAAGCCAGGGCCGTCAACATAAATTTCAACAGTCTGGATAAGTGACAATGGTATACATGATATACTGAATCTAGTTGAAATAGAACACAACAAGTTATGAGGTAAGTTGTCTCCGGATTCGGCTGGATTATCAGTCTTGCATGATGGCTGCCTTTACCCCCAGAACTAACATCTGGTACTAATTTGCATTACAATATGAGTAGACCTCAGGGTCATGGTGTCACCAAAAGCTTTAAACCAATTTAAAAATCTGACATCATTAGGACTTGAATCCCCAATCTTCTGACTTGTAGCATATTACCTTAACTGTATATGCTATGGCAAGCTCTCCACTGATATTTAGGTCTTCCTATTTTGCTTTTTCCTTCAGGCACACATTCCAGAATCCTTAATGTTATTTATTTTCATTCATCCTTTTAACATGTAAAGTCCATCTCAGTAAAATTATCCCTGATGAATTATTTGTTTTTATATCATAGACTACTTGTCTCTATTTCTAAAGTTCATAGATTCAAACCCAGAAAATATATAAATATAAAAAAATGTAAATATATGTGTCCAATGTAAAAGAAATTGAAGCGTAAAATAAGAGGACTTCAAGCAACATTTGAAGGGCCTTTCATGATCAGATTTGAATTATAATGCTAATAATCTGAGCATATTAAATGAAATACTATAGTTTGTCAGCCAACTAAATGCAGTCTTAGTGCACATGTGCATAAAACTGTATAATGTAATGCTCCCCTTCCAGTTAGTTTTTGTTGATATTCTCCATGATCGATGTAACCATGGGAGCCATTGTGTTATGTCAGCACCATTGTTATTATGCAGCATTTTGATAGTATAATATCAACAAATATGTGTAGCACATTTTAAATTTTATATTTAAAATAGAATAATAAATTATTGTATTGTCATCATTGATTATTCTTACATGCTTTATATTAGCTTGACCTGTATCTATCTATGTAACAGAATCTTTCAATGCGATTTTCACCCACTTAAAATCATTGGATCGACTTGAAACTTTGTATACTTGTAAAGGACCCGTGACAATACAATATTTTCATATTTCTTTCTAAAATCCTGGTCAGAATCGTCAGAAAATCAAAAAAAGTGTCTTTGTATCTATGTAACAGAATCCTTGAACACGATTTTCACCCATTTAGAAACATTGGATCGACTTGAAACTTTTTATACTTGTAAAGGACCCGTGACAATACAGTAATTTCATATTTTGTTTCTAAAATCTTGGCCAGAATCATCAGAAAATCAAAAAAATTAAAACTGGTATAATAGGTTGCAGACTTGTCGACTTTTTAGTCAATCGTTGTAAGAGCTCAGTTGGTAGAGTGGTGAACTCTAGCGGTATATAATTTCAGTAATCCATAAGTCGCTGGTTCAAATCCGGCTGGGAGGATTTTTTTTAGAAGATTACTTTTAGCTCATACTACAATAGTATCGAATTTAAAGATATTTACATTTTTATCTTATTCTGTAAAATATTAAAACTAAAAAATAAATAATAGTTTTAAAAAACTAAAACAACACGCTTTATTAGAAAACCGAACTAAAAAAATGAAAAATAATTTTAATTTCCAACACGCGTGGGATAAAATTAAAGTGGTCAACAAAAAAATCATCTCCAACATATATAGAATAAAACTAGAGTTATTAACAAAAAGAAAATCATTTTACCATCAAAAGCGTGGGGTGCTTTTTATGATTTTTACATTTTCTTCTTAGAGACTTTACTTTTACCAATATCTGTTTATTATAAAATATATTAATTGATATAGAGCACCCCACACTTTTGATGGTAAAATTATTTTCTTTTTGTTGATAACTCTAGTTTTATTCTATATGTGTTGGAGAGGATTTTTTTGTTGACCACTTTAATTTTATCCCAAGCATATTGGAAATTAAAATTATTTTTCATTTTTTAGTTCGGTTTTCTAATAAAGCATGTTGTTTTAGTTTTTATAAAACTATTATTTATTTATAATATAGATTTTACTTTTAATAAATAAGGTGAGTCTCTATTACATCTTATTTATTGAGAACTTCATAATGTTACTTCCTATTGTAATTTATTGATTATTAAACTTTTTTTATAAACTTATTGATTTATTTAATTATTCTTATATGGTACTTAACATACAAACGGCATGAAAATCTAAGGCCGATATTCAAGAACCAAGCTCTCTAGCCCATGCCATCTCCGTCTTCCATAAGCTGAGGCTCTCATATTTCAATTGTTCCTGGAAACTTTTTTTAATAAATATCTTGATAGCACATGATGTTGAATAGAGTGAGTCAGTTATAATAGGTTCTGCATGACGCACATAATTAACCACGGAGAGACGGGCTGAGAGTCACTCTTTGCGGAAAGCTTGGTTCTTGAACACTGGCCTAAGTGTTTCTTGTAGACCTATAAGAGGTCAGCTACAGAAATAAATAAAGAATAAATAATATAATTAATCAATTGAATTGGTGAAATAAAATGTTTCTTACCTCTCCTCATATAAATCTTCTAAGTAGATCGCGATTTCGAGACCATAACGGACTCATCTTCAGTACCTTCTTGGCGACTGATGTTATGTCGATCGGAAGAAACTCTTCTTCTTCCTGCAAATTTTGACCTGATCCAAAGGTTCATCGGTCCACCAACAGAGGGAAGAAGAAGAGTTTGTTCTGATCGACATAACATCAGTCTCCAAAGAAGTACTGAAGATGAGACCGTTATGGTCTCGGTACCGCGATCTACTTAGAAGATTTATATGAGGAGATGTAAGAAACATTTAATTTCACCATAAATTAAACCTCATAGTGATTAATTCCTATAAAAGTTAAAAATTGAATTGGCGTTTATTTGATGAAAATCCATAATTTATTTAATTAAATAAAAATAATTTATATTTTAATAAATATGAAAATCACATAAAACTTTAAGTTTTATTTTCATTTAATTAAATAATATAATTATTACTCAATCTGATGTCAGTAGTGATACCAAGCTCCAGTTCAAATGATGTTGATTGTCAAAAAAAGAGGAACAGAGAAGAACATGGTTCTAGATAGAGGGGCTTGTACAGTCAATGTAAGAATGTATTATTGCTGCATTTTGTTTCCAGTCAGGCTATAACAAATTCAAGGCAGAGATTTGAACAGCTCAAATAATATCAGAAGACTATGAAAGTTGATACATTCCTGGGTGTTTCTTATTATCCAAATTTCCCCTTCTAAAATTTGTACCTATATTTTCTGAAGTTTGTCTCTGAGAAAAATACTTAAATATAACATGTCAGATACTAACAACTGTACATGTTTCGTTGTATACATAAGAATAGCTCATTTTAAAGAATGTATATAGCCTGCATTTAGTTTCACGTCAAAGTAATGTTGATAATTTAACAGACATAATGAATATACATTTATCTTGATTCTGTAATATTACATCATTTAATTTTAGCAAAATGTATGTTTTATTTAAATTAATATCGGGAAGTAAACATTATGAGGTTATATCATTAATAATGAATGGAGAACATATTTTAATCGACTCACCTCATACATTTTCAAACTTCTTTGATACCGACGGTTTCAGACAATATCATGTCCTTCATCAGTCATGGCGTCCATTGATGAAATTCCGTGATTGTTGATTTCTTTAGTGACATCACCTCTTGTGCTGCCATCTTTCGTTGGGATTATAAACTTTGTAATTAAATTTTTATCCACCGGAATATCGAAATTCATAGATCGATATTTATTCTTCTGAATAAATCATTTGGGAAATGATATTCATTCAGAAGAATAAATATCGATCTATGAATTTCGATATTCCGGTGGATAAAAATTTAATTACAAAGTTTATAATCCCAACGAAAGATGGCAGCACAAGAGGTGATGTCACTAAAGAAATCAACAATCACGGAATTTCATCAATGGACGCCATGACTGATGAAGGACATGATATTGTCTGAAACCGTCGGTATCAAAGAAGTTTGAAAATGTATGAGGTGAGTCGATTAAAATATGTTCTCCATTCATTATTAAAAATGTATGTTTGTTAAAATTTTAAAATAATCTATAATTGAGTTGGATAAAATGTTTTTACATCGTACCTCATAAAGTTCCATGTTTTCACAATACTGGTTTCAAAGACCTTTGCTTTCATTTTCAAACTCCAACTGTTGAAATTTTGCCATTACCATCATCTTCTGAACTGCCAACTGGTGCCGATTTTACAAACTTGGAGATTAAATTTTGTTTGTCAGGAATTTCAAAATTCATGGATCTATATTTGTTCTTAAAGTATATCTTTTCCCAAACTGTTAATTCTAAAGGCTTCTCTAAATGTTTCAAAAGTTTAGTTTCTATTCCAATTATGTGAATCTGTAGCAAACTATGAGCTGCAATTGCCAATTTTTCAATTTCACCAAAGGTCTTTGAAACCGGTATCGTGAAAACTTGGAACTTTATGTGGTGAGAATGTAAAAACATTTTATCCAACTCAATTGTAGATTGAAAATTACCTCTTACTGTTACTTCCCATTGTAATTTTGATTACACTTTAAAAATGATACTTGTATATTGGATAGCAATCACAAGCAATCCTGAAAATGTTTCTGTCTGATGGAATGCCAGTATTAGAAACTCTGCTCAGGTCAAAACGGGAAGATGTACCAGGGATGCTCAAAGTGTTGCAAGTTACAACTCGATATCTGCATGCCCTCTGTGTTAGTACTAAGGTAAGTAAACAAATTATTTCAAAATTAAATTAGAAAGTAAAAGAGAAATTATATTTAAAAACTTACTTGTAGGAATTTTACATAACTTTAATTAATTAATATTATAACTGAACTTGTTCATTTAGATTGTAGGATTTAAGTCTTGAATTTGAGAATAACAGTTTCACATTCTAGTGTCAGTCAACCTAATAGAGTTTTTTCTTAGCTTCCTAAATGCTGTGTTGTATTTTCATAACTATTAAAGATTTCATAATTTGTTGAAAATTAAAATCAATGAATTGAAAGAATATGACTAAACATAGCAGTAGAAAAACACAGCTTACTAATATATACCCATACTAAACACATTACGATCTCAAATATTCAAACATCTCAATATAAAAATTAAATTAAATTAATAAAATTAATATTGAGAAGCTAAAGCTATTACAATGATAGAAATAACTAAATTAATGAACACAATTAAATTATTGTAAATCAGTGGTAAAGAGAAATTTTTTTTTGATTTACAATAATTTAATTGTGTTTATTAATTTACTTATTTCTATCATAGTTATAGCTTTAGCTTCTCAATATTAATTTAATAAATAATGCTATAGCTGTGTGGAGTCCCTTCATGTCTTCTTCAGGTAGAAGCCATTCATTGTGTATTTGTGAATGATGATTCATTGCAATTGAATGTGGGACCAGTAGAGTAAGGTAAAGGAAGGATTTCTGCTTGGATGGGAATGAAGCCTGGATTAGCTCAGTGGTCAGAGCATTAGCACGGAAAGCTAAAGGTTTGAGGTTCGGTTCCCGGTTCAGGCAAAAAATTTTCTCTTTACCATTGATTTACAATAATTTTATTCCGATTGAGGGTCTTTCCACTTTTCAGCGGTTGCCCTTTTACCAGCCGGCTGCTGGCCCTTCACATCCACGTGTGTCAATCACAGAGGTAGATGATCAACAGCCAGTGTAGGGGTGACATGTGGTTAGCATGTCGAGTCCCCCAGCCGTTATAGCTGGTTCCTCAACCTGGAGCCGCTACCCAATTGCCTCACAATGCTGGGTGGGCACCGGTCCCATACTGGCCGAAATACCATGAGAAAATTTCTTCCCCCATGGAGACTCGAACCAGCGCAAGTCCCGTAGCTCTGCGCTAAGGCTTCCTACCTTAACCGCTCGGCTACGGCGCGGGACTACAATACAATAATTTTATTGTGTTCATAAAAATTAAAGTTGTATCCATCCATTCATCCATAGTAATTCTGCCCAAGGGCAGGTCTTTCACTGCAATCATAGCATTTTCATGCTATGCTTTGCAGCTTTACTAGGAATTATAGGCGTGGTAGTAGCTTCCCGTTGCTTTCCACACCAGTGAAGGATATGATGATAATGATAAGGGTGATGATGATAGCTGGATGAGTTTCAGGGACCGTTGGGCCCTAAGCTTCCGGACATTATTTGTCTTAAGGTAAGGAAAAACTCTGAAGAAACCCTCACCCAGGAGCCTGTCCTGACCGGGAATCGAACCCAGGTCCGCTGCGTGACAAGGCAGCACGCTACCTCAAGACCACAGCAGTGGACTTAAGTTGTATAGTGACATAAAATGATATTCCTTATCAAATAGAAGATACTGTTTTATATGTATTTCCAAAAATGCTCAATTTATATTTAGCTCTTCTATTTGATAAGGGATATCACTTTATGTTAACTATACAACTTTAATTTTCTGAAATATATCATTTTGTAATATACTTTATTAGTTTTAACAGTCAAATATAGCAGAAAACATATTAACCCATTGGAGACACGTTTAAAGCGCCTAGCATGTTCACTGGGAACCCATTTAAATCTCCTCACCGCTACTCCGGCTGCGCTGGACTTTAAATCAGAATACAAATACACATACTGTGTTCTATCACTTATGTTTTCAGATATTTTGTTTACCCCTGAATTTCTTTTAGTATCTTGTACTTTTACGAATAGCAAAGGAATGTGGCCTGCCTGCTACCCTCTTTTGTGCATTGTAAACCGTTATGTTTTGTTATTTTCAAGGCTGTGAAAGTTGACAAACAATTCAAAAACCATCTTTTGTAAAAGTTCTCGGACATTGCTTTGAAAGTAAACGCAAATCATATGTTCAAACAAGACCGAAAAAAATAACAAACGCAATATAATACTGTACATAATAAAAATAAATATATGAAATAAAATAAGCATAGACCTATACATTATAAAATCAGGAAAAGTTCTTCGTATATTCTTTAATTATCATAGTTATATATCGACCTGTAAATTATAAAATACTATAGATAAAAACTGGACAAAACTCACCTAGTATTTCTACCATCAGTAGCACGCACGGTTACGTTGTCACTATATTATTTCATCGTCCGAATCTTCGTTCCATGATAATTCACTACAGTCACTGTCACATAACATTTCATCCACTACTTCACTTAGTTTCTCAAAAGCAATGCGTTCTCTCCTATTTACGCACATATTGCAAAAAAAAATCAATTTAAAACTATGAATTTTAACAAATAAGCACTGAATTTATATTCATTTATATTTTACCGTAATAAATGCCTACAACTATAGTCTACTATTCTATAAATAATAACTAAAATAAACTATACAATACACTAGGCCTATACATATTTACTTTACATAAACAAACAACAAATTTTACTGATGGTGAACCGAAAATTTAAACCACTAAGAAAACCTAACTTCTTACAGTGGGGGTTATAACACAACAACGAGTCTAGCTCGTGGAAGCTGTTTGGACTTTCTACCTGCTCACGAGGGAGACTCGTTAAAAGTCTCCAATGGGTTAATAATAATAATAATAGCAATAATAATAATTGAACAATAACGAGGATAATAGTAAAAATAATAATGTATAGCAATGACTGTTAGTCTTAGAGCTACGATACCACTTCTATATCTAAAGAAGGCATATGGTATTGTTGATAGTAATTCATCCATCGGGTGGGGATGTATAGCCTGACTACCCACTTGGTGCTTTTGATAAGAGTAGGTTATGTCCCAGCAACAGATTTCACCTTATCTGTTCTCATCATCCCTCATATAACACATTTCACACTACATAAACATACACACATTCTGTACACAATATTTCATCTACGTGCATAAATTCAAACTAGACTGTATTAATGCCATCTATCTGCGCAGCATGGAACCCAAAGCACCTAAAAGTGCAGTGTGTAGCATTACAAAACACACACACACACAGTTTATTGATAAACCCAGCTGGAGTCATTGAATTTTTTTCAAGGCAAAATCATAAATATGGTTTCTTTCGGGAAAGAAGTACAGCTGTGAGTCATCTCTCTGCCTTACATTTATCCATACAAGAAAACCTCAGGTCTGAAAATAAGAGGCCTTGGAGCAGAATTCCTCGGACAGTTCCCTTCCACCCTTCAATTGCAATACTAATGATCTGAGATGAGCATTGTGAAAATCATGTTCTAGAGATCATAATACTTAAGTCGTACTGGGATAGAACCCAATATTTCTCTTGACTGTGTGTGTTTAGTGTCACCCATTGCAATTTTCATACTACAGATTCCATTCTAGGTGTGTAGATGCCATTAGTATGGTTTATTTTCAATTTATGTACCATTTCGGCAGAGCACCTTATGTAATTAATATGCCCTTGTTTTGTGTACAGAAGAGTATAGGATGATTATATGAATTTAATAGTGAGTGGGAAACATATTTTTAAACGACTCACCTCATATAATTTCAAATTTCTTTGATACTGACGGTTTCAGATATCTTGTCCCACTTCAGTCATGGCTTCCACTGATGAAATTCTCTGGTTGTTGATCCAGAGAATTTCATCAGTGGAAGCCATGACTGAAGAGGGACAAGATATTGTCTGAAATTATATGAGGTGAGTCGTTAAAAATATGTTCTCCACTCACTATTAATGTTATAACCTCATAATGTTTACTTCCCAAATTTAATTTAAATATGATTATATGAATGTTTTATTTTAATAAATGAGTTGGAGAAAATGTTTTAACATCTTACCTCACAAAGTTGCATGTCTTCACGATACTGGTTTCAAAATTATAGTATTACTTCCATCTTCAGTCAATTTGAAACCAGTATCGTGAAGACACGCAACTTTGTGAGGCTAGATGGTAAAACATTTCCTCCAACTCATTTATTAATGTAAATACCACATAGTGTTTCCTCCCACTGTAATTTTAATTAAATATGAATGTTTGTTTGTTGTTTGATGGTTGATGATGAAAAGGGAGAAGATTGAAACTAGTGCTAGCATGGCTACTAAAAGACAAATTGTTATCAACAATGCCATAGGCATTGTGAACATACAAACTGCAGAGTGGTTTTAAATTTAATCTAGCAATTAGAAATTGTACACACTACACATTCTAGCCCCAAGATTGAAAATTTTACAATTAAAAATGTCCAACCCTACCAGATATTGAACCCAGACCTGTATATCTGGAATGCTACCATCTGAGCTAGCATGGGTATCCTCAAATATTTTTTAAAAAGTTGAAAATCACTGTTGTAGATGTCTTTCAAAGTCGGTTCTTTGTGTTAGGCGTAAACTAAGAACTGTTATTATTTTATTTTGACAGAAAGAGAAATTATCGGGGCTGACAGCCTATGTGCCAGTTGTCCGCAAGACTTTGGAGACATTAATCTTCAGAGTAAAAGCTATGTTGGTTGCAAATAATTGCACAGATGCATTTTGGATGGGAAACCTCAAGAACAAGACTATTAGAGGAGATGAAATTTTGTCACAGGTAATTGTTTGCTTCACCTTGTATCAGTGTAGCGTAATGAAGTGAAATGTTTCCTAGTGTCTATATTAGAACATTTTTCCAAAATTACATTAAAATCCCTTACTACATGGTATCAGCCAAAAAAAAGCAGAGATGGGCAATGGGCCATTGTATCACTGAAACAGCAAATGGCTTCTAACAGCTTTCACTCTTCTTCTTAATTCTAGGTCCAAATTGAACCATGGCTTTTCTTGCCCATGTCCTCTATCCTTAGCTTTTATTTTCCAATTATATTTGAGTTGTGAATTTTGACTCACCTTATATTTCTTGATTTTAATGCAGACTTAGGTTTCGTCGCTAACTTTGCGATGCCACACAATTGCCATCTTGCGGTTGTCCCTCCTGCAAATTGATATATGTGCCCTCTGTTGGCTGACCAATGAACTTCCAAGTCAATTTTTTTTCCTTTTCACCAGGAATTTCAAAATTCATGGATTTCTTTTTATTCTTGCATATGTAAATTTTCTCCCAAATTGTGAGTTCCTTAGATTTTTCTAACTGTTTAAGTAATTTTGCCTTAGTTTCAATTCTGTGTTTTTCTGATCATGCACGTGCAGCTATTGCAGATTTTTCTATTAATGTTAAAAATTATTTTATTTTATTTTCCAGTTTTCAATCCTAAACTTCCAATATCTTTCCCAAATCATATTTGAAGAGAAAAATGTTTCTCTTCAAATATGATTTATCCATCATTGAGATGTATGAAATTAATAATAAAAACATCTTTCTCAATGTCCATCTTTCTTTTCCTCAGTCATCCTGCACCTCATACTCTCTCCATTCTGACATTTAATATTAATTTTGAAGTTTTTGATCTTTTCTTCATACTTTATGACCCAGCCACCTTAGTCCTATTGACTAACAAAACTCACAATATTCTCTCCTAGCAATTAATAAATTTACTTACTTGATCTTACTCTGCAGTGACCTTTTATGTAATTTTTCTTTCAAAGACACAAAGATAATTTTCATATGCTGGTGCCATTACTATACCTATTGAGAATTGATACTCCATCTGGGAATTTTCATGCATTAATATGTTCTATTGAAAACCAGAGGGACTAGCATATTGTTGTAGTAGTATCATTATTTTTATTTTGTAAAATGGCAATGTATAAAACTTATTTCAAGCCAGTTCTAACATATACATCTGAGACATGGTCATTACAAAGAAGAAATTGAGCAGAATCCAAACTACAGAAATGAAATTCTTACGTGGAATGGTACATAAAACAGAGGTAGAATAAGAAATGACAAAATAAGGGAGACATTAAATGTAGAAAAATTAATAACAGACATAGAAAAAATAGACTAAAATAGTTTTGACATTTAAAAAGAATGAAAAAGGAAAGACTACCACAAAAAGTGTTAAATCTCAAGATACAAGGAAAATGATCACGAGATAGACCACGAAAAAGATGGATTAACCAAGTGAAGAAAAGTTTACAAGAGAGAGGATACGACTGGGAAGAACTGAAAAGAAGGAAAGCATGGGAAGATAGAGATGATCAGAGACATATTTGGAATCGACCTTCTGAAAGGAGGACACAATAAGATGATGATGATGATGAGTATTATTATTGATTGGTTTCTATTGATATCGTTGAATAAATTGGTAAATAGAATGAGATCTTATTAATCACATAAAATCCCAGTAAATCTTTACAACAGCTTTATTATCAGTCTTAATTTTCCAATGTGAATCCAGTCTATTTCCATTAAGTTCCCATTATTGTTGAAAACTAAATGAAATTAATTTTATATTAATATGAAATTGTATTTTTTTTTTAGAAAAATTAATGCTCGAACCTTTGACTCTGTGCATCAGTATGATACCGGCTGTTAATAAGTGCTCCACTTGGTGTGAAAAAGTTTTGTAAGATTTAAATATTCTTCTATTATTTCTCTTCCTAGTTTCAAGGAATTTAGCCATTTTTCTAAAATATTTAACATCTTCCCAATTGGGATGCTTAGAAATAAAGAAACGACATCAAAAGAAACTAATCTATCAATATTACATTTGCACCAATAAATAAATTTAGTTTAATCTATTAATAACCAATAAGAAATTGAACACTCCAGATTGTAAAAAATCTGGAATTTATCTAATTAGTTGTAGAGACTGCAATAAAGTATATATAGGAAAAAACAAATGGAATTTGAGCACTCACGCAAAGGAACACTTTAGAAATATTAAAAATGGTGAAATTGAAAAATTAGCTATTGCAGCACATAGTTTGTTAGAGAGTCATAAAAATTGAAAAGAGGCCAAACTTCTAAAACATTTGGAAAAATCTTTAGAATTGACAGTTTGGAAGAAGATATATATTCAGAAGAAGAAATTTAAATCCATGAATTTCGAAATTCCTGATGAACAGGACCTGATCTCAAACTTCATCAAATCAACACCAGATGGCAATGTTATAGATGGAGATTCCAACGAAAATCTGATAATCATAATGTCGGTTGAAAATGGGAGGGATGTTTCCTCTTGAAAACTGCAGTTCCCGTGTTTAAGAAAACAAACTACGAGGTAAAATATAAAAAATGACTCATTCTTCATGAATAAGAAGCTCATGATGTTATTTCCCACATTTAAATGTTAATAAGTGCTCCACTTGGTGTGAAAAGGTGGTCCCCTGCTCCTACCCACATGCAGATGCACCTTCAGTGAATAGTGTCTTATCTTTGTCAGCCTATCCGACGTAGGGTTGAGTAGTATTATTAACAGGCCTGAGTTACACCATTCGAGCACTTATATGAACATCAACAAATCTTTCCTCTTATATAATTCCCTTTCATCCAAAGGCCAATAGCCATCGCTACCAACAATGCCATCTGATGACTTCTACTCAGAAGTATTTTTATTGAGAATTTGTATATTACTTTTGGATCTATAATAGATAAATCTGGTACTTGTGAAAAATATATTATTAACAGAGTAAATTGTGCAAGGAAGGCGATTAGATCCCTGAATGGTCTTTTATGGTAGAAATTTGACCAGAAAAACAAAAAAAGAGATTATACAGACAATAATAGAAAGTATACTTACATTTGGATCAGAAAGCTGGACAATAAATGAAAGGATGCAGAAAAGAATCTTGGCGACAGAAATGGATGGATTATGGAGAAGTATGAGAATAACCAGGCTACAACATATTTGAAATACATATATCAGACAAGAAATGGATGCACAAGAAACTGTTATCGATAGGATAACAAAGAGAGCTCTACAGTGGTATGGACATGTACAACAGATGTCGGAAGACCAGTGGCCCAAACAGGTGTTGGATTGGATTGTACCAGGCAGAAGGAAGAGGGGGAGAATTAGAAGAGCAATGTATGAGGAAATATATGATGCCATGATGAAGAGGGGTATGGAAGATGGTCAATGGGAAGATAGGAATCTCTGGAAAGCAGGAATCAAGGGCAAACTGCTGTAAAGTGGAAAGCCTGTATTAAGTATTAAGTAAGTATATATTACTTTTTAAGTGGTAAAACTTCTTATTTTGATGTTATATTTAAATTAAGACTTTCCAGCTTGGGCAGAGTTTTTTTTTTCTTTTAGAAAGAAAATTTAACACTCGAAAGGAAGTTGGACCTCTGACTCATATGATCCCCTTGCAATACACCAATCTTTTGTTTGATCCATATGGACTTATCTATGCTGTTTCTGAGTTACACCTGCTAAAATATTAATGTGAAGTTTCTTGTGAGAGCCATGTTCTTCTAACCAGCATTAGTATTTTTTTGACAAGTTTTCAATGATTCACGGTGTCGAATGGATGACTATAGTCAATGAAGACCACATAAAACTTTCCCCGATGCTTTTGCAGCTCAAATTGGATTCCTTTCATTAGACAATCCACTGCCTCTCAATGTGCCTCTGCCCTTTCAGTCTCCGCACATTAGATCTGGGAGTTTGTCATCCAGTATATAGTTTAGAACATTATTAAAGTCGAAATTGTGACTTAAACAACATTGATTACAAATAACTGTTTTAGTATTTCAGAAAAATATTTTTTCAGGATTCAGCATCAACAGCGGATCAAAATGATGGTGAAGAAGATGAACTACCGGAAGATGAACATTCAGATGCTGATCTTGATGACATCAGTAAAAAGGATGATGAAGATGAACAAAATGATGATGATGATGATGATGATAAAAATTCAGAGACTGAAGTTCTATGAAAATCACAGGTAAATTATATCCAGATTTTTTTTTAATTTGAAGAGAAAAATTTTTCCCCAGATCGAGACTCAAACCCAGGATCATTGGTTTTCTGTACCAAATGCTCTACCAACTGAGCTACCAGGGCGAGTTCCAATTTAGATGCAAATATTTCTCTTATATACGTTGTAATTCCCGGCACCAAATGCTTGAAGCCTTGGCTTCTATCTATGCAAATGGTGGCTTCTTAGTTAAGACATTTATTGGGAATTTAACACTTCTCATTGAAGGATAAATTTAATTTTTCTCTTCAAATATAATTTATCCTTCAGTGAGAAGTGTTAAATTAATAATGAAAACATCAAATTATAGCCAGGTTTGAATGTATCCAATTCACTTAAAATGCATGGTTTGACATAAATGTATTTATTATATTTGAAAAAAAAAAATATACGCCTAGATCAGGATTTGAACCCAGGATCTTTGACTCTCTATGTCAATGCTCTTCCATCTGAGCTACCTAGGCCTCCAATCTAAACACGTATTTTTCTCTTACACATAGTTAATTCCCTGACCCCAAATGCTACAATTCTTAATAAAGAAGCCACCATTTGCAAAAATCGTAGCAACGGCTTGTAGCATTTGGGGTTAGGGAATTAACTATGTGTAAGAGAAAAATACGCATTTAGATTGGAGGCCTAGGTAGCTCAGATGGAAGAGCATTGACATAGAGAGTCAAAGGTCCTGGGTTTGAACCCCGGTCTAGGCATATATTTTTCTTTTCAAATATAATTTGTCCATCATTAGGTGTTTAAAAATGAATAATATTAACATTGAAAGAAGCACTACTGGCTTTATTAGTAATGTTTAAATTCCCAATAAAAAGTCTTCTTAATAAAGAAGCCGCCATTTGTAAAAATCGTAGCAACGGCCCGTAGCATTTGGGGTTAGGGAATTAACTATGTGTAAGGGAAAAATACGCGTTAGATTAGAGGCCTAGGTAGCTCAGATGGAAGAGCATTGACATAGAGAGTCAAAGGTCCTGGGTTCAAACCCTGGTCTATTCAAATATAATTTGTCCATCATTAAAATGTTTAAAAACGAATAATATTAACATAAATGTATTTTGTTTATTTTTTATCATTTCACTCACCTCATACTTCATGAAGTATGAGGTGAGTGAAATGATAAAAAATAAACAATATTAAAGAACCTCATAGTGTTATTTCCTATCTACATAACTTAATAAATGTATTTATTTATTTATTTCAATGTTTATTTATTTTATTTATTTATTTAATTTACCTGTTGAAGTTAAGACCATAAGGTCTTCTCTTCCACTTCGCCAGTGTTAAATTATACATATAATAACAATTATGAATTATCTGTTTATAATTATATACCAAGAGGATGAAGATCTCTGGGCCGTCCTATGTTACGCTGGAGGGAAAATTTTCTATAGGATCGTAACAGGCCTTGGCCTAATACTTGGAAGGAAAAAGAAGAAGAATTATCCACATGATGATTAATGATACATAATAGATATACACACAGGCTACACAATATAAAGTTGACAATGGAAAGAAATAAAAATTGTAATTATAATAATAATAATAATAATAATAACAACCTATAATTTGATTAAGTAATGTATATACTAGGAACAACACTACCATTAACAAACTGTTCAGAAATTAATAACTTTATCATAATGCTTTTGCAGTTGTAGACTGAGAATTCTCCAAGTTTTTAAGGTGGCAACAATGAAGTTACATAATTTCCGATTGTTGTAATTATGTTTGATTCATTGCATTTGTTCTTCCTGTAATTCCATTCATTTTGCTGATAAACAGGATTATTCTAAATGATGGACCCATTTTTAAAGATTAGTATTTATTAAAGTACAAATCCAAAATGAACAATATTTATACCAATGGAAAGTGGAAGTTTCAAGGTTTTTTTGCAATACATTATAAATGTTCAATGTGTCCACTGTCTGCTGCACAGCAAACGTATATGCGATAGCCGAACTCATCCCACACACGAGAAAGTATCTACTGTTACTGAGTGCACGGCAGCAGTGATACGGTTCCGCAGATCGTCCAGAGTTATTGGTAGAGGTGGGACGTAAACAGTTTCCTTAACATAACCCCATAAGAAATAGTCACATGGGGAGAGATCTCGGTGGCCAGAAGTGTAGAGCCAGGTCTTCATTTCCCCTGCGACCTATCCAGCGCTGAGGAAGGGATGCATTCAAATAACCTCGTACATCAAGGTGCCAATGAGGCGGAGCTCCGTCCTGTTGGAAAATGAAGTCCTGTGAATCTTCCATAACTTGAGGGAACAGCCATTGTTCCAACATGTCCAGGTTCGTTGTTCCAGTTACAGTTCTTTCTGCAAAGAAAAATGGTCCGTAAACCTTTGTACGGGATACGGCACAGAACACGTTTATCTTTGGTGAGTTTTTTTTGTGTTGCAATGTTGAACGTGGATTTTGCAAACCCCATATGCGAACATTATGTCTGTTCACATTTCCACTAAGGTGGAAAGTCACTAAAAAATGATACGCTGTACAAACACGTCATCCTCCATCATTCCTAGCACATAACCACAAAATTCGAGATGCATATCTTTGTCATTAGGGTTGAGAGCCTGCACAAGTTGTAATCAGTAGGGCTTGTACAGCAAACGCCGTCTCAGAACTTTCCAGACGGTTGATTGGGGTATTCCAACTTCTCTACTAGCTCTATTGGTAGACTCACATGGACTGCGAACAAAACTTTCTTCAATATGTCTGACATCATCCTCTGACAGACGCAGTCGGCCTGTGCTTTTTCCCTTTACACACACTTCCAGTCTGTTGAAAATGCATAAACCAACGGCTAATGCTTTTTCTAGTTGGTGGTTCAATACCGAGTTTGCTACGAAATGCCCGCTGCACTACAATTTGTGACCCACTTTTTGCGAACTGAAGAACGCAGAAAACCTTGTGCTCCACAGTAGTCATCTCACCTACAACTGAGAGGGAGAGGGAAACGAATGGCGGCCTATTGCCGCACAAACTCTATCGGCTGCTTCTGGAACCATCATTGCCTGCTGAAACTTTGAAACTTCCTCTTTCCATTGGTATAAAGATTGTTCTTTTTGGATTTGTACTTTAAAAATGGGTCCATCATTTAGAATAACACTGCATTGTAATGGAAGTTTTAGCGAAAATGATTTTACTAATATAATACAAATATGAATCAGAAACTTTATACTTCATCTCCTAAAATATGATCCTCTCACCTGGACACATTTTGGAGATCATCGTCACCATTATCAACTAAATTCGGACTATTGTTTATTTTTTATTATTTCACTCACCTCATACTTCATAATTCATAGCAGACCCAGGGTTTCTTCACATCTTTTGTGACACAGCATTGAGAATGTCACAAAAGATGTGAAGATGGATCTGCTATGAATTATGAAGTGTGAGGTGAGTGAAATAATAAAAAATAAACAATATTAAAAAACCTCAGTGTTATTTCCTATCTACATAACATAATAAATTCGGACTGTTTGAAATGAGCCGTTAATGCCAGCTTTTCTTATGCCAGCTGGTGGAGTTCATTAACTTTGAGATAGAATCTTTTTCTTGCCAATTAATAATTATATTTTATTATTTTATGACTGCCTAGCCTACTATTTCCTCAGAATTGGGATATACAAAACAAACAAATGTTTGACTTTTTTAGGAATTAACACTGAGGTATTATTTATCTAAGTAAAATTTACCACCTCACCTCATATTCAAGAATATAAGGTGAGGTGATACAATTTTACTTAAATAAACAAATGTTTATTTTGCAACAATCCAGATGACATAATGAATGGTCAACATCTCCTTCATTGTCCAGTGCTAAATTACATTGCACAATTGCTAACAACCTAACAGATCTGTACTAGAGGCTTTTATTTAATACGAGAGGAAATTTTGATCCTGTGTTCATGCATTCTTGCACTTAGGGCCGCATGCAAATACATTAGTCTCTTAAATTTGAAGAGAAAAATTTTCGCCTAGACCGAGACTCGAACCCGGGAACCTTGGCTTTCGGGCCAAGTGCTCTACCAACTGAGCTACCAAGGCGAGTTACGATCTAGACGCAAATTTTTCTCTTATATACGTTGTAATTCCCTATTGCCAAATGCTCTTGAAACCATTGTTTCTATCTTTGTAAATGGCAGCTTCTTAGTTAAGAAGACATTTATTAGGAATTTAACATTACTTTATAAAGCTAGTAAGGCTTCTAATGATGTTTTTATTATTGATTTAACATTTCTCAATGAAAGATAAATTAAATTTGAAGAGAAAAATTTTCGCCTAGACCGGGACTCGACCCCTCAGTTGGTAGAGCACTTGGCCCGAAAGCCAAGGATCCCGGGTTCGAGTCCTGGTCTAGGCGAAAATTTTTCTCTTCAAATTTAATTTATCTGTCATTGAGAAATGTTAAATCAATAATAAAAACAACATTAGTCTCTACTCAAATTACTTCCAATCATTGGTGAGCTGACTTACTGTGAACAAGTGCAAAGATTGAATTAACTGGTCATGCATGAAAGTCGTCGTTTTCGTAATATTGGCAAGAAATTACCCACAATTCTCAGCGATAAAACCACTTCCGTTATTTTCGTCTGCTAGAGGAACGCATTTACGCTTGCATCCCGCAAATAATACCGTATACGATGTCTGCATCGCGCAATATTATGCCGATTCTCCTGTTCTTCCAGTTGAATTCTTTGGTAGACTCTGTCAAATTTCTCTTCTCCGCGTATACCGAAAACATGATTGAAGTCTTGAAGGTCTGACATCTTGGATAAAGCAGCAAGGTACGCGGCAAGGTTTCAAACTACATCGGTTACAATCGGTTCCTTTCAGGATTCTCACGATTCGTTTCTCTCTTAAGTCACCTCGTCAGGTAGCTTACAAATTTCAACAATTATTATCGCATGAACAGATTTCTGAGTAAGCAAAATCGTTTTAGGATACAACTTTCTCAGCAGAGAACACCTTTTACGGTCTAATGCGTTCATAGATTCGAGCCTTAGTCATTCTTGCACTTAGTGGGATCCGAATTCAACTATTACATTGAGCAGCCATTTTCATTATGTTTTAAAGATATAAATATTGTTTAGAAGCCATGTTAATACATTATAATGTGATTAGTTATGCAGCTTTTAGCTGTCAGAACATATATATATATATATATATTATATATTGAAATAATTTCCCAGAGATTCCAAAATTTGCACAGAATAGATTATCAAAATGAAAAGAGCAAATTGGGATTATGTGAGGTATGTAGGTTAAATGAATAACTAGATATCATAAATTGTTATGACAATGCTAAGTCCATAATTTTCCTTCTTTTATTAATTGATTTAATAATTTTTTTTTTGTTCAATGCCACCTGTTTGTCATTCGACATTTCAGGTATTCTCTCCTGGCATTGGCATACTGTAACCCACTTCTGAGGTTGGGGCACCTGGAAGGCGGGGTTATGCTGCTCCAATGATATGATGGGTGATAACGATGGGTAATCATGCGCCAGGAGAGGCCTTAAACCTAAACTTAATCTAATGAGGTGAATATGATATTGATGTTCGGGGACCGTTTGGGCCTTAAAGTATCCTGACATTTGTCTTACAGGTGAGGAAAACCCCCGAAAAAACCTCATCCAGGAAACTTGTCCCAAGCAGGGATCGAACTCGGGCCCGCTGCGTGACAAGGCAGCATGCTACCTTGAGACCACAGCTGTGGACTATAAAATATTATATTGTTATAAGTTATAAATTGCTTTTAAATTTGAAATACTCATAACATCAGGACGAGGTTATGTAATAATATAATATGCAAATTAGTATTGACTATTTAACTCATGACCAATCACGTTTTCAATTAATTTTGTTTTACAACCGATGACAGTCGTGTTTCACCTCACTCTTTATCGATTTCTCTTATCAGCTTCCGCTTTTGTGAAAGCTCCTCCTTTTTAATATTCTGTACAGCTCAGAACATTATTTTTCTCCAACAAATACATTGAATATAGCAAATAATGAACAGATCCTTGATTTTACTGAGTTGTTTACTAAAAAATAAATTAATAACCTATAATGTTGATTATAATATACAGTTTGATCTGTTTCATTATTTCTCCCTAGGGTGCATTCTTACAATTTTGTGATCCTATTTGGCAATAAATAATATGATCAAGTTGCAGTGAATATACATAACATCACATTTATGATTTGTTTTCAAACATCGCCGTTTACATTAAATGTTTTAAATATTTTAAAATACTGGTAACTGTATTTAAAAAATGACTTTTGAGTAAACAGCTTAATTTTATTCGTTAATTAGTCCTAACACGTGTCACTCTTGATTTCCAAATCCTCCAGATAAATTGGAAATCACTTGTGGCATTACTTATGATAATTAGGATTTTGAATAGAAATTTATAAGATTTAAAATTTAAATTAAGATGTTTTATATCTCACCTCATATCCAGTCTTCTAATTATACCAGTTTCAAAGTCTAGGCACCTTCATCTGCAGTAATTTCTTGTTGACTGATATTATGTCGAAAAGGACATCCTCTGTTGGTGGACCGATGAACCTCCAGTTCAAATCAGAATCGCCAGAAATTTCGAAATTCACAAGTTTTTCTTTGTTGTTGTTTTTAATATGAATTTTTTCCCAAACTGTGAGTTCTTTTTGTTTTTCTATTTGTCTAATTCGACTGACTTTGTATCAATTAGATGTTTTTCAGACCAAGCATGAGCAGCAACTGCTGACTTTTTCACTTCACCATTTTTGACATTTTCAAAATATTCTTTTTATAGATTACAAAAAAAATTCTTTAAGTTAAATGTTATAAGTAAATGATAACCTTATATTAGAAGAGAAAAATGAATAATAAAAAACATTGAAATGATAACCTGTTTCATTTTCTTCTTCTTCTTCCTTTCATGTGATAGACCTAGTGGTCTGTTACGGTCTCAATCCAAGATTTGAAGGGTCTGCCCAAAGATCTCTTGCCTGGTGGCTGGTAATTTAAAATCTGATGTGGTATTCTTGTTCTGCTCATTCTTCTTATGTGAGATTTCCAGTTGATTCTGTATTTTTGTACATATTCCATGACTGATTCTGTTTGTAATTCTTTGAGAATCTCAGAATTCCTTTTGTGGTCTGTTCTTGAGTAACCTGCAGTATGTCTCATAAATTTCATTGCCGCAGTTAGTCTTTGTTCATCTACACTGCAAATTGTCCAGGCCTCACTGCCATAACATAATATGGGTCTGGCCAGTGTTTTATAAATTCTAGTTTGTGTGTGTTGCTGTACTGTGTTTGGCTTGAAGATATTATTTATAATTCCTGCTACTCTGTTAAATTTTATAATTTTTCGACTAAAATCTTTTTCCTCTTCATATGTAACTTGGTATCCAAAATAGTTCAATGTGTTGGTTTGTTCTAATATTTTATTATTAATAACATTTTTCATTTTTAACTACATATGTGAATAATTACATTCAAGTTATAATTATTATTGACTATTTAACTCATGCCCCAAATGGGAGTCAATGACCAATCACGTTTCAGTGATTTCTGTTTTACACCAATCAGAGTCGTGTTTCACGAAATATTTATCAGTGTTAAATTTACCATATTAAAGAAAGCTCCTCCTTTTTAATGTTCTGAAAAGGTCTGACCATTATTTTGCAGTGACTGAGCCTGTAAGAAATACAGCTACCAGATTGTATATATAGTGCATAGATGTCAACACATAGCGCTTGCAGGAGTTAATATAAAAACATTTGTAGCAATTTATTATACCACCAAAAAAAGAAACCACTGTTTGCACTTTCTTAAATGTATTTTTTCCCAGGTAATAATCCAGAAAAAATATAATTGTCATATTTACATCATACGACATCAGAAATGAATTAGTATACAGTTTGATGTGTTTCATTTTTTCTCCACTACAGAGCATTCTTACAATATTGCGTTCCTTTGGCAATAAATAGTATGATCTGGTTGCAGTGATAAACAGATGAAGCGTACCTATCGTTTCTCATTTGTTTTCAAACATCGCCGTTTACATTAAATATATAAATATTTTAAAATAACTATAGTTCAATAATGATTTGTGAGTAAACAGCTTAATTTTATTCAAAGTTAAAATTGGGAAACACATTATGAGGTTCTTAATTAATAAATTAATGAGTCATTTTAACATCTTACCTCATATTTCATGTTTTTCAAACACGGTAACTATAGTTTTCAAATGATCTTGTCATTCATTTTCAACCGCCATTATGACTACCGGATATTCGTTGGAATCTCCCTCTATAACGTTGCCATCTGGTCAAATCAACACCAGATGGCAACGTTATAGAGGGAGATTCCAACGAATATCCGGTAGTCATAATGGCGGTTGAAAATGAATGACAAGATCATTTGAAAACTATAGTTACCGTGTTTGAAAAACATGAAATATGAGGTAAGATGTTAAAATGACTCATTAATTTATTAATTTTATTCGTTAAATAGTCCTAACAAATGCCACGAGTGATTTCCAAATTCTCTAGATAAATTGGAAATCGCTCGTGGCATTACTTATGATAAAGATTTGCACTCGTAATTTTGTCATAAAATTGTGTTAATAATAATTTATTTTAAATTTAGATGTGCATGACTGACCTCGTATTTGTAGCTCTCTTGAAGATCTGGGTTTCAATGCTTTAACAACATTATCGATTCTTTTTAACTTTCGAAACAGCAGTTATTAATCCTCTAGGTTGATTTTGCTCCCTCTGTTGGCTGACCAATGAACTCTCAAATCAAAATTTTTCTCCGGAAATTTCAAAGTTCATTATTTTATTATATAATTTACTAGCTAATACCTGGCGTGCGCTGCTATGCCTAAATAAATGAAAATTAATGTGCTTTTATGTTTAGTTGAATAAGTAAAATGAAAAATAATTATAAATGTATATCGTAATTATTTTAAGATTCCCTGTACTAATTACCCGGTGTTGCCTGGGAATCTACTTATTTCGATCTTCTTGGCATTAATAAGCTAAAAGACAAAATTCGTTATTGTGAGTTATCCGTAAAAGAACACCCACCATATGCTGCTTATGCTTGCACAGAAATCTACGTAGGCCTACTTGTGTCAATCTTCTTGGCATCAATAAAAGACAAAAATGGTTATTGTGAGTTATCCATAAGAGATAAACATATGCAGTTGCAGACTTTTTTGTAGAGCTTTTTGAGATATTCAATTCTTTGTACATTAATTTTGTGTTATTGTTATGGTTTAGGCAGCATAAGCCATTTAAGCATTCAAAAAGCTACTTTTTTTACCTTTTCTACTACAAAGGGCTATTTTTAAGGGTGTAGGAGTTGAGTATCACAATTCTCTTATAGCCTATGTTGATCCCGGTAATCTCCTGAACATTTTGCAAAAAGCCCCATCACAACAATATCAATGGTATGGCCACGCATAAAGTATGAACAAACAAACAAACATTCATTTTTATATATTAGATTTTATTTAGTTAAATATTGTAATTAATGTCATGATCAATAGCCCTAAGATCTTAGTGACCAATACTGAAGTACATAAAATACAATAAAGAAAGTATTGAGAGAGAGGAATGAAAATTACTTGTACATTAAAATACAAGAAAATCTTAATCATTAATGATATGAGATGATGATTATGCTCAATATTATGATTAATATCACTGAACTCTAAGGGTCGTATGTTAGAACATTACTCTCTACTCAAATTACTTCCAATCACTAGTGAGCTGATTCACCGTGAGCAATTGCTGAGAACGAATTAACGGCCGACTTATCGGTCATGCACAAGAGTCGACGTTTTCGTAATATTGGCAACGAATTACCCAGAATTCTCAGCGATAAAACCACTTCCGTTATTTTCGTCTGCTATAGAGGAATGCATTTATGCTTGCATCCCGCAAATAATACCGTATACAAACACGTCTGCGACACGCAATATTATGCCGATTCTCCTGTTCTTCCAGTTGAATTCTTTGGTAGACTCTATCAAATTCCTCTTCTCCGTGTATACCGAAAACATGATCGAAGTCTTCAAGGTCCGACATCTTGGATAAATGTTGGATAAAGCAGCAAAGTACATCGATTACCATCAGTTCCCTTTGGGATTTTAATTTGAGTTGCTCATTTAAGCTACCTCCGCAGGTAGCTTACAAATTTAACCAATTATTATCGCATGAACAGATTTCTGAGTAAGCAAAATCGTATTAGCATACAACTTGCTCAGCAGAGAAGGCATTTTACTGTCTAATGCGTCCAAACATGCGACCCTAAGATCATAGGAATGCTTACTAAGAAAACATGAATATATAGATGAGAGGATAGGAAGTTAATTCAACTTTCTACCATTAGTCTGTATCCAGTAAATGTTGAATTAATATAAATCTGCATATTTAATTTTAGGAAGTTATATTTTGAAGTTATTTAAATTATATTATTTTTAGTCTGGATATCTTACCTCAATATTAATGTTGATTTGTTCTTGAACATGTTTAAAAAAATTCTGTTTTATCGTCAGCTTTTCCAGTGGGATAAAACAGAATTGTTTTGAAACATGTTCAAGAACAAATCAACATTAATATTGAAGTAAGATGTCCAGACTAAAAATAATATAATAAATCTGCATATTTATTAAAAAGTTGTGTGAGCTTTACGCATCTTTAGATGGTGGTAAATGTTTGTTTCTTTGTACAAATTAGAAGTTCAATATGTCTAAATATTATAATAATAATAACAGCTAATGTAGCAGTTTGAAAATATATTACAGGTGCTCTTAGTCATTGCAACTTCCCTCAAAAAATGTTAAACTAATAATACAATATATAAACTGACAATTCTTCCTGTTTTATGAATACGAAATATGATCTCTTACTATAAAAGAGGAGAAAAAATTATACTTGGGAATAAAGTAAAAGTAAAAAAAGTGATCCCACTATAGGCCTCAGGAGGCACTTGGGGTAGTACGAGGTTAAGGCTCCCACTTTTTCTAGACAATTGGCACTTGATGTTAGCCCTGCGTGATGGCCGCCTTTACCCCCAAAAGAAGTATCTCGTACTCACTTCCATTAGAGGTTGAGTCGACCCCAGAGTCATAGTGCCGCCAGAAGATTTGGGTCAGTTTAAAAATCCTGACCCCACCACGACTTGAACTCTCAACCTTCCAGCTTGTAGCGTGCCCCTGAGAATAAAGTAGTTAGAAAAAATTTTTGGAACAAAGATAAATGAATAGACAGGTGGACGGAGAAAATTACATAACTGTGAGCACACTGGCCTTATGGGAAACCAGATACAGTAAGAATAGTAGATCTCATTCACTATGATGGGCAAGACATATGGCACAAATGGGGAATGAAAGAAGGGCATGGAATCATGTAGGAAAACCAGAGAGAAACTCCCAATGGGTAGATTAATCAGTTCATTGTATTCTGAATTTATTAACACATAAATAAAACAAGGTTAAAATAATCTAAAGATAAAATCTTTCTTTATATCTATTTAATTGAGCAACAAATATTAAAAATATAAACAATGTGTTATAAACTCTATCTCTTACTCCATAACAATATAACAAGATGCATATTAGTTAATAATAATATTAGTTAACATAACTTTGTACTAAAATAAGAAGAGTTAAATGTAACTCACTAGAGAATTAACAGTAGAGTCAATGGTTCCAAACCGTAGAAAAATTTCAGAGATACATCAGGAATGTAAGTTACATTCTTTCTTTTTTAATATACCATTAAATACAATATATTCATTGTATATTATTGTATCACTATCAATTTACTTCACTTTAGTCCACTGCTGAGGACTTGATGTAGTGTGCTTCCTTGTCATGCAGTGGGCCTGGGTTCAATTCCCGGTCAGGACAAGCTTACTGTGAGGTTTTTATCGGGGTTTTTCCTCATCTGTAAGACAAATGTCAGGGAACTTTCAGGCCCAAACAGTCCCCGATCATCATTATCATCATCCCTGGCATGGAAAGCAATGGGAAGCTACCACACTAGTATAATTCCCTAGAAAAGCTGCAAACCATAGCATGAAAATGCTATGATTGCGGTGAAGGACCTGCCGTAGGGCAGAACACTATGAATAGAAAAAAATTGTGCTTTGGATTGCATATCCAGCAAATAATATGGCTTTTATGTGATCAGTTTTCAACTTACGCACTTCAGATGGCATTTATTTTTATTGTGGAACAGAGAAGAATGTGTAATGTAAGTGTATCTTGTGATGATGAAGAAGTGAGAAAAATGAAACTTGATACCAGCATACAGTACACTCCTATCAAAGAACTTCAAAGGGACCACCAGGGATAACATTCCTTTCTGGCAGTTGAACTATTATTAATAATACCATATGCCTTTTGAACTTTATATATAGGCTATATATACTGAATTTAATCCAGACTTCATATAATTTAGTAATTCGTAAATTAATGAGTCATTTTTAACATCTTACCTCATATTTTATGTTTCTTCAAACACGGGAACTAGTTTTCGAGAGAAGGATCTCTCTCATTTTCAACCGATATTATGACTACTGGATTATCGTTGGAATCTCCATCAATAACGTTGCCATGATGGCAGTCCGGTAGTCATAATATTGGTTGAAAATGAGAGAGATATTTCTTTCGAAAACTAGTTCCCGTGTTTGAAGAAACATAAAATATGAGATAAGATGTTAAAAATGACTCATTAATTTACGAATTAAGAACCTCATAACGTTATTTCCCATATTTAACTATGAATTTAGTAATTATTAATTGTACACAACCAACCGCCTTAGTCCCAAGATAACAAATTTTACAATTAAAATTTCCAATGGTGCCTGATATTGAACCCAGATCTGTCAGTCAGGATGTAGCCATGGTAATACCTGGATAAGTATAGTGGTGTATTAAGGTAGAATATGTTTATCACTCACCTCATATTGTTCTTCTTATTTGATTATAGACTAGTTTCGGAACATAGTTTCTGTTCCATCCTCAGTAACATCACGACCGTTGTTCTGTCGTCTTGAAGAGTTGTCCTTCTCTCCTTCCATTGGCTGACTGAAAAACCTCGAAACCAGGTCATTCTCACCGGGAATTTCAAAGTTCATTAATTTCTTCTTTTCGCTCTTTTGAATGTAGATCTTTTCCCAAACAGTAAGTTCTTTTGGTTTTTCTATTTGTTTTAATAATTTTGCTTCTTTCTCGATAAGATGTTTTTCAGACCATGCATGGGCAGCCACTGCAGATTTTTCTACTTCCCCTTTCTTGACATTCCTGAGATGTTCTTTAACTCTAGTTTTCAAATTTCTTTTAGTTTTTCCTATGTAGAATTTCTCACATTCTTCACATTTAATTTGATAAATCCCTGATTTGTTTTCTTCTTTAATTTTCTCATTCTTATTAGGTCTAATCAGTCTGCTGATGCTGTAGTCATAGTGGTGTATGTTAGATAATTACAACTTACTAAATTCAAATCTTAAAAAGAGTTGAAAAGGTACTCATGAGACATCTCTTGGTTTTATATTAAACTAGATTGAAGTTTTATAAAACACTGGCCGAAATTCCACGAGAAAAAAATGTTCCCCATGGAGACTCGAACCAGCGTAAGTCCCGTGGTTATGCATCAAGACTTCTTGCCTTAATCACTCGGCTACGGCGCGGGACTCTTGGTATTAATAATAAAGATGAAAATTTCACCCAAATGGGTATTATTCTCTTGGTATCAATGAAAGACAAAAATGGTTATTAGTTATCCGTAAGAGATAAACATATGCTGTCGTGGACTTTTTGTAGAGCTTTTTAAGATATTCAATTTTGTGTATTTCTTATAGTTTAGGCAGCGTAAGCCATTTAAGAGTCCAAAGAGCTACTTTTTTCACTTTTCCATTACAAAAGACGATTTTTAAGGGTGTAGGAGTCGAGTGTCACAATTCTCTTATAGCCTATGTTCATCCCGGGAAACTCCTGAACATTTTGCAAAAAAACCCCATCACAATCGGATCAACGGTATGGCAGCGCATAAAGTACAAACAAACAAACATTAATTTTTATATATAAGAAATAGAATATTATTCAGGCATTTAATAAACAGGGGGCTTCAAAAGAAAACGGTGTTCTTTATGTGATAAAGGACAATGAAGTGATCATTTCATAAGTGTCTAGTTATCTTGTGGTAAGGAGTTCCACGTCTAGTAGTGAACACTGTAAAAAAAATCTGAATATGTATTTCACAAGGATTAAAATGCTTTTTATCATCTACATTTTATAGTAACAACTCAGCAAATATTGTTGTTGAAATTATTTACCTACACTTTAATTAAAAATCCTGACTTTTTTTTCTGATGCAATTAATTTTTTTACATTATAAGCATTGTAATAATTTCTCATATCCCCTATTATCCAGAAGTAAAGTTCTAGCTGATGTTTTTATTATTAATTTACTTACTTACTCACTGGCACTATCGAACCCATAGGTTCACGGCCGTGCGGACATAAGCTCTCCATACATCCCTATCCTGAGCTAATGCTTTCCAATCATTCCCTGTATAATCTACTTCCCTCAAATCATAGTTAATGTCGTTCTCCCACCTCATTCTTGGTCTACCAACTGGGCGTTTTCCCTCTGGCTTTCCTACAAGAAGCTTCCATGCACGTCTTTCATTCCCCATATGTGCAACATGTCCTGCCCATCGCAGTCTACGAGACTTAACTGTTCTTATTATATCTGGCTTCCTATAAAGACCATGTAGTTAATTGTTATGTAGTCTTCTCCATTCATCTGTCTGTTCATCTCTCTTTGGTCCAAAAAATTTTCCTAAGAACTTTATTCTCAAATACTCGTAATCTCCTTTCCTCCCTTAAAGTAAGAGTCCATGTTTCGCACCCATATAATATAACTGGTAGGATAATAGTTTTATATATTTTCAGCTTAACGTTTTTTGAAAGGGTTAACACTTCTAAATTAATAATAAAAACATCAATAGAGGCCTACTGGCTTTTAAAAGTAGTGTTTAAATTCCCAATAAATGTCTTCTTAACTAAGAAGCCGCCATTTGCATACATAGAATCCAAGGCTTCAAGCATTTGGTGCACAGGAATTACAATGTATATAAGAGAAAAATTTGCATCTAAATTGGAACTCACCCCGGTAGCTCAGTTGGTAGAGCATTGGTATGGAAAGCCAAAGGTTCTGGGTTCGAGTCTCGGTCTGGGCGAAAATTTTTCTCTTCAAATTTAAAGTATTTGTCGATTGGCCTTAGTCTTCCTACATTTTCTCCCTTTTCAAATGTTTTTATTTATTTGTAACCTCTTTGTTTAGTGATCTCAAACCTGGTTTACTAAACCCTATCCTGGTATTCTCTCTTATTTCATTCTTCAAATATTTTATACCATTTGTTTGTACTGTCCTTTATTTCGCATCTATCTCCAATGCATTTCTTTTGTCTTTATAATATATATATATATATATATATATATATATATTCCCTTAATATTTAGATGCCCAAAATTAATTTTATATAGATTTCCTCTCATGAAATGAGAGTTTTGTTATCCTATATATACTATGTATGGGTATATCATACATGGTATTGTAAATTTACACTGTCATTTTTTAACATCTTGTTATAGCTTTTACATTTTTTTTTTCCTTTAAAATTAGCAATTAGTTACATTTAACTCATTTAAACCTTGTAAAAACCATAAATAATTAATATATTAAATTCCTTTTAATCCAGGTAGCATAGATTCTAAAAATAACAAATTAATCAGGATGGCATAAAAATTATAGATTAGTAAATTTGTTATCATTCTGAAACTTAAAATTTGATAATATACGAAGGATAGAAAGGAACAATTGCCAAATGTACAGCATGATCAGAGTGATCATAAAGATTAGACATTTTAATGTGTCACATTCAGTACCGTAAACCAGTTAATGGGTTTAAAGAGACTATCGTGTATGCGGCCGTCGGTCAGTTAACTCGCTTTAGAGCGGGCGCAAACAAACCGCATTTATATTAGGCGCCTAAATATTGTGTTGGTTTAGTATGTCTTGGAGATCATAGATGGCATGTAAATGTACATTTTTCTATTCCCGTTTACACGTTTAACCTTGGTGAATCCCCTTTTATTTTTAAAACAACACATGGAATTCGTTCACTCAAACTTGCTTGCAGGCTCCAATGCAGTCGTATATGTTTCCCATTATCGCGCTGTTGTTTGTGCGTGAGTGAAACCATGGCGAAAGAAAAAATATTCTCACTGAAGAAGAATTAGTGAATATTTTGTATAATAATGATTCAGGCGATGAACTGATTCTTGAATTAGGAAATTCACAAAGTGAAAGTGAAGATGAACTTCCACTTCCTGAAATTGATACGCCGATACCACGTGATGTCAATCACCCAAGTTATTTCACCATCAAATCCTACTAGGATATCTCCTTTAGGTATGTACAAAATCTGAATTTTCTAGGACTAATAGTTTGTGAATAATGGTCCATTTTCTGAAGTGCTGAAGGGTAGCTAGGGTATTTAAATGACTGGCTTGTGGGTTTAAATGCCCTGTTCAGTGCCTAGTACTGAATGTGACACATAATTGGAAGATGCAGAAAAGTTGAACATAATGTATGTGTATAATAATTGAGTTTGTATTTTTTAACATTCTTACCTCATATGATTGTTTAGTTGGACATATGTTTCAAAGCTGTTACCCCATCGTCAGCTTTTCACAAACCTGATTTTTTTCTTTTCTTCAAGTTGTCGGCCCTGGATCTGTGTTCTAAAGAATACAAAGGAAAGGAATGAAGAATGTTGAAAATCTATCTATTGAAAATTCTCTCCAACTTGTAGAAAATTAAAAAAGATAAAAATTGAACCAGCAGATAGAATAGTTTCTTTTGATGTCACAGCATTGTTCACCACTGTCCCAAAAGAAGAAACATTAAAAATTTTGAAAAATTGGCTAATTAAAAACAACATCGACAAAGAAAGTATGGAAGAATATTTAAAATTTACTGAACTGTGCATCAATCAAATGTTTTTTTTGCATCAATCAAATGTTTTTTTTTACATATAAAGGATATTTCTACAAACAAAAGTCCGGACTATCAATGGGTAACCCATTATCTCCTTTTTTGGCTAATTTATTTATGAGTGATTTACAAAGTAAAATAACCAAAGCATATACTCTTATGTTCAAATTTTGGGGTAGATATGTGGACGAAGTTATTGCTATAGTTAAAGAAAAACACATAGAAGATGCTTTAAAACTCTTAAATTTACAGAAGAAAACAATAAAATTCACACTTGAAATAGAGGTGAACAAACAATTACCATTTTTAGATCTAAAATTACACAGAAATGAAGAAAAAAAGGAAAGAAAATTCAACATTTATAGGTAAGAAACACACATAGATAACTACATCAAATCAACAGGTTTCAACCATAATTCTCACAAAATGGCAGTCTTCGACAGCCTAGTACATAGATTGGTAAATATACCTATAAAAAGTGAAAATTATGAAAAAGAAAAAGAACACATAATTGAGGTAGCAAAAGAAAATGGTTTTGAGGAAAAAATTATACACAAGAAAATTGATAAGTATAAAAAACAGAAATTGAGAAATGAAAGCGCTCTTCAGATAGATAAACCAAAAGAAAAGAAATACAAGAAATTCACATATCACCCTTGGGCACATAATAAATTCCAAAAAATAATTTGGAAAATTCAACATCAGTTTAGGATTAACGAATGATTATAGCCTAAAAAAAAAACTTACGAAAACCAACAAAAATGAAAAAAAATTGAAGATAATAAAAAATCAGGAATATATCATATCAAATGTGAAGATTGTGATAAAGTTTACATAGGAAAAACAAAGAGAAATTTAAACATTAGAACTAAACAAAACATAAGAAATGTGAAAAAAGAGAATTAGAAAAATCTGCAGTAGCAGCTCACGTTTGGACAGAAAAACACAAAATGGATCTAAATACAAAATTATTAAAACCGTTAGAAAATACCAATAAACTCACGATATTGGAAAAAATATATATACAGAAGAACAAGGAGAAAATTATGAACTTTGAAATTCCTGGAGAAAGGAGCCTTATTACCAAGTTCTTTGGAACACAGATCCAGGGCTAACAACTTGAAGAAAAGAAAAATCAGTTTGTGCTACGCTGAAGATGGGACAACAGCCCTGAAACATATGTCCAACTAAACAAATATATGAGGTAAGAATGTTAAAAAATACAAACTCAATTATTAAATTAAACGATTTTACTATTAATTTAACACTAAAAAAATGATTTTTTTTTTCTCTTCAAATATTAAATTAAACTTCATAATGTTACTTCCTAATGATTTTAAAATGCATGTGTATATTTGTATGTACTGCTCAGGATTTTACATTGAAGTTATTTTCCTTCTTTCTTTAATCGTAGATGTGTCAGATGTCATCTCTTTTTCCACACAACAAACATCTAACACAGGCCACTAAACTACTTTGATGAAAATGCTTTGTGAGACAGTCATGACCACTAACTTCATTGGTCAAGGCCACTCCAGCTTTTTGAACTAGATCAGTGAATTGTTGAAAATCACTAATTAAACATAATGTATCAGTAATGATGTTATGGTTTAATCCTTTGGTTTGTATTTTGTTCAGATTATAATCAAATTTAGCCATTTCAACAGATTAATTTGTTTAGGTTAATAATGAAATGTCATTTTAATAGATATTGCTTAATTTTTTGTAAAATGCTTTGATTACATTCCTATCCTTCAGTAAAATATTCAGTTTTATTATAATTACAGAGTGGATTTCTATGATGTATTATTTCTGGGACTGGATTAATGTCTGAAATATCCATAACAAATAAAATATGCATTGAACCATAAAATAAGTTACCATCACACATGAAGTGGCAAACTATATGTGCAAAAATTGATAGTATTTTATTTAATGATAATTTGGCTTCAAAATTCAAATGTGGGGTTTAAGGAGTCAAGAGGTTTACCAGGCTTGAAGTTGTTTTATAAAAAAAGTAAAGTGATCCCACAATAGGCCCAGAGGCCCTTGGGGTAGTAGGAGGTTAAGGCTCCCACTTCTTCTAGACAATCGGCACTTTATGTCAGCTGGATTGTCAGCCCTGTGTGACGGCCGCATTTACCCCCAGAACAAGCATCTGGTACTCATTTCCATTAGAGGCTGAGTCGACCCCAGGGCCATAGTGCCGCCAGAGGGTTTGGGTCAGTTTAAAAATCCTGACCCCTACGGGACTTGAACCCTCAACCCTCCGGCTTGTAGCTCAGTGCCTTAACCACTACGCTACGGCGTGCCCCCAAAGTTGTTTTATGCTCCATAAAATTATAACAAAAATTTTTTTTTTTTTCCTTCCTTTCTTTAAGAAGCCATACTCAGGAACTGCATTTAAAAAATCCATACTGTCATACAGATCACCTAAACTAATTATCAGCAAACATTTAAACACAAAATTGATAGAAAGTAACTCTGAGGTTATATTATTTTTAGTCTGATCATCTTACCTCAATATTAATGTTGATTTGTTCTTGAACATGTTTCAAAACAATTCGGTTTTATCGTCAGCTTTTCCAGACTGGTTTGATTTATGTTGTATTATGTTGCACAACCTGGATGTCGATGTCAGCTCCATCCTGTGGCTGGCCAAAGAACCTCCAAACTAGGTCATGTTCAGCAGGTATTTCAAAATTCATTATATATTAATATTTAATATTAGGAAGTTATATTTTGAGGTTATTTTAATTATATTATTTTTGGTCTGGACATCTTACCTCAGTATTAATGTTGATTTGTTCTTGGACATGTTTCAAAACAATTCTGTTTTATCGTCAGCTTTCCCAGACTGGTTTTATTTATGTTGCATTATGTTGCACCACCTGGATGTCGATGTCAGCTCCATCCTGTGGTTGGCCAAAGAACCTCCAAACAAGGTCACCCTCCATCGGAATATCAAAATTCATAACTCTGTTTCTGTTCTTCTGAATATAAATTTTTTCCCAAATAGTCAGCTCTTTTGTATTTTCTAACTGTTTAATAATTTAGTGTCTGAATTAATATTATGTTTTTTCAGACCAAACATGAGCAGCAACTGCAGATTTTTCAATTTCTCCATTTTTAATATTTCTTATGTGTTCTTTGGTTCTAATTTTTAGGTTTCTTTTTGTTTTCCCTATATATATCTTTTCACACCCATGCATTCAATTTGATATATTCCTGACTTTTTATTTTTATCAGTTTTTTCATTTTTGTGGTTTTTATTAGTTTATTAAAACTGTAGTTATTTTTTGGTGCTAATTTAATATTAAACTTCTCAAATATTATTTTGAAATTTATTATGTACCCCCCAGGGGATGATAGATAAGTGTCCTATATTTTTTACAGACTGGTGGTTCTTCTTTTTCAAGATTACTTCTGTTTATCATTTTTTGTTTTTTATACTTTTCTATCCTTTTATGTACCATTTTTTCATCAAACCCATTTTCTCTTGCTACTTTGATTATGTGTTTTTTCTCATGTTTGAAATCTTCTTCGTTTAAGGGTAAGTTTACCAATCTATGAGTTAAACTATTAAATGCTGCTAATTTATGTCCAATTGGATTGAACCCTGTTGATTTTATAAAATTTTCCGTATGAGTTTCTTTCCTATGAATCCTGAATTCAATTTTTCTTTTTTCTTCGTTTCTGACCAATTTAAGATCCAAAAAAGGTATTTGTTTATTGTCTTCTATTTCTTTGGTGAATTTAATGTTTGTACTCTGTAAATTTAATAGTTTTTAGGGAATCTTCTACATGTTTTTCTTTTAACAATACAAATTATATCATCAACATATCTACTCCAAAGCACATCCCACAATGTTTAAATTTTGGAGTAGGTATGTTGATGATATAATTTGTATTGTTAAAGAAAAACATGTAGAAGATTCCCTAAAACTATTAAATTTACAGAGTACAAACATTAAATTCACCAAAGAAATAGAAGACAATAAACAAATACCTTTTTTGGATCTTAAATTGGTCAGAAACGAAGAAAAAAGAAAAATTGAATTCAAGATTCATAGGAAAGAAACTCATACGGAAAATTTTATAAAATCAACAGGGTTCAATCCATTTGGACATAAATTAGCAACATTTAATAGTTTAACTCATAGATTGGTAAACTTACCCTTAAACGAAGAAGATTTCAAACATGAGAAAAAAACACATAATCAAAGTAGCAAGAGAAAATGGGTTTGATGAAAAAATGGTACATAAAAGGATAGAAAAGTATAAAAAACAAAAAATGATAAACAGAAGTAATCTTGAAAAAGAAGAATCACCTATGAAAAAATATAGGAAATTCACATATCACCCCTGGGTACATAATAAATTTCAAAATATAATTTGAGAAGTTTAATATTAAATTAGCACCAAAAAATAACTACAGTTTAAATAAACTAATAAAAACCAACAAAAATGAAAAAACTGATAAAAATAAAAAGTCAGGAATATATCAAATTGAATGCATGGGTTGGTGAAAAGATATATATAGGGAAAACAAAAAGAAACCTAAAAATTAGAACCAAAGAACACATAAGAAATATTAAAAATGGAGAAATTGAAAAATCTGCAGTTGCTGCTCATGTTTGGTCTGAAAAACATAATATTAATTCAGACACTAAATTATTAAAACAGTTAGAAAATACAAAAGAGCTGACTATTTGGGAAAAAATTTATATTCAGAAGAACAGAAACAGAGTTATGAATTTTGATATTCCGATGGAGGGTGACCTTGTTTGGAGGTTCTTTGGCCAACCACAGGATGGAGCTGACATCGACATCCAGGTGGTGCAACATAATGCAACATAAATAAAACCAGTCTGGGAAAGCTGACGATAAAACAGAATTGTTTTGAAACATGTCCAAGAACAAATCAACATTAATACTGAGGTAAGATGTCCAGACCAAAAATAATATAATTCATTATATATTTTTGTTCTGAATGTAGATTCTTTTCCTCAAATGGTGAGTTCTTTCCTATTTTCTAATTGTTTTAATAATTTAGTGTTCGAATTTATATTGTGTTTTTCGGACCAAACATACTGGTTGTGATAAGATATATATAGGAAAAGCTAAAAGAAACCTGTAAATTAGAACCAAGGAACACACAAATATTAAAAATGGGGAAATAGAAAAATCTGCAGTTGCTGGTCCGGAAAACACAATATAAATTTGAACACTAAATTATTAAAACAATTAGAAAATAGGAAAGGACTCACCATTTGGAAAAAATCTACATTCAGAAGAACAAAAATAGAGTCATGAATCTTAAAATTCCTGCTGAACGTGACCTAGTTTGGAGGTACTTTGGCCGGCCAGAGGATGGAGCTGATATCGACATTCAGGGTCCACAACATAAAAACTCAACAGTTTGGGCAAGCTGATGATGATATAGAGGATTATATCAAGACACATTCAAACAGAACTCAACATTAATTTGAGGTAAAATATTCCCATTCTCACAAAAACTTGATTAAAAGAACCTCAAAATGTTACTTCCTAAAATCAATATAATTGGTTTCATCATTTTCAGCAAAAAGCTAACTCTGATATGTTCCAGGTGAGGGAGAAAAGTATATGATGAGGTGTAAATATCCAATTCAGTTTCTTTGAATCAACATAAATTTTAAACAAGCAATAGTAGAAATACATAGGTGTAAGCATAACGAGAAGACATTGTCTATCCTAATAAGGAATCAATTCTAGATTAAGATGAAGCTTCATTTCACATTATAACAGGACACAATTGTGTGACAGCTCTCTCCCACAAGATACATCTCTAATATGTGCTTTATGTAACAAAGAAAATTCCGTGAATACAACAGATCGCTTGTATAAGTGTGGAGCTCACTCCAACTGGACTCAGCATTAAAATTGTATTGAGAAGCAAAAAGGAGCTGAATTGTAAATCTCAGATCCAATGGTCACTAGAGCACCAGAATTGACAACTACCCATAAAGGAGTAAAATACTTCTGTACAGTTCGTAAATAATAGAATCACACGAGGTCATCAAAGCAACTTTTTTTTGGAATCGGCTATTGTTTGATGATAAAAGTGCACTAGGGAGAAAAAAAAAATGAAAATATCTTTAAACTTTCAAAGATAATGAGGCAGTTATTCTGGTTTGTCTTATGTCTGGACATGATTCCATTGCTCTTCAACTTACTGGTTTAAATAATTACTTTATGATTAAATTAAAATGCTTCATACCTCTCCTCATATCCAGTCATCTAAGTAGATTGCGATTTCAAAGCCTTCGCGGCTTCATCTTTAGTACTTTCTTGTTGACTGATGTTATGTCGATCAGAAGAACTACTTCCCTCTGTTGGTGGACCGATAAACCTCCGGATCCAATTAGAATCTGTGGGAATTTCGAAGTTCATAAGTTTTTTCTTTCTTTTTTTTTTATGTGGATTTTTTCCCAAACCGTGAGTTCTTTTAGCTTTTCTGTTTGTTTAATTAGACTGACTTTTGATTCAAGTAGATGTTTTCCAGACCAAGCATGAGCAGCTACTGATTTGTTTTCTTCTTCAATTTTTTTTCATTTTTATTGATTTTAATTATCCTATTTAGGCTGTATTCGTTCTTCGGTGCCAATCTTATATTAAACTTTTTTTGAAAAGTTATTGAAACTTGTGGAATCAGGAATTTATCAGATCAAATGCAGGGATTGTGACAAAATTTACATAGGAAAAGCAAAAAGAAATTTGAAAACAAGGGTGGAAGAACATAGTAGAAATGTCAAAAATGGTGAAGTGGAAAAGTCAGTAGCTGCTGCTCATGCTTGGTCCAAAAAAACATATAATTGAATCAAAAGCCAGTCTAATTAAACAACAGAAAAACTAAAAGAACTCACGGTTTGGGAAAAATCAAGAAAGAAAAACTTATGAACTTCGAAATTCCCGGGGATTCTGATTGGATCCGGAAGTTTACCGGACCACCAACAGAGGGAAGAAGTAGTAGTTCTGATCAACATAACATCAGTCGACAAGAAAGTACTGAAGATGAAGCCATGAAGGCTTTGAAATTGTGATCGACTTAAAAGGCTGGATATAAGGAGAAGTATGAAGCATTTTAATCTAAGCATAAATTAAATCCCATAGTGATTTATTCCTAAAAAAGTTCAAAATAATTACTTTATATTCATATTTGCTGTGTCGTGAACCAAACAACATCATGAATGATGATATTAAAAAATTCCGGTCTATGTGGCCGTGCTCCATGACTGGTGTTTCTCCCTCGACTGTAGAGGGTATCTTCAGTGGTGAGTGAATTCACAGTCAAGTCTCTGACCAGGGAACACTACCTAGAAGTACTTGCCATTGAAGATGCCCTCCGTAGTCGAGGGAGAAACATCTAAAAGGGATGTAAGTCATGGACCAAGGCCACATAGCCCAGAATCTCTTAATATTATGATTATCGGCCATGAAGTCTGCATTCAACTATCACAAATGATGATATAACTCCTGGTACACAAAACAATATATCACAAGATACAGAATACTGTTATTAATAAATCAGTTGGAGAAAATGTTTTAACATCTCATCTCACAAAGTTGTGTGTCTTCACGATACCGGTTTCAAAAGTATAATATTACTTCCATCTTCAGTTGGAATTTGACAGAAGATGGAAGTAATACTATACTTTTCAAACCGGTATCGTGAAGACACGTAACTTTGTGATGTGAGATGTTAAAACATTTTCTCCAACTCATTTATTAATATAAATACCTCATAGTGTTTCCTCCCACTGTAATTTTAATTAAAAATAGAATACTGTATTTGAATTGGGAAGCTAGAAAGAAAATTATTGTAATGTAAAATCTTGCCATTAAATATTAATCATTTATAATAAAGAGGAAACTTTCTGCCTTATTTTTACTTTTTTTTTTTTACTTATTTTCGATAATAATAATAATAATAATAATAATGCAAATTTATAAATTAAAAAAGAAAGGCAAAATGAAATTTACCCTATGATCCTTATAAACATCACTCTGATGACAAAACTTAGACCGTTCAACACCAATGTAAAATCAGTCCTCTATGGTTACGAAACATGGAAAGTTACAGAAGCAACAAATAAAAAGTTGCAGACCTTTGTAAACAGATGTCTGAGGCGTATTTTAAATATAAGATGGCCAGAAATAATATCAAATGAAGAACTGTTGAGAAAAACCAACCAATCTCCCATATGTCACCAAACAACACACAAAAAGTAAAATTGGATATGCCACGCATTGAGAAAACCAGACGGAGCCATTGAGAAGACTGCACTAGATTGGAATCCGCAAGGAGTAAGAAAGAGGGGACAACCTAGGAAAACTTGGAAGTGATCAGTAGAGGAGGAATCGTAGGAAAGAGGGAAAAGCTGGAAACAAGTGGAATGGCTGGCTGGAATAGAGTATGCTGGAGGAATTTTACCGCTGCCCTACGTTCCATTTAGGAATTACAGGAAATAAATAAATAAAAAATAACCTTATAATGAAAAAAATGCTTTGTTATTTATGTCAATTTTATTTATATTTAGTACCCTTCCTTACTTGTTTCCTTGTAAAATTGCTAATTAATGGTTTATTTTAGGAAGTAATATTTTGAGGTTCTTTTTATCAATTTTTTTTTTTTTTTTAAGTCTGGAATTATCTTACCTCAATTTAATGTTGATTTGTTCTTGAACATTTTTCAATATAATTTTCTATATCTTGAGCAAGCTGAAGATGATATCGAAACATGTTCAAGAACAAATAAACATTAAATTGAGGTAAGATATTTTCAGACTCAAAAAAACTTGATTACTAATTAAATTTGCCGTAGTTTATTTACATATGGGTGAAAGCTTGATTTTTGTGGTAATATGGTATGTAATTATCCATTTTATAAGACCATAAAGTTCTGAAATGAGACATAATGTGAAATAAAATGTTTTGCCTAAATATCAGGCTCTAGGTTTTATAAAGACTAATGCAAGAATATTTCCCAATTTTTAGGTCATAGAAATCCACTCTCTGGTTTTCACACCTTTATTTGGTTTCTAAACTTAGCACTTCAAATTACAAACTGTTCAATTGGCAGCTGTGTCTAACATGAAGCCAAACAGGGTTTAGTGGGTTGATAGGATCCTTCATAGTCCATTCTAGAAATTCTACTTGCCCTTGTGCATCAATTAGAATGATGGAATGAGTCCTGAAATAAATTAATAAAAATATATATATATATACATTATAAAAAATGTTTAAAAACACCAACATGCCATTTGTCATGCAGGAGAACAAATAGATAATTTTATGAGAGCCAATCTACAGAAACAAAAGATGAATAATAAAATGTCAGCATCTGAGCAAAGCTATAATATTATATTTGAGTTGTGTGTTTTGCAGACCGGTTTCATCGTAAGACAACAGTTGTGAAGCATCGAAAATGTCGTACAGTAGCAACACAAACCGGTTTGCTTAAAAATCAAGAAATATGAGGTGAGTCAAAACACACAACTCAGATATAATTAAAATAAACCTCATAGTGTTATTGTCTGTCCAACAGATCTGTGCCACCGTAAGATATGCTAACTATCCTTTTCTGCCTCAGTAAATCATTTTCCTCCCTGCTTTCCTATCTCTCTCTCTCCTTTCTATCTCTCTTGCACTTGGACTCCCGTGTTGTCAGCTCAACTCCAACTGTACATTATTCAAGAGCCATGACACTGGGAGAAGTATGGCAACATCCTTCTCGGTGAGTTACCGTGGTTGTTGTTTGACGTAGTGGGAGGGGAGTGCGGTGAAATGGTGTGAATATAGATGTGTACTTTTCTAAGAACAATGTCAGTGTTGTAGGGGCACAGATCCATTGGTCCGAGTATATTTCCTACATATATTTAATAAAGCTGTAACATATTGAATGTTTATGGGAAAGAAATCACTGTGAGGTTTAATTTACTAATTAAATTAAGAGTGTTTTAATACATCACCTCATATCCAGTCTTATAATTACCTCCAGTTCAAATCAGAATCGGCGGGAATTTCAAAGTTCATAAGTTTTTCTTTCTTGTTTTTTTGAATGTGGAAAAAAATTTGGAAAAAATCCACATTCAAAAAACAAGAAAGAAAACCTTATGAACTTCGAAATTCCCGCTGATTCTGATTTGATCCAGAGGTTCATCGGTCCACCAACAGAGGGAGGAAGCAGTTCTCCTGATCAACATAACATCAGTTGACAAGAAATTACTGAAGATGAAGATTTCCAAGCTTCAAAACCAGTATAATTAGAAGACTGGATATGAGAACTCCTTTCATAAATGACATTAAAATCTACTAGAAAACTGGTATGAACATTGTTGAGGAATGGTAAAATAAAATATTTCTTACCTCTCCTCATATAAATCTTCTAAGTAGATCGCGATTTCGAGACCATAACGGTCTCATCTTCAGTACTTTTTTGGCGACTGATGTTATGTCGATTGGAAGAAACTCTTCTTCTTCCCTCTGTTGGTGCACCGATGAACCTCTGGATCAGGTCAAAATTTGCAGGAATTTCAAAGTTCATAAGTTTTCCTTTGTTTTTCTGAATGTGGATCTTTTCCCAAACCGTGAGTTCCTTTTGTTTGTCTATTTGTTTAGTTTTCCTTTGTTTTTCTGAATGTGGATCTTTTTCCAAACCATGAGTTCCTTTTGTTTGTCTATTTGTTTAATTAAACATTCAGAAAAACAAAGGAAAACTTATGAACTTCGAAATTCCCGCAAATTTTGACCTGATCCAGAGGTTCATCGGTCCACCAACAGAGGGAAGAAGAAGAAGAGTTTCTTCCGATCGACATAACGTCAGTTGCCAAGAAAGTACTGAAGATGAGACTATTATGGTCTCGAAATCGCAATCTACTTAGAAGATTTATATGAGGAGAGGTAAGAAAGATTTAATTTCACCATAAATTAAACCTCATAGTGATTAATTCCTATAAAAGTTAAATAAATTGTTGAGGAAGCCCAAAAATGGGTGCTCCAAAAAGTTATTTAACAGTACACTGCAATTAATATGAAACATAGGTCAGTCAAGGAAGCGATGGAAATCCCAGTTTTCTTCCTAAAGTGGAATAGGTCAGGAGGCCTCATTCTGGATAATTAATGATGAGAGGAAATCTGATTTTAAAAATAGATGATCTGGCCACTAAGAAAGGAACATAAAGAGTTTTAAATACATATGATGCAATTAATTGAAAAAAAATAAAATGATCCTACTACAGGGCTAACGAGCACCTTGGGTAGTAAGAGGATCCCACCATTCCAGACATTTGGCACAAGATGTCAGCCTGAAGGCTGCCTTTACACAAGAATAATGTGATACAATCTCTGCCTATGATAAGAGGAGGAGGTGGAGAAAGGGTGGCTAGCCCTATGAGGCAGCTGATTTTAACTCCAGGTAATTTCTTGATGTTCATTTTATAGGAGATTGAATGAGCCTCAGGCGCAGTCTGGAGATGATTGAATGAAAAAAAAAAAATCTACTATCCATTTACTGCCCAGAATCAAATTATATCATCAATCCTTAATCAAATGCCTTTGGCATCTGTTATCTTGCCCACTCATAAAATGATAAACAAAAGGATCCAAAAAAAATGTGAATGTACAGTATATAATATGGTTAAAGAGTCAGTTAAGTAAAGATGCTCTTTAACTTGCTGGTGTCACAAATCAAGTCTGGGCATGAAAGGGCCACTAAAATTTTATTCAAGAGGCCTTTATATCAAGCTTGAGGTTCTTTTACGTGTCATAAATATATGACTTGGAAGTTGTGGTTTTACTTCCTTTCTGAAAGAAGCCATATTCATGATTTATATGCTTTTAAAAATTCATTGACTCTGGTGATTTTGAACCCTCAGAACCAGAGGCAGGCATAGGAATCTCATGGTCCACCAAAACTAATAATTTTTAATAAAAATATGCCCAAAAATATAAAATACCTAGATGTAAAGTTATTTTAAATCAGTTCTCACATATACATATCTAACTTGGACTTACACAAGAGAAATTAGAAAAATTCAGACAGCAGATATGAGATTTTTATGGGAAATTTGAGAAAAACAAAATTGAGTGGAATACAAAATTATGTTTATGCGTTGAACTGCAAGTTTCAACAAATGGGATCTGAAAAGTAATTAATAGAAAATGTTGTGTCATCTAACTGTGAAACAAGCCTTAAATTACATTTATCATTACCAGAGAAATTTGCAGGAATATTTTAACACATGCGTAGAACATGGATTGACCAATGGCAAGAGATTGTGCATTTCTTAAGAAGGATGTCTTTCATTTAGGCTGTAATAGTTAAACGACCAACACATGGAAGGATGACAAAATGAGAAAATCAGGTGAATATTAACCCATTCACTTCAGGTTTTAATGCTATATGCATTTTCCCAGAAACCAAATTTAAATCAACGTAAATTATATTGTATATATTCAGACATTCAAAACAAATAAAAGATAATGGTACTTGAGTTCACAGTAAGGGTGAAAGCCAAAATACATTCCTCTACTATTCATAAAAGAAAAATCCAAGGAGCAAGTCCTCCAGGAGGGACTTTAAGCCGTGGGTCCCGAGTCTGAAGATTTTCAGGCTCATAAAAAATCCTTAAGCCTGAATGAAAAGGCCTCTAAGTAAAATTTACCGAATTTTCCCATCCTAGTACTTCCTTGGTTTCCTAGATGTCAGTATGAGATGGAACGCTGACTACGGACCACTCAAAATGACATCTATACGAAAACAAGTGTAACCAAATTAGTATGGTTCAAATTCTTCCCTGTAGGGGGAGAGCGCCTAAATCTCTGTAAAGGGAAAACATGGGCTTACAATTAAAAATTACTATTCATAAATATTGATAAAATATTACCCTGCCAAGAGATGTACAAAATATTGTGAAATATTTAACATTCAGAGTTAAGTGAGTGTAACTTGTCTTCTGAGGCGAATTGGTTAAATATTGAAGAGCTTTGGACATCTTTGGTAAGGAACAATAAAATGATTTTAAAAAATATAATGGAAGGGAATACCAAGAAAAATATTACATTGGAAGGGAAAAGGCAGTCAAGCCAGAGGAAAATCTATATCAAGATGGACTGACCAACTAAAAAATTAATTAATACATGGGTTCCAATGGATGGAAATAGAAAAATGAAGTGTGGAACAACAGTCACATGAAATATTAATTGACTCTCTACAAAGTAGAGGACACAATGAAATGAAATGATGATTATAATGATTTGCTATTAATATTAAGTATACCTGGTTCCATATCCTCTTTCTGGTATAGCAAAGTATATACTACTTATTTTCTCCACTTCATATGGCACCCGTTTCGCTAGTCGTTGTTCTAATTCAGGATCAGGTAAATGGCTGTTTTACAGAAAAGTTACAAATTAGTTATATCCTATTGTACTAATAATAGAAATTAACACAAAGTACTATGTAATGTCTTGTAGAAGCATATGTTAAATATTATTTCTTCATTAAATAAAATAAGTTAATATATACACTTAGGTAAGATCCGTGGTCCTCAACTTATAAAATTTGTATTCTTTATGCCTGTAGGCCTTTCAGAACATCCATCCCATCTTCAGCAGTCTTTGTTCGCTACAATATCTAGTATGATGATAGCTGCTACTGGTCGTAACATGGTGTTGTCGTGACTAAAGCTTCTTCCTGACGATATCGTATTAGGCTGTATTGTTTAGTCTGGGAGTGCTTTCATTTATTAAAACCTTGTTGTCTGTTTCCTTGATAATTTCCATAAAGAATACAAATTTTATAAGTTGAGGACGACGGATCTTACCTAAGAAGGTATATTTTAACTTATTTTATGACTCTCCACCTCAACGGTTTTAATAATGAATTTTATTAGTATTGATTATTTCTTCTTCAAGTTAGTTTAACATAGCATTCATAAAACATGCTAAAATTATTATTTGCTTTAGTAAATATAAATCATTCCACTTTAAAAAAATTTATATATTTTGCTCAACTTTTGCATTTCTTATGCTTTATAACTGTAAGATTTGAAGAAATTTTGAACACCCGTGTCATGAAACACATGATTCCTCATCATCTCTACTTTATATTGTAAAAATTTTATAAGAAAATGTCATTTCAATTGGATATCAAAATAACATTTGTTACAAAAATTCAGAATTTTCTTATAATAAGCAGCAGAGATGTTAAGAATTTTTGTATTTCAGAAAATGGGTGCTCATTTATCATAAGTGGTGGCACGAGTGATTTCCAAATTATTGATAAACCACGAGTCACAAAGTGACAAATGAACTTACCTAGAGGATTTGGAAATCAAGAGTGGCATTTGTTAGGACTATTTAACAAATAAAATTAAGCTGTTTACTCACAAATCATTATTTGAATATCTCCCCCGCTGTGGTCTCGAGGTAGTGTGCTGCCTTGTCACACAGCGGGCCCGGGTTCGATCCCCAGTCGGGACAGTTTTTCTGGGTGAGGTTTTAATCAGGGTTTTTCCTCACCTGTAAGACAAATGTCAGGAAATCTTTAAGGCCCAAACGGTCCCCGAAATCATATGGCCATCATCATCATCATCCTTATCATTATCATCATCCTTCACCGGTGTGGAAAGCAATGGGAAGCTACCACATCTACAATTCCCTAGTAAAGCTGCAAGCGTAGGATGCAAATGCTATGATTGCAGTGAAGGACCTGCCTTCGGGCAGAATTACTATGGATGGATGGAGTTATTTTAAAATATTTATATATTTAATGTAAATGGCAATGTTTGAAAACAAATGAAAAAGTTATATGTAATTTGTTCATCACTATAACCAGATCATATTTATTGCCAAATAGAATCACAATATTGTAAGAATGCACCCTAGTGGAGAAAAATGAAACACATCATTACAGGTTATTAATTAATTTCTGATGTCCTATGATGTAAATATATCAATTATATTTTTCTGCAACATTAATTCCTGGGAAATAATATGTTTAAGAAAATGCAAACAGTGGTTTCTTTTTTTTTTATGGTATAATCAATTGCTATGAATGTTTTTCTATTATATCTTGCAAGCAGAATCTGTTACATTCGTGCAGTATATATATACAATCTGGGAGCCATTTGATTGATTGAAAGTGATAAAATTGAGGTGAAAAATGACTGTCATTGGTTGTAAAACAAAATTCATTGAAACATGATTGGTCATTGACCACCATTTGGAGCATGAGTTAAATAGTCTAAGAAAATACTTATAATTTTCATCAGCAGCAGCTGCATGGATTAAGTTCATAAGGCTCTATCTCTAACACTTTCACAAGATGGGCTCAACAGTGCTAAAGAAAATGTTTTCTTTTTATTTAAACTTATTTTTTCAAATTAAGCATTTATACTAATCAAATGGTAAAGAGAAAAATGTATGCCTGAACCAGGAATCAAACCCCGAACCTTCAGCTTTCCGTGCTGATGCTCTAACCATTGAGCTAATCCAGGCTTCCTTCCCATCCAAGCATAAATCCTTCCTTTACCTTACTGTCTTGGTCCCACATTCAAATGCTATGAATCATCATTCACACCAAAATACAACAATGAATGGCATTTCTACCTTGAAGAAAGGACATGAAGGGAGGGACTCCCACATAGCTATAGCTCTCTAGCATACTTAATAAATAATATTAAGAAGCTAAAGCGGGTACTATGTGATTGAAATAAGTATATTACAGTACACTACTATACTCATCATCATGAACAAATTCGTTTTAGGCCATGTGGCGTAGGTACGGTAAACCTTGCAAAGATGGTCTTGATCTTTTTCCCCGCTTGTTTTGGGTATTCCTGGGTCCATATGTACATTTTGGGGTATTAGATTGGGGAAGGAAAATTGTGGAAGTCTATTTCTTGCCATTCTTCTCAAGATGATTTTTCCAGTCTGGTGGTTCTTGTCTTTGTAAATCTTCATTTAAAGTACACTACTAAATTATTGTAATCAAATCGGGTAAAGAGAAAAATTTATGTCCTTGAACCGGGATTCGAACCCCGAACCTTCAGCTTTCAGTTGTTGATGCTCTAACCATTGAGCTAATCCAGGCTTCCTTCCCATCCAAGCATAAATCCTTCCTTTACCTTACTGTCTTGGGATCATTGAGCTAATCCAGGCTTGGTCCCAAGACAGTAAGGTAAAGGAAGGATTTATGCTTGGATGGGAAGGAAGCCTGGATTAGCTCAATGGTTAGAGCATCAGCACGGAAAGCTGAAGGTTCGGGGTTCGATTCCCGGTTCAGGCATAAATTTTTCTCTTTACCATTTGATTACAATAATTTAGTAGTGTATTTTAATATACTTATTTCAATCATAGTAACAGCTTTAGCTTCTTAATATTAATTTAATAAGCTTTATAAATGATAACAAATGAAAAAATTAGGTAATATGGTATTTCTTAGGTGAAAATTGCTCTGAATGTTTTAAAGAAAAATCAACTAAATGATGATAACATTTTAGCATTATCTTGCACTGTGACTGAATGGTCTAAACATCCTGCCTTGATGCAGAGCTATTGACAGGATGTGTGCTGTTTGGATTCCCCATGAGAAAGATATTTTCTTATGGAAATTTGGCCGGCGTATGGGATAAGCACCAGGTTGAGCAAATCAGCAGTTACAGCTGGGGGACTTGACATGTTGACAACATGTCACCCTTATACCGGCTGGATGATCATCCACCTCTGTGACTGATATGTGTGGCTGGTAAACCAACAGGCCTTCTAACCCTATCATGTCGTGGAGTTTAGATATTTTAGCATTAGAAATTAATGTAATAATCATATATTGCTGATGGTGAAATTAAATGTTTCTTACCTCTCCTCATATAAATCTTCTAAGTTGATCGCGATTTCGAGACTATAACTGTCTCATCCTCAGAACTTTTTTGGCGACTGGTGTTATGTCAATCGGAAGAAACTCTTCTTCTTCCCTCTGTTGGTGGACCGATGAACCTCTGGATCAGGTCAAAATTTGCGGGAATTTCGAAGTTCATAAGTTTTCCTTTGTTTTTCTGAATGTGGATCTTTTCCCAAACAAAGGAAAACTTATGAACTTCGAAATTCCCGCAAATTTTGACCTGATCCATAGGTTCATCGGTTCACCAACAGAGGGCAGAAGAAGAGTTTCTTCCGACTGACATAACACCAGTCGCCAAAAAAGTTCTGAGGATGAGACAGTTATAGTCTCGAAATCGCGATCTACTTAGTAGATTTATATGAGGAGAGGTAAGAAACATTTAATTTCACCATAAATTAAACCTCATAGTGATTAATTCCTATAAAAGTTAAATATATTGCTGATGATGTTTTTATTATTGATTTAACATTTCTCACTGAAAGATAAATTATATTTGAAGAGAAAATTTTTCGCCTAGACCGAGACTCGAAACCCGGGACCCTTGGCTTTCCGGGCCAAGTGCTCTACCAACTGAGCTACCGAGGCGAGTTACGAATTAGATGCAAATTTTTCTCTTATATACGTTGTAATTCCCTATCGCCAAATGCTTTTGAAACCATTGCTTCTATCTTTGCAAATGGCGGCTTCTTAGTTAAGAAGACATTTATTGGGAATTTAACATTACTTTATAAAACTAGTAAGGCTTCTAATGTTGTTTTTATTATTGATTTAACATTTCTCACTGAAAGATAAATTATATCTCGGTCTAGGCGAAAATGTTTCTCTTCAAATATAATTTATCTTTCAGTGAGAAATGTTAAATCAATAATAAAAACATCATTAGAAGCCTTACTAGCTTTATAAAGTAATGTTAAATTCCCAATAAATGTCTTCTTAACTAAGAAGCCGCCATTTGCAAAGATAGAAGCAATGGTTTCAAAAGCATTTGGCGATAGGGAATTACAACGCATATAAGAGAAAAATTTTCATCTAAATCGTAACTCGCCTCGGTAGCTCAGTTGGTAGAGCACTTGGCCCGGAAAGCCAAGGGTCCCGGGTTCGAGTCTCGGTCTAGGCGAAAATTTTTCTCTTCAAATATATTGCTGATGTTAATAATTCTGAAAATTTTCAATTGTACATTATTTAATAGTTAAATGCAGGCTTTCTAGGCCAGTAATCATAATATTAAGAGGTTTCGGTCTATGTGGCTATGGTCCATGACTGGTGTTTCTTCCAGATGTTTCTACCTCGACTGCTGAGGGTACTTCTAGGTAGTGTTTTCCTGGTCGGAGGCTCAATTGTGAATGAGCGGTAGACTGCTGGAAACCAGTATTTATACCAGTGCTGTTCCTAGGATGGCTGGATGCTAGTTGTCTTCAATTTAGCATCTGATTGGTTCGGAACTGTCTTCTCATTATTATGTTTATACGCCTATTTCTAATGTGTGATACCAGGCTTTAGCCAGTTTTATCCCTTCTTATTTTCTATTGAAATTGTCCTTTTGTTTGTTTTTTTTTCTACAAATATAAGGACAATTTCAGTAGAAGAGAAGAAGGGATAAAACAGGCCAGTGCCTGGTATCACACGTTAGACTATAGGCATATAACGTAATCAATAATGACAATAAGAGGAGAAAGTTCGAAACCAATCAGATGCTAGATTTCGTCCAGCCATCCTCAGACCAGAACTATATAAATACCAGTTTCCAGCAATCTACCGCTCATTTACAATTGAGCCTCCAACCAGGAAACATTACCTAGAAGTTGAATTATTTGGAGTCTGTTTATCTTACCTCAATTGAGGTAAGATAAACAGACTCCAAATAATTCAATTAAGAGAACCTCAAAATATTACTTCCTAAAATAAAACATTAACTACCTAGAAGTACTTGCCACTGAAGATGCCCTCTGCAGTCGAGGGAGAAATGTCTGGAAGAAATGCCAGTCGTGGACCACAGCCACATAGCCTGGAATCTCTTAATATTATGTACAATATTTAGTTTATAGTTAAGATGGCATCGTTATTAGCATGAAATAATTTCTCAATTCAAGTAGCTGCTCAGCTGTCATAAAGCTAGGTGAACCCCATTCCAGACACTATACACAAAAAATTTCTATGATATATCTTAAAATACTCCATACACTCTGACCTTTATACAAAAAAGGAGCCCTATTATCAATTGAAGAGTCCAGGGGAAAAACCTGATAAGTCCAAAATACAGAATTTATTTTTTAATAATTTAATAGCTCAGCCAGTGTAGTTTTAGATGGTTTCACAGAACTGGGCAATAATCTGACAAGTCCAGAGATATTTCAATATCTTTAAAATGTGTACAGGGGAAAAATCTTACAAGTCCATACAAAGAGGGGAATATTCTAACAAGTCCAGGGAATCTAATTTTCTTTAAGGGGAATTATTCCCTGCCGTAGCCGAGCGGTTAAGGAGGAAGCCTTGGCGCAGAGCTACGGGACTTGTGCTGGTTCGAGTCTCCATGGGGGAAGAAATTTTCTCATGGTATTTCGGCCAGTATGGGGCCGGTGCCCACCCAGCATATTGAGGCAATAGCTACAATAAGTAGCGGCTCCAGGTTGAGGAACCAGCTATAACAGCTGGGCGATCGACATGCTAACCACATGTCACCCCTACACTAGCTGTTGATCATCTACCTCTGTGATTGACACATGTGGATGTGAAGGGCCAGCAGCCAGCTGGTAAAAGGACAACCACTGAAAATGTGGAAAGACCCTCAATCGGAATCGGAATTATTCCTGTGGTTGCCCATGGTCTTGAATTTAGGTTAAGAACTCTCTTGGCGCTTCATTAATCATTTAACACCCATCATATATAATCGGGGTAACGTAATTGCATCTTCCAGGTGACCCATCATAAGAAATGGATTACAATTCCGCCAATGCCAGGGAAGAAAGCCAGATGTGTCCTAAAAAATAACCTGGTGACATTAGACAAAAAAAAAGGAGAAACCAGATATAATAACTGTTAAATCTCATAGATTACTTTGGGCAGGACATATGGCACGAATGGGGAATGAAAGTGGGCTTTGGAAACTCCTTGTACGAAGATCAGAGGGAAAGTGCACAGTATGTAGGCAGAGAATAACATTAACCATGATTTGAGGGTGGTAATTATACATATAAGCTCAGGACAGGGATTTTTGGAGAGTTTATGTCTGCGCGGCCATGAACCTAAGGGTTCGATAGTGCCAATGAGTTGTTATAATGTCATATCACATGTACAGTGTGATCTATATAAACCTGAACCAACTGTAATGAGAATTTAAATAAGTGACAAGTGTTTGAAACCTAGTAGCAACTTGAAATATATTATGGACTTGTCATATTTTTCCTCTGTACAAATTGCATTCATGACAAAAAATGCAGCATATTATTATACACCTTAATCAGATGTATATCATTTCAGTACTAATGTATCTCTGGTACATACATTATCATCCTAAACAAAAATAAAAAAAAATATTTGAGAAAATTGAATATTATGAGTCTTGAAACTTTAAATGTTGTTTCCTGAAAAAAATAAGAATTGTGACTTATCAGGGTTTTTCCCCTGGACTCTTCAATTGGTATATAATTTTTCCATTAAAAGGTGCAGTTTAAATATAAAAAAATAGGGCATCTGTCAGAAGAAATACATAAAGAGCCTTTTTGATCCTAAAAAAATTTTAAATTGCAATTATTGTAAATGATGTTACCTCTTATTCCATTTTAGTAATGATAGTAATTCTTGTATTAGGATGTCTTTATTCTCTGTATTTCCATGAGCTTCTATAATTTCCTTGAAGCGAGCTGTTCCAGCTGACACTTTGCGAAATGGGTTGCCAGGTATAGAATTCCCCCAACCTTTAGTACCAGTTCCAACCTTTTCTGGTGTCTTGCTGAAGCCAGCTCCATTAGAATATTGACATATATCTATATTTTCAGGACTGTAAAAATAACATTAATTTTAGGCTTATAAAACATTTAACTGTATGATGATCTTGTAGAAGATTCCTGGACTGTAGGCCATGGTCTTGAGGCTTGTAGTTCCCCCATGTTTTGCCAAAGACTGCATCCGGCATTCTCAAGGGTTTCTTGAGACTGATAATTTTTTGTCAACTGCCTGCCCCATTTATACAGTTAACCTATCCGGAAATGGAAATGTTCTACAAGATCATCATACTAACTCTGGCTATGAAAGCCTAAGTCAATATATTTAATTGTATATCTTTTATAATTTATAAATAACTTTACCATAGCGTATTTTATATCTATATTTGGACTATCCATTCTTTGCAAATGTCCACCGCTGTGGTCTCCAGGTAGCATGCTGCCTTGTCACGCAGCAGACCCGGGTTTGATTCCCGATCAGGACAGGCTCCTGCGTGAGGTTTTTTTTTTCAGGATTTTTCCTCACCTTTAAGACAAATGTCAGGAAGCTTTAGGGCCAAACGGTCCCCGAAAATCATCTGGCCATCATCATCATCATCCTTCACCAGTGTGGAAAGCAACAGGAAGCTACCGCATCTATAATTCCATATTAAAGCTGAAAGCATAACATGAAAATGCTATGGGCAGAATTACTATAGAATAGAATTCTTTACAAATATGATAATTTTTTCTTTTGTTGGTTTATTAACAGCAACAATTGAAAATTGCCTGTACAGTATGTATGTATGTATGTATATATATATATATATATATATATATATATTTTCTTAAAGAATATTCCTTATTAAGCAATTGTTATGCCATAAGCCAGTTATTTTCACATTTCTTTCATGGGGCAACCAATATCTCTTCACATATGAGCTGTATTTAGTACTATTTTAGGGAATATAGCATTTAACTTCATTGTATAGGCACAAGTGCTGTTACATAACCTCGACCCCTCCTTTTTTTTTTGTCTTTCAGTTTTACATGTGTATATGTGTGTGTGTGCAAGTGCATATGTGTATATATATATATATATATATATATTATATATATATATATATATATATATATAATTTTTTATCTATATTATATATATATAATAAATTTTACTAATGCAGAATTACATAAATGAATTCATTGACCACATGAATTCAGAATATTGAACAGTATATAATATAATCACTGCTTAAGATGGTATGAAAACCAGGATGGTTTTCCCCATTTAATTTCTTCTCATTCCTTTCAAATATTAGGCCAAGGCCTGTTACGATCCTATAGAAAATTTTCCCTCCAGCGTTTCATAGACGGCCCAGAGATCTTCATCCTCTTGGTATATAATTATAAACAGCTTTGGGGATCCGATTTGAACTCTTTCTTTCAGGATGGTGTTTCCAATTTAGTTGGTACTGTTTAATATATCCCAAAATTGGCATAGTCTTCAATTCTTTTAAGATATCGGTGTTCCTTTTCCGATCCCATCTGGTGTAACCCGCTGTTCTGCGCATGAATCTCATTTCACAAGCCATTATTCTGCTTTTATGTTGTCTTTTTAGTATCCATGCTTCACTACCATAGGTCAACACTGGTCTAGCCAAAGTTTTATATAAACGTAATCTGGTGTTTTTTTGTACAAGGGATGGTTTCATAAGTTGATTAATAATTCCCAAACTTTTATTATAACTAGTAATTTTTTCAGGGATATCCTTTCCATTTTTCCACTGATCGATTCCCCACTCTAGCATTAAAGTCTCCTAATAATATTATTATGTCGTTCTTGTTTACAAAATGGAAGCAACACATAGACAGAATGAATGAACATAGATATCCAAAACAAATAACAAAATACAAACCTAAAGGCACCCGAGATGGGCTGAAGTTGGAACGGGTCAACAGACCTAATCCATGAATGCAGATGATGATGATGATCCTTTTCATTCCAGATAGAGAGATAATATTGAAGATATTTAAATTGATTAGATCTCTCTAAAATTTTATTCTGGAGACAGATTTTACTTTCTATG
>JASPKZ010004899.1:0-29574 GCA_030220185.1 Diploptera punctata | reverse complement strand
ACACTCACAATACAGGAATACATCATCTATGTAGAGTGGTCTGCTAGAGAGGTGCATAAATTGAAAATAGACCACATTAGTGCCATCTATCTGCCCAGCAAGGGACCTGAAACATAAACAGTGCAGTAGGTGGCATTAGAATGCACACACGCTGTATCTTATACCATAATAAAATTAACATACTGCATAATTTTATTAACAAAAATTTCTCTGTGATCTTAATGCAGGCTTTTGCCAATCCAGACAATATTCTACTCCTAGATTAGATTAGATTAGATTAGATTGATCTAGATTAACAATGTTTTACTGTACTGATCCAATCTAAATTTATTAATGGCCGTCATCTGGTAGACCAGTGGTTTAGCACACTTTGTGGGTGGATTGGTCACATTGGGCACTTCTCTGCTTAAGAATCTGCACACTCTAGTTGCTAGCATTGTGTCTTCTGTATAAAATAATAAATATTCATCCAACTCTACATGATTTCATCTAAGCATTTCTCTCAACTCCAAGGTTCTGATTTCCAATTCATTTATATGATCTCTCTCCTTTACTTCTATTATTTTAATTATGTTAAACCATTCACTTTTGGTTTAACCCAATTAGAATATTGAAAAATAATACCTGTGTTGCTATAATAATATTACTTTTGTTTTCTTCTTTTTCATTTTAGGACCAACGATGTCAGTGAGCTGATGAAAATGGTAGAAATATCCAAGAAAGAGCTGGGATTGTGATCTGTTAGTAGAATTGGTTATTTGATTCCCATTCCAGTATTTTTCAAGTACATTACTACTCTAATTTACTAAACACTAACTTAGTGCCAAACAAATATGAAGTTTCTTAACATTTGCATTGTAAGTTGAATTGTTTTGCAATAAATTTGATATTTCAGCACACTTTCTACAAAAATTATATTTGCATTAATAAATATCCTCAGCTCGTCTCCAACTCAGGATCAGATTGAGAAATGAGATAAAAATAAGTCCCTATATTTTTACAGATCTGTACATGGCAAGGGTGCCGGTCAACCATGTTTGATGCATAAAATTTGTATTTCTCTCATTTAATCTGAAACCCTCAGGGGTCCCCATCTAGGGAATATTTGGATGGCGACCACAAGGTGCCCAAGCTGAGCAAAACATTGCTTCCACTTACTAGTTTTGCTCCTTACTTTTATCTTTAACCGATCTGATGTTTCTTCATTTTCTAGTACCAGATCCCTCTTTTACTTTCCTATCCAGTCTCCCTTGCCTGACCTCATGTTTTTCTTCAACCCTGATGGTATTAGAGTTCGAGGCTAAAGGGTTAATTTCTGTTTTTCCTATATCTCTTTCTTTTAATCTCGTGGACACTCACCTTGAATGCCACATAAGCTGCATGTTCAAATGCAGCCCTATTACAACTTATAGCATAAGTATGCAATGGATTCGTGTCATCAGCTACGGTGATACACATAATGAAGAAGAAGGATCATTTAATCTGAAATTTCCTGGAAAATTATCTTCATAATTACTCAGAATTTTCTTATAAAAATGTACTTTAACACTGAGTTAGTTCAGCTGATGGGTTTTCCATGTTCATATTTCAAAAAATTGAGTAAAAAGATAAGGTTCATAATTATAATGATTAATAAAACTTAATTGGGAATAATATACAGGTGAAGTGCATATTTCTGGTTCAGTTTTATTAACTACTAGTGGACGCGACAGACTTTGTCCTGACCATGAAGTAGATTTACAAGAATTTTGGTTCGGCATCGGGCATAGAGATTAAAGAACCAATTTGATGATACACTTGGCCCTGAATCTTAAACGTTGATTCAAAATTGCAACCATCATCATTCTAAACATTTTTGTTGCTTCAAAAATGTTGACTGAGGTGTGGTAACTTCAACGCTGCACCTTACACATTTGCACAATGTATGTGTTTAAGTATACTTAATTTAACAACACACGCTACAACGCGAGTGACTTGCACTTTTGTACGTCAAATACCACAACAGTGCCACCTATGGTACACAAACATAACTATGAATTATTCTCAGAAAGTCATTATTCATGAACTTTTCAGAAGGTTTTAACAGTCAATTATTAATTTTTTCATTTAAAAATAATGTTGGGGAGGAAATTTTGGGGTTATATGTTTCTGATATGTGAAAAATCTTAAGAATATAAAAAAAAAGATATTTTGTCAAAAAATGTTTAAAAAATCCTATAACCCAATCTCAGTGCCACCTACCAGGTCCAATTGTGAATCTAAACTATCCAGGGACCCACTAAAACACACACAAAAATTTCATCAAATTCGGTCCAGTCATTTAGGAGGAGTTCAGTGACATACACATGTACAGAAGAATTATATATGTATATATAAAGATTACTTCATAGCCTGTGTCTCTCTCTTTCTTCTTTTAGTTTAACTTCTCCCTTTGTAGGTATTTTTCATGTCCATGCCTCCTGAATCTTACACAACACAACCAAACTGGAGAGGATTTTTAACTATAGATTGCATGCATACACAGGAACTGTTCAAGTGAGAGGCAGCTCAGTACCAGGACTGCCTCTGTTCAAGTGAGAGGCAGCTCAGTACCAGGACTGCCTCTGTAACAGCACAAGCATTTAAGACAAAAATCATCTTTCACTAATACATCCATACTAAACAAGTCAATTAATGTTTGGGAACTATTTGGCTCTCTTCTTGGGTGCCCAGAGGAGGGTGCAATTGCACTTGCATCCTCTTTGAAAATGGAATTATTTTGAACTTTTATAGGAATAAATCACTATGAGGCTTAATTTATCTGGAATTATGTATTTCTTGTTCTTATGTTATAGGCAAGAATTATACACAGATTAGAATTTATTGTCTTGTCAAATTAAGAATAAAATAAAAGCATTCCCATTGATACTAACTTCTTTGGATCATTTTATACGACATTTACTCTTACATAATCGGGTTCTACTCGCTTCCCTGATTAATTTGAATATACATATGGCCTAAGTCTAATAACTGCTTCATTCAATGATCTTTATAATTGTTTCTGATTTTTATTGCCCGACATTGGTGTTTATTTATTCAGTTACTCTATACAAAGGAGGCTGAGCGAATGACTTGCTACAATGCCTATCCTAAGTAAACTGGCAATGAAGGAAATTATGGTCCTCCATCATCTGCTTCAGTTGAGAAAAGCTTTTCTACTCTCAATTGTATTCTGAATTCTAAACGGTCATGTCTGACAGAAGAAAATCTACAGTGTAATTACAACTTGCAATTAATCAAAATCAACTTGTAGAGAGTGTTGTTGATATGGAGAGTGCGAGTGACAGTAACAAGCATGAGTAGACTTTCATTCATTTCATGACTTTATTACTTACAGTGTATTATTCTATACCCTAATACCTATCATGCAAACCAACATTAGTGACAAAAATGCAGTTAGTCGATATAAAAAAAAACAGTATTTGACTAAAGTTAATTGGTATAAAAGACATTTATTATGTATTATTTATGTTAAAAGAAATTTAATAAAGCATAATGTGAAAAAGATATAAAGCATAAATATAAAAAATGATGGGTTGCTATTATAATAATGATGATGGTGGCGGTGGCGATGCATATTTTTTTCTATGAAAGCTATACAATGCTCAAATAGTTACAAATGTGTTTTGGTGGAAAATTATCTTAACATGGCAACTTTGTGGTTGTATTTATTTGCATTTTCTGTTGACTTTTTGGGATATTGCATTTTTATGGATTTTTTTAGCATATTAGTGCTTATTTCACAACCACTCAAACATCCTTTTTTGGCATTTTTATGCGTTTTTTTGCAAGGAAATGTACATTTTTTTAATCACATTTTGGTTTTACAGTCTCTACCATTATAAAAATTGTCTTTGACTTTTTATTGTAGCCAATTGGAGCACTGGTGATTATAACCAATTATGACAGATCTCATAACATCAGCTCATTGTAGTTACATATTTTATTAGTATAGCATATATAGCATAGTGAAGCCATGGGAAATAAAAATAATAATAAGAGATTTAAATTAAAACATTATGTTTCACAGTATGAAGAATAAGTGTTTCAACACGGATGGTGAAATATTGTATTGTAAAATATAAGACATCAGATTTGGAGCTGAAAAAAGTTTTCTGTCGATCACACATGACTAGACAGAAGCATAACAGAAGTCTACAGTGAATTCAAGAGGAAAAACATGTGGTTCAACAATGCTACTTGGTCAACATGTCCTTCAGGTTCCCCTTGTTTAGCAGAATCTGCAAAGCTTTGATTTCTGCTGATATTCCACTTATGAAAGTAAGTATGGTAATCAAAAGTCTGGGAGTTCGTAGAAAAATATACTGAAAGTTATATCCGACTGTTCTACACTAAATAAAAATTATGTGGGAAAATGCTACAAAAATACAGAATATTAGGACAAAAGTGAATGGGAAAAAATCTGGGTACACATAGACGAACTACAGATTTGCAAGTGTCACTAATGTGGGAGGCACGACAGAAGGAAATGTTTCTGGTGAAGTTTTCTTAATGAACTTTCAACGACTTGCAAAAGTGAATTTTTCAACAATTAGTAAACCGTTTGATAGTTCTTTGAGTTTCTTAAACCCCAGTGAATTTCAACATGACAACGTACTACTCTTCCTACATCATACATGGTAAAAGCTACTACATCTCAGCAGGGTCTTTACTCCAAAATGATGCATGTAATGTGTCTAGCACACACTTTACATAAAGTGGCAGAGGAAGTTTGGAATCAGTTTCCTGAAGTCAACCAGCATATAGGATGTGTCAAGAAGATCTTCCTGAAAGCGCCTTCACTTGTGCCACATTTCAAGTCTGTAGCTCCTGAAGTTCCTTTACCACCTTCTCCAGTCTTAACAAGGTGGGGAACTTGGCTAGAAGCATGTAACTATTACAGCAAGCACATAAAAATGGTGAAAAACATCATTGACACATTTGACAGCAGCGATGCAGCATTCATCAGACTTGCACAGGATCTTCTCTCCAACAATGAATTGATAGGTAAACTAACCTTTTTTTATAGGAATTATCACTGTGAGGTTCAATTCAATATTAAATTAAAAGATTCTTACCTCTCCTCACATTATTCTGTTAAGTAGATCGCGATTTCAGGCCTATAGTGGCAACAGATAATGGTTATGATGAAAGCATGGTACACAGGAAAATAAATAAATTCAAAAGACAAAAATTAATTAATGAAAGCACACTGATAAAACAAACAGAAAAAATAAAATTTAAGAAATTCACTTACCATCCATTGAAACACTACAAATTTCAAAAAATTTTCAAAAAGTTTAATATAAGATTGGCACCTAAGAATGAATACAGCCTTAATAGGATAATTAAAACCAACAAAAATGAAAAAATTGAAGAAGAAAATAAATCAGGAATTTATCAGATCAAATGTAAAGATTGTGACAAAATTTATATAGGAAAAACGAAAAGAAATTTGAAAACAAGGGTGAAGGAACATCTTAGAATTGTCAAAAATGGAGAATTGGAAAAGTCAGCAGTAGCTGCTCATGCTTGGTACGAAAAACATCGAATTGAATCAAAAGCTAGTCTAATTAAACAAATAGAGACACCTAAGGAACTTACAGTTTGGGAAAAGATCCACATTCAGAAAACAAAGGAAAACTTATGAACTTCGAAGTTCCCGCAAATTTTGACCTTATCAAGAGGTTCATCGGTCCACCAACAGAGGGAAGAAGAAGTGGTTCTTCGAGCGACATAACACCGGTCAACAACAGTGTACTGAAGATGGGCCTGCTATAGGCCTGAAATCGCGATCTACTTAACAGAATAATGTGAGGAGAGGTAAGAATCTTTTAATTTAATATTGATAGGTAAACTCTTGTATATAAAATAAATTTTGGAATCCTCTCTGGTGCTATAACTCGTTTAGAGAAATCAGGAGTTCAATTAGTAGAGCAAAGAAATCTAGTGAAAACTGCAGAAAAAATGAGTAGGGAAATTGGAAAGGCTGTATTGAATAAAATGATAATGGTTTTGAGTAAAAATAAAGGTTCTCATGTGCTGTATTCAATTGCTGATGTTCTGTCAGGTGAACATTTTTCTGTAGAACAACTACCAGGGGACTTACAATCCAGTGATATGGTTTATTTAAACATTTACCTTTAGTATCGGTAGAAGTGGAAATGAGTTTCTCGATGTACAAGTCATTGTTAAGAGTCAATCAACATCTCTCTCTTTTGACATATAACAGCAGTTGTTTGTTGTGAATTGCAATGCAGGACTAAAAAAGTGAACATCTTTTATTTATCTGTAAATCTGAATTTTATAAATATCATTTTGCATTTTTATAATGCACTTTCTTGTATTTTATTGTGCTTTAAAATCCTTGCCCTAGTAATAATAATAATAATAATATGCATAGCTCTTCTGGCAGCTTTTATTCTCCGATTGTAATGTAAGAATTGAGTGAATTCTTAGTTATATCTTCTATAATTATCCATGGTTATACTGTTCAAGTCATTTTGCTCAATGTCTTTTATTTGCTTGCTTTGTATTACTGCTGTGCTGGTATTAATGTCTTTCATAGTTCATAATATATGTTCATACTTGATAACAGGAAGTATTAAATAGTATCATTGAGAAATGTCAAAATTCTTTTACTTTATCAAAGAAGTCAGTTTGTCTAACAAAATTTTGAAAATTGAGAACGTCAATGTAAAGGAATGGACAAGAATTGGAGGAAATGAGAGAAAAAGAAAATGAATGTGAAGAATTAAGAGCATAGCTTGAACAACTCGAAAGACTAATTAAGTTATGTAGATAGGAAATAACACTATGAGATTTTTTAATTTGTTTTTTTTTTTCTTTCACTCACCTCATACTTCATAACTCCTCTCAGACCCGGGTTTTGTCACATCATTGTGACATTCTCAATGCTGTGTCACGTTCACAACTGACGTCCAACACCTTCTATCCTGCATACTGACCTCTGCGCCATCTGATGGCTGACCGACGAACTTCCAAATCAATCCCCTCTCCTTATAACCGGGTATTTCAAAATTCATAGTTGTGTTTTCATTCTTACATATGTAATTTTTTTCCCAAATTGTGAGTTCCTTCGGTTTTTCCAATTGTTTAAGTAATTTTGTTTTGGTTTCTATTCTATGTTTTTCTGACCAGGCATGTGCAGCTATTGCAGATTTTTCCATTTCTCCATTTTTAACATTTCTCACTAAAGCACATCCCACAATGTTTAAATTTTGGAGCAGATATGTAGATGATATAATTTGTATTGTAAAAGAAAAACATGTAGATGATTCCCTAAAACTGTTAAATTTGCAGAGTACAAACATCAAATTTACCAAAGAAATAGAAGAAAATATACAAATATCTTTGTTGGATCTTAAATTGATCAGAAACGAAGAAAAAAGAAAAATTTAATTTGGGATTCATAGGAAAGAAACTCGTACGGAAAATTGTATTAAATCAACAGGGTTCAATCCAATTGGACATAAATTAGCAGCCTTTAATAGTTTAACTCATAGATTGGTAAACTTACCCTTAAACAAGAAGATTTCAAACATGAGAAAAAACACATATTCAAAGTAGCAAGAGAAAACGGGTTTGATGAATAATGGTACATAAAAAGATAGAAAAGTATAAAAAACAAAAATTATAAACAGAAGTACTCTTGAAAAAGAAGAACCACCTATGAAAAAATGTAGAAAATTCACATTTCACCCTTGAGTACATAATAAATTCCAAAAGATATATGAGAAGTTTAATATTAAATTAGCACCGAAAAATAACTACAGTTTAAATAAACTAATAAAAACCAACAAAAATGAAAAAAACTGATAAAAATAAAAAGTCAGAAATACACTGCTCAAAACAATTAGAGGAACACTTGTAATAAATTGAATAAGTAATTGTTTTTTAAAGCTGTGATGCCGAAAGTTGGACAATATGTAAATTGAATTATCAATTTTATCATTGGATACAAATTTTAAAGATCCATGGCCTAAATACAGAGAAATTACCTCAAATAATAAATATAGAGAATTTTTTTATTTTGGAAGGCACTGGCCACTTCTAATTGGTAAGCTTCCTGATGTTGCTATAGTGACGAATGTTGATTATTGCCTTGTTTATTGAAGTCTCTGACAAATGAGGCATTTAAATGTGTTTGAAGTGTATCATGCTCTACATCTTTTACGACAAGGTCAATCTCTGCGACAAATGGCTAGAGAGCTTGGGGTTTCTCCTTCCGTGGTGTCCAGGTTATGCAACAGACACAGAGAGACAGGTCAGTATTGTAGAAGACGTGGCCAGGGCCTTAAATTTAAAACAAGCCCCCAGGATGACAGATACGTTGTTTCTTTCTGCTCTTCGACAGCGTACAAAAACTGCAAAAGACCTGCAGAATGACCTTCATATGGCTTCCGGAATCCAGGTTTCAGACCAAACCATAAGGAACAGATTAAGGAAAGAGAATATTCGTCCAAAAAGGCCCGTTAAAAACCACGCTTAACAAATGGGCATAAGGCAACAAGACGTACGTATGCTGAAACCCATGGTGATTGGAACCTGAACCAGTGGGAGTCTATGCTCTTCTCGGACGAATCCAGGTATCGTCTTACACGTTGTGATGGTCGATTGAAGGTGTGGGGACGGCCAGGAGAAAGATTTTCTGCAGAGGCTGTACAGGAAATTGATAGATTCGGAGGAGGTTCCATAATGGTGTGGGCCGGAGTTATGTACAACAATCGTACGGACCTTGTACTTGTTCTCCAGCGACTGAATGCTGTCCGGTATATCGAGCACGTTCTGGAAGAGCATGTAGTACCTGCTGCCATTGGAGTAGGCCCTGAATTTCTGTTTATGCAGGATATTGCCAGGGCACATTCTGCGACTGTCACCAGGGATATCTTGAGGAGGAATGAAATTGAGGTAATGGAGTGGCCAGCGGTCAGCCCAGTCCTCAACCCTATTGAACACTTGTGGGATCTTCTATACAGGAAGGTCAGGAACCGACATCAAGCTCCACAAACTCTGCAGCAACTTGGAGATGCTCTAAAGGAGGAATGGGAGAATATTCCGCAAGAGGAAATCCAGAATCTTATTGGGAGCATACCACGAAGGTGCCAAACTGTCATCGAATGTCATGGAGGCCATACACGATACTAACTCTATATATGAGTGTTTAACTTTGAAAAATAAGCACAAGATTCAACTGCTTACATAGCAGAATTATTTGAAAAGTTAATTGTCAGCGTTATTCATTTGTTTTTACTGACATGAGCAATAAATAAATAACCACAAATAATGTACTTTATTAATTTCATGTTTGTACCTTTATCCAATGAAAAAATATTTGCATATTTCATAGTGTTCCTCTAATTGTTTTGAGCAGTGTATATAAAATTGAATGCATGGGTTGTGAAAAGATATATATAGGAAAAACAAAAAGAAACCTAAAAATTAGAACCAAAGAACACATAAATATTAAAAATGGGATAATAGAAAAATCTGCAGTTGCTGCTCATGTTTGGTCTGAAAAACATAATATAAATTCAGACACTAAATTATTAAAACAGTTAGAAAATACAAAAGATTTGGGAAAACATTTATATTCAGAAGAACAAAAACAGAGTTATGAATTTTGATATACCGATGGAGCGTGACCTTGTTTGGAGGTTCTTTGGCCAACCACAGGATGGAGCCGTCATCGACATCCAGGTTGTGCAACATAAATAAAACCAGTCTGGACAAGCTGACGATAAAACAGAATTATTTTGAAACATGTTCAAGAACAAATCAACATTAACATTGAGGTAAGATGATCAGACTAAAAATAATAGATCTTTTTTTTAAATTTCAATTCCTCCTAGGGATCTGTTTCATTTTACAGTCACTTTTCCAGATTATTGTTGTTGTTGTTTCCAAATGGCTGGAGCTTGGTTTACACCATTAGTCCTCTTGCTTCCCAATAAAGTCCTGCAATATCTTTCCTGTCCTTTTTCTCGGGGCCAAGTCGCCTGCAATTTAGCAAATATCCCTTGCTTATGAGAACATTTTCTCCACACAAGGAGCATCCCTTAGTTCTAGGGACAATCCCCATTCTATGAAGGTGGTCATCCAGACAGTCATGGCCCGTTTCCAGTCTGAAGAGAGTTACTGCTGTTCTTCTAGGGCAGGGCCGCCCAAACTTTTTAATGGGCCGGGCCAATAACTGATTGTGCAATTGATTGCAGGCTGGAACATAAATATTGTTACTATTATTGCTTCTATTTTTATTATTATTATTTCCTCTATGATGTCAACCATTTTATTTTGAACACCTCGAATATTCCATGTTCCAACAAGAAATGTCCTTTTCCTTTGCTTTCGTCGTCTTGGTTTATTTCCGTCCAGCTTTAAATCTTTAGGCTTTTTAGCATTGTTATGTATTTTTGTGACGAACAGGGAGCTGGCTGATGCATCAACCCCCAACCTGGAGGACCAGGTAATTTTTGGTCAAGGTTAGACAAAATAAGAAATACTGTCGTAAGAGAAAAAAATAATATTGGTTATTCAATAGTAGATTATATACGGTATAAGCAATTAAATTGGTATGGGCACGTACGTGAATGCAAGAAGAAAGATACCCAGGAAAACATTGGAATGGTGTCCACCTGGAAGAAGGAGGAGAGGAATAACTCGAAACTCATGGATGCAGGAAATAAGAACTGGAATGAGAGCAAGAGGACTGGAGGACATGGATTGGATGGAGAGAGACGAATGGAGAAGAAAAATAAAACTTTAGGCACAGAAAGATTTGTAAACATTAAAATTATGTATATAAATAAATAAATTATTACTATTACTACTAAAATAAAATTGCATGATCATACCAGAAGAACGTTAAAACATTTGTAACACCATGCTGCAATTAAAATTGTAAAAAAATGGTACAAAAGTGAATATATTTACCTAATCAGAAGAGTGGGACTGGCTTTTAAAAATAACAAACGATCGATGTCATTGTTTGCTGAGTAGCACTGATAAATAAGACGTCTTGGAGATGTTCGTCACTCAAGCCGACCTCAATCGAGATTTTTTAATTTTCATTTTAGAAAATGTTTGTTCACACAAGTATGTCGAGGAAACATGCAGATCAAACGTCGGGCGTGTTACTTCAACCTTAAATATTTTTCAGGTAGTAACATGTAGAACTTAATGAGATATGTAAGATCAAAAACCCCTTTCGTTGCGTCATCACACTGCAAATCTAATAATTCGAATTGCAACATTGCTGGTGCTTTGTCAACATCAAAGAAAAATGGAGACGAAAACAAAGAAATGTCTGGTTCCATTTTATTGAAATCAATAAATGTATTAGAAAACTCTTCTTCACTTCTTTCAATAACTTCCACAAAGGAAATCACTTCTGAAACTCAATTCAGGTTATTCATTTTGCAGAGTATTTACATTAGGAAAATGTACCCAACTTTTCACAGACACGTGCCTTTTCAATAGCCTCAGTTCCAATTTGAAAGCTGTTATTGCACTGTAAACTTGGTTGATTAATTTGTCTTTACGTTATAAAATTATGTTCAAGTCATTCAAATGTTTTGTCATGTCGACAAGAAATGCTAATGTGGACAGCCAATTGTGATCACTTAACATATCACATTCATACTTTTTTTCTTAAGAAATTGGCGGATTTGATTTCTCAGAGTAAACAATCTTGATAATGTTTGACCACGGCTCAACCACCTTATTTCAGCGTGATAGATTAGCCTATATCATCGTATTCACTGTTCATATAATCTAGGTATGTTTTGAAAGTATGGTGATTGAAGGCTCTGCTACGAATGAAATTAATTATCTTGTTTACAATCTGCACAACTCCATCGATATTTGCCGCTTTAGCGCAAAGAACTTTTTGGCGTATAATGCAGAGCAATTTATGCACTGTGCCCCCCAAAACTTCAACATTTTTATTCATTAATTTCGCCCAGTCTAGTTAAATATTGTCGAGAGCTTTTACAACTTCCTTGAACAAGTCAGTACACTGGAGGAAATTGGTATAAAGGCACTTGTTAAAAGTGTTAACACAAGTTTATTTACTCTTTCTGTGGCATTTTTCTATATTAACTTAGGAGGTGATTGAGTATAAAACACACACAAATAATGTCAAAATTAATTATCCATTTCCGTCCAAAAAAGTACATGAAAACTGAAACCACTCTCACATATGGGTGGAAATTAGTATAAAGGCACTTTGTGTATTTCACAGATTAAACCAAAAAGACTGAGCGCAAAGTTCTAAAATTTAGTTGAACCTCCATTGTTAATTACTTGAAAGATTCTCTTTGGCATTGACATGATGAGGGTGTTTATTTCTTCCACTGAGATTGAAGCCCACTCTTCCTGAATAACATTTTTCTGCTCAGTCACTGTTCCAAAACTGCCATCCATTGCGATACACACGCCTTGCCACCATCCCCCATAAGTTCTCAATCGGGTTTAAATCAGGACTTCTGACTGGCGACGTCAGAAGTGGCATTTCTTTCTTTCTTCTGATCCACTACTTTGATTTGGCAGACACGTGAATGGAAGCATTATCTTGCTGAAAAATTAGATTTTCGCCAAATTCCTCATACATTCGTATCAATTAGGACTCCAGAAGCCCCTCAGTGTAGGACTCAGAAATCATCTTGATGCGTATCCATGCTATTTTTGATCTTCCTTTAAAGCAGAATGCTTCCCAAATCATAACCCCTCCACCACCGAAGTTTCTACTTATTCTAACTTGACCTTCAGTACGGAGGTCGTTCCAGTAATACTGAAGGTCATCAGGCCCGTCCAGATTAAACTTCTTCTTATCACTGAACGTTACTTTATTCCATTCTGAGGTCCAGGACATTTGTTCTTCAGCAAAAGTAATTCTAACTCTCTTATGTGCATCGTTCAGAGTTTTTTTTTTTAATTTTAGGTTCTTGTCTTCTGATAGAATTTGTCTTACTCGTCTGGCTGTTACTAGCAACTTCAAATCAGCCTGGATTTGAGAAGAAAACATACTCTTACCTTTTGCTTTACGTAAAATGAGACGTTTAGTGCGCTCAGACAATTTTCTTGTCCGTCCATATTTCCCGTTTTTTTCCATATTGTGAGCCCAGTTTGACAAAATTATCAATGACACATCTTGAAGCCCCAATTTCGTAGGTATTTGTCTATTGGAAAGGCCCATCTCCTTGAAGGCACTAACTCTTGATTTGTCTTCATTTGATAGAGGCCTTCCACGTGGCATTGTACGTACTGCTGACTTGTAACTGATGAACGATGCTCACAGACACGTATCCATGTAATTGCAGTGTTTTGTTTACATTTATGTCTCTGTAAGAGCAAAAAGTTGACCTTCCTTTATACCGATTTCCACCCCTAGGACAGCGTTTTCTTAGATTTTACGTATTATTTACATATATAATAAATACAAAATGAGGAGACCTGTATGAAATTATGTCCAAGATAATTATATGTAATCTATGACACACATACGGTATTTGCATAAATATTTCAGGTTGTTTTACTACTAAAAGTTAGTAGCTTTATACCAATTTCCTCCACTGTATCTTTCGTCGTGCCATGTATATGTCTTACCCCCATAAGTTCTTCCATTATTTTGAAATCGGTATCTATGCCTCCTAATAAATACCAACATCTGAACAGTATCAATTATGACTGTACTTTCGTCGCAAGCAATGGAGAAATGTTCAAATTGTTTTACTTTTTCTACAAGCTGATGAACACTGGATGCTAGTCCTTCCACACGCCTACTTAGTGTTTGTTGATAGCAACACTGAATTGAATAAATTAAGTTATCGGGACAGAACTTCTTGGCAACAGCAATCGGACATTTTTTCACAAATTCGCCATCAGAAAACGGTTTTCCGTTCGCAGAAATTAGTTTCGTAACTCGCTTGGGTAACATTTCTTTGTTTACACCATCACCCTGAATTAATAACTGTTGTTGTGCCGTAACTATTGAAAGGAGCTCATCTCCATTAAATTTATCAAAATGGCTATGTTTTGTTTGGTAATGTCTTTTAATGCTATATTCTTTCACAGTTGCAATAACATCGTTAAAAAGGACACACAACAATATGTTTCCATGCTCCTTCACAAAGTACTTGCTGGACCAGGATTCGTTAAACTTCCTACACTCGGAATGAACTTTGCGTTTTTTTAAAACATTTTCTCACTTTAACACTATTTTTACAACTATTCCGTGCACAGGCTACTGTTTGATTGACAATACAATAAGCGAAACAAATAATGTTAAAATGTTGGAGTGGATGAGAAAATGATAAATAAGGGTTGAATCTTCTTTACTACTTTGTCAAGAGAAGCGGTGACACTTCAACACCACATTCCAGAGAGCTGAATTTGACACAGGGATGTCCAACCTAGATGTTACATTTTAAAATCTAAATTTAAAATATAAAATTAATTTAGTAATTTCAGTGCTTACGCGGGCCATACGAAAACCATGGCGGGCCGGATGTAGCCCGCGGACCGTAGTTTGTACGGCTCTGTTCTAGGAAGATGTTTTTATTGTTTCAGCATATTTCGCTATGTCTTCATATTTCTTATTTTGAAGATCTTTTATATTCTGTTTTCTTTTGAGATGTATTTTTTGTTTTAGCTCCAGATTATAATTTTGTATAAATTTGCTAGAAATTTCACCAAACATTCGAGAGTTATACCTGCACACATACATACATCCGACTGAGGGTCTTTCCACTTTTCAGCGGTTGCCCTTTTACCAGCCGGCTGCTGGCCCTTCACATCCACATGTGTCAATCACAGAGGTAGATGATCAACAGCCAGTGTAGGGGCGACATGTGGTTAGCATGTCGAGTCCCCCAGCCGTTATAGCTGGTTCCTCAACCTGGAACTGCTACTTATTGTAGCTACCCAATTGCCTCACGATGCTGGGTGGGCACCGGTCCCATACTGGCCGAAATACCATGAGAAAATTTATTCCCCCATGGAGACTCGAACCAGCGCAAGTCCCGTAGCTCTGCGCCAAGGCTTCCTACCTTAACCGCTCGGCTACGGCGCGGGACACACATACATACATACATACATACATTAATTTATATAAATATAAAAGAATTCATGCACTGGCGTGCTAAACCATTGTACTCCTTGGACAATCTTGGAAGAGAGACAAATATTTCTCTATTTTAAATTCCCGTGTGAACTTCTATTCACATTACAACACACTAAGAAGACATTAAATGGAAATATATTCAATGCCAATATGCTCATGCTTGCTGTACGCATGGAATAGTTAATTCAACTAAAGAGGAAAATGTCTGCCTAAACCGGGATTTGAACCCAAGAAGTTTTACATGGTGGCGCATTAAACCATAAGAATTTTTACACAAAAAATATTCTACTTCTTGACTTTCTCTCCATCTACAGTGGACAATGGTTAATTTGATGTTGCGAAGTTAGAAATATATATAATTCGATTAAAATTATTTTATAAATAACTCACTAGCATTATCGAACCCGTAGGTTCATGGCCACGCGGACATAAGCTCTCCATACATCCCTATCCTTAGCTAATGTTTTCCAATCATTCCCTGTATAATCTACTTCCCTCAAATCATAGTTAAGGTTATTCTCCCACCTCATTCTTAGTCTACCAACTGCGCGTTTTCCCTCTGATTTTCCTACAAGAAGCTTCCATGCATATCTTTTTTTCCCCATGTCTTGCCCATCGCATTCTACGAGACATAATTGTTCTTATTATATCTGGCTTCATATAAAGACCATGTAGTTCACTGTTATGGAGTATTCTCCATTCACCTGTCTGTTCATCACTCTTTGGTCCAAAAATTTTCCTAAGAACTTTATTCTCAAATACTCGTAATCTCCTTTCCTCCCTTAAAATAAGAGCCCATGTTTAGCATCCATATAATATAACTGGTAGAATAATAGTTTTATATATTTTCAGTTTAACGTTTTTTGATAGGAGTTGGGACGTCAAGAGTTTCTATAATGCATATTAGTGTGCATTTCCAGAATTGAACCTATATTTAATTTCTTTGTGCATCTCATTCCTATTTGTGATTACTGTTCCTAGGTATTTGAATTCAACCATTTCCTCAAATTTTCACTCGTTTGTTATTAGCTTTCCATTTCCATTATATAATGTATTTCTACGTCTGACAATATATTTAGTTTTATTGATATTTACTTCCAATCCTGATTTCTTAGTGTTACTCAGTAGTGTGTGCGTGTCGTCCTTTAGTATCTCCTCGCTACCGCCCAATAGTACTACATCATCAGCATAAACCAACAGCTTATTAATACCATTGAGTTGTAGGCCTTCTCCATCCTCTAAAGATTTGATTACATGCTCTAGTACAAAATTAAATAGTAGAGGAGATAGTGCTTCTCCTTGCTTCCACTCATTCCGGATTTCAAAAGTTTCCGAAAATTGTTGCCTACACGTACCCTACTCTTTTTGTCATTTAGACATATTCGTATAATCTAACTAACTTTTTAGGAATTCCGAACTCCAGCAGGATACTATATAACTTCTCCCTCTTAATTGAATCATATGCTTTTTTTTAGGTCTATGTATAGTTGATGTACATATATTCCCATTTATTTTCTAAAATCTGTCCTAAGCTAAAAATCTAATCTGTTGTAGACCTGTTTCTTCTAAATCCACATTGATGATCACCTAGAATGTCATCAATATAGGGAAGTCTGCTTACTAATATATTTGTTAGAATTTTGTACGAAGTTGAGAGTTTGAGAGTAACGAGATGAGCCTGTAGTTGTTGCAATCAGTTTTATCTCCTTTCTTATAAATTAGTACGATATTAGATTATTTCCATTCATCTGGAAGAGCTCCTTTTTCCCATATCATACTAAGCAACCGGCATATCTTATCCATCAATTTTTCTCCCCCTGATTTTATCAGTTCTGCTGGGATCTCATCTGTACCTGATGCTTTATACATCTTCAATTTTTCTATCGCCATTTCAATCTCTAATGCACCTGGTTCTGCGACTAACATTTCTGCTGTCTGTAAATTATCCTCCTCAATTTCCTGTTCTGTATGTACATTTAATAGCTAATTAAAGTAACTTTTCCATCTATTTAATATACTCCTGGAGTCTGCAATCATATCCCCATTTTCAATCCGAATTACGAGTATGTTTGTTCTAGCCTGAAATCCTTTCTTCACTACCCTGATTCCATGATATACATTCATTTCAAGATCATTAATCTTCTCTCTCAGACATTCACTTTTTTTTTTACTCTTTAGTAAACTGGTGGTTTCCCGTCTTATACTACCCAATTGCTCTAAATTTACCTCATTTGGCTCGTGCAACCATTTCATTTTTGCTAGCTTTCTTTTCTTTACAATGTCGGTACATTCCTCATCAAACCATTTCTTGTTTTGCCTCTTTTTTAAGTAACCAATGTTTTCTGATGCTGACAATTTAATAGTATCTCTTATAGCCTCCCATTCTTTATTTATACCAGTTTCTTCATCGTTTGCCACATTGTCATCTAAGGTTCCAGTACTTCAAATCTATTAGCAATTTTGATTTGGTATTCTTGCCGCATTTCATAATTTTTCAAGTTTTTTAATTCAATTTTTCAGAATCATCTTTAGCGTTTGTTCCTCTCATAAGCGATAGCCGTCTGATTTTAACCCTGACCAGATGATGATCCGAATTGCAGTCTGTCCCTCTAACTGATCTAACATCGATGATGCTACTGTGTCAGCGTTTGTCCACTAATACATGGTTTATCTGGTTCCGAGTTTCCCCATCTGGAGATGTCCAGGTGTATTTATGATTATTCTTATGCTGAAATGTTGTGCTCTTAACAATGAGATTCTTTGATGTGGCAAAGGTGACTAATCTAACCCCATTGTCATTACTATCTTCATGAAGACTGAATTTGCCTATTGTTGGTTTGAATATATCTTCCCGCCCCACTTTTGCATTAAAATCTCCTGCGATAATTTTCATATGATATCGTGAAAGGCTATCAAATACGCATTCTAATTCTTCATAGAACTCATCCTTGATCTTGTCTCTTTATCTTCTGTGGGAGCATGTACATTTACGATTACGAAATCATGTCGTTTATCCTTTAAAATTATGTATGATATCCTATCACTGACAAATTTAATACCTCGGATAGCGGGCAGGATCCTCCTTCTGACTAAAAAAACCCGTTCCAAATTCAGGTATTTCCGGACCCCTGTAGTATAATGCAAAGCTTCCCGATTCCTGACTACCATCTCCTGGCCATCTAACTTCCTGTAACGCGACTACATCCATGGGTGATTTGTCTAATTCCCGCGTTAATACCTATAGCGCCCCGCTAACATTCCACGTTCCTAGGAACATGTCCCTGTGTTTGAGCCTTTGGCATGGGTTCCCTGAAGTAGTCCCCGCTCGGAGAACCGAATGGGGGACTATTTGACCTTCGGAAAATTTTACCCCAGTGGAACCCATGTCCGCATTCTTGACGGTTGTATTTATACGATGAAAGATCGTCACTCTTTCGACCAAGGTATTTTTTTTTTTTCGTCTGGCTTATCACCTTCGACCAGTCGGGCATGGGTAACCCTATCGGCGGGAATACTACCTCCGGCATAGCTCTCATTTAAGCACGCAAGCCACTCCACCACGACAAAGTAAAAATACCATGGAGGGTTAAAATTAGTTTATTCCCTTTGAAATTCCCATTTAAACCAGTGTTAAGATTTCATATTTAATTCGATTTCGAAGCTTAAATTAGGATAATTCGAAGGCAGGGTTTTATTTCAAGTTAGTAATTTTGTAACTTCAAGACTTTCAAGAATTCGGAAAAATGATCTGCTATTCCTGGACAGGTAGTGTCTATCGTTAACAGACATTACAGTTTTCTCTGCGAACTCTACTCCCTCCCATCTCCTGATTTGACAACATTGGAAGATCGGTAGACGTTTACCCGTATTTTTCCTTCGTTCATCCCTTTCTCAGTAAAAACGTTGGAATACATACATAACAGGACTTTTGTAAAACACGTATTTCTAACGCAGTGCTCAAAATGTCGATACGTGGTGCCTACACTATTTAACTCTTGCAAAAAAAAAGTTAAAGTGTTAAGATAAGTAGAAAGATGCGATGAAGAAGAAGCAATCATGAACGTGATAATACAGAACAGCCTGTACCGACTTTTTCCGAAGCTTGCAAAATGTTTAGGAAATTTAAGATGATTTGTTGAAGCTCGTGTTGGTGATTATATGTTTCAAGCTTTAAATAAATAAAAAAAAGTCTATCATGTGAAATGAAACAAACCATGGCAAACAAAAATTATGAACTTTTAAAGTGAATAATGGAATTAGGCTTACATGATTTACATTATTTGTATTTCCACTAGTGCACTTTTCATCAGTATGCTGTGATGGTACAGTACGGGTATTTGTTGTATGAGTATTCTAATGATACTAAATATATTTTTGATGAAAAAATTACTGGCTGGATAACTCGAACTTCGGATAATTCCAGTTTTATTTATTTACTTGCAAGTATACACACATACACACACACACACACACACACACATATATATATATATATATATATATATATATATATATATATATATATATATAAAATTTCTGTTTCGTCCATGTCCAGTCTAATTCATCATGGCCTCCGTTGTATAAAATTCCTCCCAGATATTATGTTCTGTCCTCCTTGGGGTTCGAATTAAAACAAGTCCACTGTTCAAAATATCATATGTACAAGGACATAACAATGAACAGAACAACAAACAGATAACCGATGAATACTGTTTCAAATTTAATTATTATTTTGTATCCTAGAAACAGATGAAAAAAAAAGGATATTTGAAGAAAGTGTTTAAGAGTAAAGCGTTTTGTTTTAAAAATATGTTTACGCTAAGTTCAACCAGACTTAGCACTGCTGATTGTATGCAGAGATTTCATTAGAATGTACTCGATGCCGCATGGTCAGCGTGAGTTGCTGCACTACACTTTTTCATTGTTAATATGGGATACAGTTTTAAAACTATGTTACAATTGAGGGGTGTGGACGAACAACCCGCATTTTTTAAATCAGTTTTGAAGTGATTTGTCTTTGGGCCTAACAAGAATTGTTTCCATTCCACTAAGATGAAAGGTAGGCCTACATGTAGAGAAAGTTGATATATCACACAATTATTTCACATATTAGGCTATATAATGTTAAGTAAATAAGTCATAATAATATTAAAACAGCTTTATAAAATACCGGCCTACATATCAAATTTTTACCTCAATTATTTCAATAAAAATATTTTGTGGGTTGTCAATTTTTTCGCCCACATCTCTCAATTCTTTTTTAGAGAATCCTGAAGGAGTGAAGCTATTTACGTTGTTCTAATCAAAATATCAAAAGTGCATATCTTCATAAATCCTATTATATACAGAAGATAGCCATGACAATAATGCATATAGGCCCTATATATTTTTTTCCTTAAAATTCACTAATTAAGACTAATTGGATATTATTAAATAAGTTCGCAAGAAAACTCCACACTGCTATCTGTTGTGGCTCAATAAGCATGCATTGTTGTCGCGCAAATATGTTGGTAATACAGATGACTACACATCTGATATAAAACTAAATTCCTATAACCCGATCGCAGCGCCACCTACCAGGTCCAATTGTGAATTTAAACCATCCAGGGACCCACTCAAACACAAAAATGTTCATCAAAAGTGGTCTAGTCGTTTAGGCAGTTTATAATTTTGGATTTCAGGTTAATATCCACTTCTAAATGTCGGATTTCGGTCATTTTTTGATAATTCCCACCTCGGTTTATTTTAATAAGATATACTGAGTTTCGTTGTGAAACAATGATCATTGTGACCGCTAGAGCGATTTTTCAATTTTCACTTCAGGTGAACTCCTTCACCTAATGGTTTTAGAGGGTCCAATTTTGATTCTAAACCACACAAAAATTAATCAAAATCGGTCCAGTCGTTTAGGAAGAATTCAGTGACACACGTTTATATATATATACCAACAAAATCGGGCTATTAGGAGGGCGTATTCAAACATTTAAACCGCTCTAGCAACCATAATTCTTGATTTTTTTCTGTATATCATATTTAAATCAAACGAAAAAGATATTCTTCATAATTCAGTGAAATCTACCCAAAATTTAAAAAAAAATCTCTAGCTAGCCGCCATGTTTAACTACATACCGGTACATACAATTTAATTAACTTGCTCAGGCATCTGTTTATTTTACGCAGTTCCAGCATGACGAATTTATTTTTTCCTCACAGGTTATCTTATGGCATTTCTACTGGGATTGGCAGAATTGTAATCCACTTCCGAGGTTGGAGAACCTGGAAAATGGAGTTACGTTACCCTGCATTTATGATGGGTGATAAAATTATAACGAAATACCGGGAGAACCTTAAACCTAACTTAACCTAAATTCCAGATCATGAGCAAACACATTTATGGTAACATTTCTGTGGTCTTAGTGGGAATTAAACCCAGGCCCTCATGAACTGTAGTCTGAACCTCCGACCACAAGACCATGAGGCTGTCAGTTAAAAATATTAAACTTGTAGAAATAATTTCACCTCTTCATTATCTAGTCTCGTGTCACTCTTCTAGGGGTCGTGGTTTGGACAAAATCAGTCCTCCATCCAGAACTTGGTCATTCCATGCCTCCTTTCAGTCATTTCAATTTATTCAACTCCTGTTTTCTTGGCATTATTCTTAAACATTCTTTCCATCTATATATCAACCAATTTCTTGGTCTCTTCCGTCCTAATCTAAAATCCGCTACTTGTCATGATATCCTTCCAGTAATGAGTATTCATTCTTGTAACGTGGCCAACTTCAAACTTTATCTTACTTTATTATTTTGCATTCAATATGTTCTGGTTTTTCAAAGCATTGTCTTTATTCGATGTCTCTTTGAGGTGATGAGCTAACCACTTGTTATTTGCTAACATCTGTTGGGAAATAATCATAACTAAATCAACATTGTTAAATAACTCCCATTAGGGGGCATCCTAGTCCCATCCTGGGAATGCATTAATATACAGCAGTTTGTTGAGTTGTACTTAAATCCTTTTTTTACTCTTCATACAGTGGTTCCATAAATTGATATAAGCTTAAAGTGTGTTTTATATGTTATTACAATATTTCGAAGGAATGAAGCTAATGCGGTTGTTGTCATGAAAAGATTTCTGAAAATGTTTTACAGATCTTAACCAACCCTATCTGGTAGATAAAGAAAATTCACCATCATCATCATCTTCAAGGTATGGGCCTATTGGCCCACTGCTATAAGGTAAAAATATTCTCTTTAATTTGCTTACTTGTTACAGTCAGCTACTAGATAGCAGTGAAGACCGAGTTGTCGCGACATCTAGTAATAATGGAGAATATAATACGTATATAAGAAAAATAAGTGTTTGAATTGGATTCGCCTGGTAGTGTAATGGATATCACGCTGGGGTACAGACTCAGAGATCCGGGTTCGAATCCCGTCCAGGCATTTATTTTTCTTATCATTCCATATTAAGCTTGCATTGCTCAATGTTAAACATTTAATTATAACATCTATAAAGCGTCACTGCTATAAGGTAAAAATATTCTCTTTAATTTGCTTACTTGTTATAGATAGCAGTGAAGACCGAGTTCTCGCGACATCTAGTAACAATGGAGAATATAATACGTATATAAGAAAAATAAGTGTTTGAATTGGATTCGCCTGGTAGTGTAATGGATATCACGCTGGGGTACAGACTCAGAGATCCGGGTTCGAATCCCGTCCAGGCATTTATTTTTCTTATACCATATATATATATATATATATATATATATATATATATATATATATAATATTTGGAAGGTAAAGTCAATTGACAAATCTCGAACTGTATTTTGGGCTTGCAAAGTCGATCTCGACTGCTAAAATATCATTACCTCCCTTATATTGTTATTAGTTATTTAATAATTCGTCTGTAACAATTCAATTTATAACATATTGTTTTATTTTCCAGCATTCAGAGGCATCATTGATAGAGCTGCTGGAGGTGATGAGCTAAGAGGTAATTATAATGTATATAATCACAACAGAAATAAGAAATGTGGACAAAAATTTGACGTCCCATATATTTTATAAAATTATTTATTTATTTTTTAAATATCGACGTCTTCAATAAGTTTTGAAACATGTTTTTATTCAAATTATGAAGAGGAAATGTACAATAAAACTGTTCGGGCGTACATTTTTCTATTTAAAAAATAATTTATCGGTCAGTGTGAGTTATTTAAAACATCGTAATATTAGTGTTAACAGCTATAACAATGATGGTTCATTGCTGCGTGCGCACGAAATTATTAAGAGAGAGAAAAAAATTATATCCAAAGTGTGATGCCCAGGTAACATTAGTATGTAGAACTGGAGATCTCGAGTTCATATATTAGTCTGGGCATACTATTTTTCTCTTAAAAATTAATTGATCGTTCAGTGTGAATATATGAATTTACTCAAAGATCGGAGTATATTGTAAAATTTAAAAAAAAATTAAATTCCTTTCTGACTAGTTGTGAAAGGAAAAATTCTAAACAGATTTATGGCACTCATATCAGAATTTAATCTCAATTATCTCACTTGCCAGTAAAAACATGTTGTTGGTGTAGTTTATTGCAAACACGCCCTTTAATTTACATACATGTTGTTGGTGTAGTTTATTGCAAACACGCCCTTTAATTTACATACATGTTGTTGGTGTAGTTTATTGCAAACACGCCCTTTAATTTACATACATGTTGTTGGTGGTAGTTTATTGCAAACACGCATGTTGTTGGTGTAGTTTATTGCAAACACGCCCTTTAATTTACATACATGTTGTTGGTGTAGTTTATTGCAAACACGCGCCCTTTAATTTACATACATGTTGTTGGTGTAGTTTATTGCAAACACGCATGTTGTTGGTGTAGTTTTATTGCAAACACGCCCTTTAATTTACATACATGTTGTGTTGGTGTAGTTTATTGCAAACACGCCCCTTTAATTTACATACATGTTGTTGGTGTAGTTTATTGCAAACACGCCCTTTAATTTACATACATGTTGTTGGTGTAGTTTATTGCAAACACGCATGTTGTTGGTGTAGTTTTATTGCAAACACGCCCTTTTATTTACATACATGTTGTTGGTGTAGTTTATTGCAAACACGCCCTTTAATTTACATACATGTTGTTGGTGTAGTTTATTGCAAACACGCCCTTTAATTTACATACATGTTGTTGGTGTAGTTTATTGCAAAACACGCCCTTTAATTTACATACATGTTGTTGGTGTAGTTTTATTGCAAACACGCCCTTTAATTTACATACATGTTGTTGGTGTAATTTATTGCAAACACGCCCTTTAATTTACATACATGTTGTTGGTGTAGTTTATTGCAAACACGCATGTTGTTGGTGTATAGTTTATTGCAAACACGCCCTTTAATTTACATGCATGTTGTTGGTGTAGTTTATTGCAAACACGCCCTTTAATTTACATACATGTTGTTGGTGTAGTTTATTGCAAACACGCCCTTTAATTTACATACATGTTGTTGGTGTAGTTTATTGCAAACACGCCCTTTAATTTACATACATGTTGTTGGTGTAGTTTATTGCAAACACGCATGTTGTTGGTGTAATTTATTGCAAAACACACGGCCCTTTAATTTACATACATGTTGTTGGTGTAGTTTATTGTAAACACGCATGTTGTTGGTGTAGTTTATTGCAAACACGCCCTTTAATTTACATACATGTTGTTGGTGTAGTTTATTGCAAACACGCCCTTTAATTTACATACATGTTGTTGGTGTAGTTTATTGCAAACACGCCCTTTAATTTACATACATGTTGTTGGTGTAGTTTATTGCAAACACGCATGTTGTTGGTGTAATTTATTGCAAACACACGCCCTTTAATTTACATACATGTTGTTGGTGTAGTTTATTGCAAACACGCCCTTTAATTTACATACATGTTGTTGGTGTAGTTTTTGCAAACACGCCCTTTAATTTACATACATGTTGTTGGTGTAGTTTATTGCAAACACGCCCTTTAATTTACATACATGTTGTTGGTGTAGTTTATTGCAAACACGCATGTTGTTGGTGTAGTCTATTGCAAACACGCCCTTTAATTTACATACATGCTGTTGGTGTAGTTTATTGCAAACACGCATGTTGGTGTAGTTTATTGCAAACACGCCCTTTAATTTACATACATGTTGTTGGTGTAGTTTATTGCAAACACGCATGTTGTTGGTGTAGTTTATTGCAAACACGCCCTTTAATTTACATACATGCTGTTGGTGTAGTTTATTGCAAACACGCATGTTGGTGTAGTTTATTGCAAACACGCCCTTTAATTTACATACATGTTGTTGGTGTAGTTTATTGCAAACACGCATGTTGTTGGTGTAGTTTATTGCAAACACGCATGTTGTTGGTGTAGTTTATTGCAAACACGCCCTTTAATTTACATACATGTTGTTGGTGTAGTTTATTGCAAACACGCCCTTTAATTTACATACATGTTGTTGGTGTAGTTTATTGCAAACACGCATGTTGTTGTGTAGTTTATTGCAAACACGCATGTTGTTGGTGTAGTTTAATGCAAACACGCCCTTTAATTTACATACATGTTGTTGGTGTAGTTTATTGCAAACACGCCCTTTAATTTACATACACTTTTAGGAAATTCTTACGGAATGAAAACTGTTGAGGTAGTTCTCATGAAATTATTTTTGTTTAATGTCTACATATCTTCATATATTCTGCCTTGTGGGCACAGAAAATCACCATAACACTAATTTCATATATGTATGTCCATTATTCCTCTAGCGTCTGCAATTGTGGAACCAAATTTGGCATATAGGAATCAATTCAATAAAGAAATATTGAGATCGTTAACAAACAAAATTAGAGCATTAGGAATAAGAATTTACCGAAACGAAAATATAAAAATTGCTCTCGCAGCTCCAATTTTAGATTTTTCAGAACGAAACTCTGTATATGGTATTGGAACAAAATAAGGCGTTGTCCAAAAAATCAGCAAAATTCGACAATTAAATGTTCAGGTTTACCTGAAACCTGAAATTAAAAAAAAAAATCCCTTTAGCATCTGGCAAGATTCATTTGTTACAATATAACTTTTTACCATTTAATTAACTATTAAATTGCAAAAGTACTCTATAAGATATTTTGGTTTCAGTTATTTAATTTTTTTAATAAAACAACGGAAAAACGATTAATTAGAAATTATTTAAATTTGTTTCATACTGTATTCTACGACAATGTGCAATGATAACAGTAACTCCTGGCGCGACAGACCTAAAAGGCCTTAACCTAGCAGCCGACTGCTGGCCTCACATCCACATGTGTCAATCACAGAGTTAGATGATCATCCAGCCGGTGTAGGGTTGACATGTGGTCAGCATGTCGAGTTCCCCAGCCGTTATAGCTGGTTTCCTCAACCTGGAGCCGCTACTTATTGTAGCTACCTAAATGCCTCACGATGCTGGGTGGGCAGCGATCCCTTACTGGCCGAAATACCATGAAAACATTTCTTCCCCATGGAGACCCAAACCAGCGCAAGTCCCGTAGCTCTGCACCAAGGCTTCCTGCCTTAACCACTCGGCTACGGCGCGGGGCAATGATAACAATAGTGCTTGGTTTGTTTTCACTGCAGTCCGACACATTTAAATAAGCTGACATAAGGTTTCAAGAATTTAAGGGTTAACAAAAGAAAGATTTTCTTTAAATCAGCAAAATCGGATCACAAATTCGATCTGCTGAGATATTTCTTTAGTTTCAGCACCGCGCACCGCAACGCGCACCGCACCGCGCAACGCAACGAGCACCCCACCGCGCACCTCACCTCACGCCGCACAGCGCACTTCACAGCGCACCACACCGCGCACCGCACTTCGCACCGCGCGCCACACCTTCCACCGCACCGAACACCGCACCGCACCGCTCACCGCACCGCACCAAGCATTACATTAGATTACATTACATTATACTATTCCTATTACTATTACTATATTATATTATGTTATATTATATAATATAATATTATATTATATTATATTATATTATATTATATTATATTATATATATTATATTATATTATATTATATTATATTATATTATATTATATTATATTATATTATATTATATTATATTATATTATATTATAATTATATTATATTATATTATATTATATTATATTATATTATATTATAATTATATTATCTTATATTATAATATATCTATATATTATATTATATTATATTATATTATATTATAATTATATTATATTATATTAATTATATTAATATTATATTATTATATTATTATATTATCCACCGCTGTGGTCTCGAGGTTTCGTGCTGCCGGTGAGGTTTTTATCGGGGTTTTTCCTCACCTGTAAGACAAATGTCAGGAAAACTTTAAGGCCCAAACGGTCCCCGAAATCATATGGCCATCATCCTTATCATTATCATCCTTACCATTATCATTATCATCATGATCCTTCACCGGTGTGGAAAGCAACGGGAAGTTACCACACCTATACAATTCCCTAGTAAAGCTGCAAGCATATCATGAAAATGCTATGATTGCATTGAAGGACCTGCCTTCGGGCAGAATTACTATGGATGGATATTATTTTATATTATGTTATATTATGTTATTTTATTATATTATATTATCCATCCATAGTAATTCTGCCCGAAGGCAGGTCCTTCACTGCAATCACAGCATTTTCATGCTATGCTTGCAGCTTTATTAGGAAATTGTAGGTGTGGTAGCTTCCCGTTGCTTTCCACACCGGTGAAGGATGATGATGACGATGATGATGATGATGATGGCCATATGATTTCAGGGACCGTTTGGGCCTTAAAGTTTTCCTGACATTTGTCTTACAGGTGAGGGAAAACCCCGATAAAAACCTCACCCAGAAAAACTGCCCCGACCGGGGATCGAACCCGGGCCCGCTGCGTGACAAGGCAGCACGCTACCTCGAGACCACAGCGGTGGATATATTATATTATATTATTATATATATTATAATTATATTATATTATATTATATTATATTATATTATATTATATTTATTATATTATATTATATTATATTATATTATATTATATTATATTATATTATATTATATTATATTATATTATATTATATTATATTAAGATTAGATTATATTATATTATATTATATTATAGTATCGTTATCTTATATTCCTATTATATTATATTCTATATATTCTCTTAGTATTATATTATATTCTCTATATTATATTATATCTCTTCTCTTCTCTTTCTTCTCTTCTCTTCTATTATATGATGATTATATTATATTATATTATATTATATTACATTACATTATATTACATTAATATTGCGTTCCTTCCGTTTACTTTCCATTACATTACATTACAACTATACTATTATATAATTTACTATGATTATATTATATTACCTTACTTATCGCCAAACGCACCACGCACCGCACAACACCTGCACCGCAGTTTTCGCACCCGCCTCGCACCGCACCCCCCGCCGCAACGCGAAACGCACCGCGCAATCGCACCTCTCACCGCACCGGCACAGCCCGAACCGCGCACCGCATCTCGCACCCGCACTGCGCACTTCACCTTTGGCATCGCACCTCGCACCTCACCACGACCCTCAGCGCAACTCGGGGGACTGCACCGCGCACCCGCAACAACCGGCGCATCTCACCGCGCGTAAATAACGAGCAACCCACCGCGCACCTTACCTCGCGCCGCACGGCGCACCACAAAACCGCGCAAACGCACCTCGCCCTCACCGCCCCTCGCACCGTTGGCAGCAAATCACCGGCACCGCAAAACCGCACCATGCACCGCACCGACACTCGCACTCAACAACCACACACACCTCGTCATCGACACGCGCACCGAACAGCGCACCTTCCACCGCACATGGCACCGCACCTCTCGCACCACATTACATTACATACATTATACTATTCATAATACTAATCTATGACTATCTTAAATACTATATCTTAGTATAATTATATTAATTGTATTACATTACATTAGTACATTACATTACATTCCGCTATACAATTACTATTCTAATCATTATATTATATTATATTATAATATTATATTTATATTATATTGATTATATTTATTATATTATATTATATTATATTATCATTATATTATTATTATATTTATATGATTATATTATATTATATTATCTTATAATTATATTCTATTATATTATGATATTTATTATATTATTTATCTTAATATTATATTATATTATATTATATTATATTATATTATATTATCTATTTATATTATATTATATTATATTATAATATTATATAATATAATATTTATCTTCTTCTCTTCTCTTCGC
>JASPKZ010004898.1:0-85079 GCA_030220185.1 Diploptera punctata | reverse complement strand
ATGGAAGCTTCTTTTAGGGAAATCAGAGGGAAAACGCCCGGTTGGTAGACCAAGAATGACGCGGGAGAGTAATATTAACCATGATTTGAGAGACGTGGATTATAAAGGAAGTGATTGGAAAGCATTCGGTCAGGATAGGGATGTATGGAGAGATTATGTATGCGCGGCCATCAACCTACAGATTCGTTAATGCAATGAGTTAGTGTTAGAAAATGTTAGAAACAAAAACATAATTATATCTACATATCAAATTAAACAATCGAGACAGTGTGTGAAATGTCACAAAGAAAATTAACATAGGAACATGTAGACTCAATTTCCACATAATGATTCGTGTATCTATTATCTTCAGGAAACTTCCCGGACTTTAAAAAAAAAAGGATTTTGTCCTAGGAGAGTCTGAAAACGAATGAGTGAAGATAATCTCCACTCTTCTCTTAGAGATTATCATGAGAGAATATTGAGTAGAAATTAATAAAATTAAACATTTTTTTTCGTACGAGTAAAACTAATTCAGATCGTAATTCCTGGAAAGTTATTCACTTGTCGAATATGTTAATTACCTGGTATGTAGATCTATCATCCATAAAACAATTTTAAATTATCGGAATGATAAACACTTCTATGGGGAATGAAAGACGTACATGGAAGCTTCTTGTAGGAAAACCAGAGGGAAAACGTTCTGTTAGTAGACCAGGAATGAGGTGGGAGAATAGCATTAACCATGATTTGAAGGAAGTAGATTATGCAGGGAATGATTGGAAAACGTTAGCACAGGATAGGGATGTATGGAGAGCTTGTGTCCGCGCGGCCATGAACCTACGGGTTCGATAGTGCCAATGAGTTAGTTTTGATATATAAGTTGAACTTGAATATTAATCGGGAAAATTAATCCGTAATAAAATGCAATAATTGAAGTTCAGGTTAAAATATTGTATTTTTTAAAGTTATAAAAATATAACATTTATCAATTAGTAAATGAGTGAAATTTTGAAGAAGTGTTGGGATTATGCATATTACAATACTGAAGTTATAATTCAGCCCAAATTTTTCCGTCTCTTAATTTTGTCACAGTGCCCGTGAAACTATGTTTTATCCTTAAGCAACGACCCCCCCGTAAGAGATTCCAACATGCTAATCTACCAATGCTCCGACCTGAAAAATATCTCAGATGACAACTGCAATCTAAGTGGATAAGCCTCTTTGCAAAATTACAAAATATGTTGCTAATTTTCCCGTTCATTACTAATATAACATAATTTTATGATGTTCTCGCTTGTTAAATTATAGGTTATGGATCTCCCCAAGTGGATGCAAGTAAGAACATTTCTATTACGTCCAACTACAATGTCAATACAATTTTCTTTCTAACTCACTGGCACCATCGTCGAACCAGTAGATTCATGACCGCGCGGCTTCATTCATCCCTATACCAAGCAAATGTTTTCCTATCATGCCGTTTATTATGTCCAACTAATAATTTATAATCATAATTTTACCCTTATCGTATCTTAAAATGTACTGTATTATTTTAGTATGTCATAATTTGAAGTCCCTGTTGCCGACTGACGCTCACTTAAGAAACATACATCGAATTTTTCTAATCCACGTGTTCGTTGCCAACCCCAAAATCCGATCCAGGTAGATCTCACAGTTGAATAAACCTGTTCTAATATACGCAACGATATGTTTTGTAATTTTGCCATATTGAGAAGGATGTCTCATAGCATTTATTCTTGCATTTTCGACATATCTCCCCCATTTTGTATTCAATGTCAAAGCCATTCCCAATAGACGAAGTTTTTTTTACATTATCTAACCTCACATCATGGTACGTCCACTTCTCCTTTCGAAAGTAGATAGATCCGTTTCTAAACGCCAATTATTAACAGCATAGATTGCTTTTTGGCGAAGGGCAGCAAGAAAATCAAGAAAGGAGAAAATTCGGAACCAGAAAATTAGAGAAATAATGAATGTTAAACATAATAATATAGAACTAACATAACCGCACGGAAGCAGAACTTTTGGACGCCCACACAGAAGATGGTCTGAACAATTTTAACAATTCCAGCTTTCGTGAAACCGGAACGAGCCAACGGGCTTAATCCCTAGATGATAATGATGATGATAATAGAAGAACGAAGATTGCAATGGTGTGGACATGAGAAGAGGATGGAGAATAATAGAATCCCAAGAATGATGTTGGATTAGAATGACCAAAGCAAGAGGAAGAGGAGGGAGAAACCCAGGAAACAATGGATGAAGTGAGATGTAATATGATCAGCAGATACCTCAAAGTAGAAGATGCTGAGGATAGAAATATGTGGCGTAGCAAAATAATTTGGACTGAAAGGATAACTATTGTAATGTAGAGAAAATCTTTAAAAAAGTTTGTTAAAGTAAATTGGAAGTCTCAAGTGCACCGTGTGGCTCAGGTGGTAGGATGGCTTCTTCATGACTTGCGGGTCCGGGTTTGATACATAGTAGAGTTGGAAATTTTAATTCTAACATTTTCAAACTTGGGGCCAGATGGACCATTAATGATGTAGATGTACAATATGTTAATCGCTGGATTGTGCACCATACTCGTACATATGTTGAGAAAGTATGTGTCGTATTGTTGATAGTGAATCATCCGTCGGATGGGAGCGTTAAGTTTGGCGGCCCCTGTTTTCTTCAGGAGTTAGGCTTAATGCCAGCGGACATGCCGAAATGGGTTTCACCTATATCCCTTATCTTCATCATCATCCCTCAACAACATAATTTACACTACATTAACTCATAAAACGTAAACTCGTCCAATACCTATTTTTTAGTATTTATTTTATGATAAACGAATTAGTTTATTTATTTAATAGGTTGTAACAATTAGTTCAAATAGCATTGAATAACTTTCATATTTGATTGAATGCCATTAATGTTTATGGGGTTTGTATTTTTTCTTTTTTCTTTAGTAATTCTTTATAGAGGTATACATGGTGATTTAAATATTAATCGATTTATTTTATTTTTCTTCGCCCCTTTCTGTACACAATACAAGAACACTTCATATAAGTATCTACCGAATTGGTGCATATATTGAAAAAAAAAACACATTAACGTTATATAGTCCACCGCTGTGGTCTCGAGGTAGCGTGCTGCTTTGTCACGCAGCGGGTCCGGGTTCGATCCCCGGTCGGGACAGTTTTTCTGGATGAGGTTTTATTGGGGTTTTTCCTCACCTGTAAGATAAATGTCAGGAAAACTTTAAGGCCCAAACGGTCCCCGAAATCATATGGCCATCATCGTCATCATCCTTATCATTATCACCATCCTTCACCGGTGTGGAAAGCAACGGGAAGCTACCACACCTACAATTCCCTAGTAAAGCTGCAAGCATAGCATGAAAATGGATGGATGGATGGAACGTTATATATCCACCCAGAGTGAAATCCAAAACACGAAATGTGAGGGGAGTGACATTATAAAACATAATTTCCCGGGTCGTATTTTAGATAGTAGAGATTTTAACTCGCCAAATAAACGATGTACTTTTTACATTTCTCTTACTTACTTACTCACTGGCACTATCGAACCGTAGGTTCATGGCCGCGCGGACATAAGCTCTCCATACATCCCTATCCTGAGCTAATTGTTCCAATCATACTCTGTATAACCTACTTCCCCCAAATCATAGTTAATGTTATTCTCCACCTCATTCTTGGTCTACCAACTGGGTGTTTTCTTCTGGCTTTCCTACAAGAAGCTTCCATGCAAGTATTTCATTCCCCATACGTGCAACATGTCCTGCCCATCGCAGTCATAGGCTCAATTCTGGAAATGCGTGCTATTATGCATTTCAGAGACTCTTGATGACCCAACTCCTTTCAAAAAACGTTAAACTGAAAATATATAAAACTCTTATTCTACCAGTTATATTATATGGATGCGAAACATGGACTCTTACTTTAAGAGAGGAAAGGAAATTACAACTATTTGAGAATAAATACTTAGGAAAAATTTTGAACTAAAGAGAGATGAACAGACAGGTGAATGGAGAAGACTGCATAACAATGAACTACATGGTCTTTATAGGAAGCCAGATATATAAGAACAGTTAAGTCTCGTAGACTGCCACGAGCAGAGTATGCGGCATGAATGGGGAATGAAAGACGTTCATGGAAGGTTTCTTGCAGGAAAACCAGAGGGAAAAAGCCCAGTTGGTAGACCAAGAATGAGGGGGAGAATAACATTAAATTAAATTTTGCAAGATGAAATTTTATTTATTATTTAGATTGTATAAAAAAGTAGTGTGGAAATAGAGTTAGTTGTTTTATTAGTTGATTCGTGGGAAGTCAATTATACATGGAATAATTGGAAATCATTAGCTCACGATATGGATGTATGGAGAGCTTATGTTCGCGTGGCCATGAACCTACGGGTCCGATAGTGCCAGTGAGTTAGTTAGGTATTAGGGTAAATGTAGTTTTCGTGCTCTCAGAAACTCACAGATTGCAGTGATTATTTTAAATGATTCCACAAAACGTATGAAAAATATTTTATGTATAAAATATAATAAAATATATAAAATAATTTAATCTTGTTACATAAACAAAAAAAAATGTCAGTGGTGGCAAGTTTTAATTACAATAATCATTACATGCATTAGTTAGCATCCGCGAGTCTTCATGCGTTGATTTTCTGCACGACTAATTGTAAGTTGGCAAACATGAATTAATATTAAACCAGGTCAAACACTCAATTTATCACTCCACAAATAAAATTCCATGACAATAACGAATAACCGGATTCTAACTCTTCAACAGCAAATTACTAACCAACAAACTGAAAACTTCTATAACTATAAATTATCCTTTAATTTATATAGCCTATGCTTTTCTTTTGCATTAGCAACTCTTTATGTACAGCCACTGGATTCAAGGCAAAAAAGGCTGTCGCCACCCAAAAACAATGACATGATATAAAAACAATATAACAATCGAATCTTATCCTCAATTAATAAACATAACACAGAAATAAGACAACTAAAAATAGAGGAATTAAACTCAACAATAGAGAAATACAGAACAAACTGGAAAGAACACTTGGCAAGGATGACTGAGAATAGAATACCAAAAGCACCATACAACTATTCACCACGAGGAAGAAAAAGCTTGGGAAGACCAAGGAAAAGATGGAAAGAGCAGCAATTTGGACCCGGAACAGGCTAGTAAATAAGCCTAAACCGTGAAGAAGAGAAGAAGAAGATCCTCAATTAATCGGCTGGTTGCATTAATTTTTTACCACCATATCACAGTGTCCTTTTTTCCATGAAGTTATATTTACGATTTATTGATGCTACCTGACCAGCAAACGTTTCTTCAATTATTCTCATTCAGTGCAGTTCAGTAGCAGATGTGACTTCAAAAGTAGATAAAGGTAAAATTCTATATTTAAGTCATATAACTAGCTGATTATCCGGTATTGCACGGGTATATATAGGAGTCCTCCAGTATAAAATGGGTATTGACCACTTTTGGTGTATTTACTGGTGAGCACATCTACTGATAGCTCAAGAGTAAATTTACGTTTATAATTTATTTTTCTAATACAATAAAATATAAATTAAAATATACCTGTTGGCAGGTGCCGTCGTCTTCAACTGTATTAAAATATTATATCAACATTTTAACCGGAGGCCTTTCGGAAGTTAACTTCCATCATCAGCAGGATGAATTTGCTACTATTTGTTCTTATTCACGACGATGTGGACTTGAAGTGTGTTAGTTGCTACTAATGACACTTCAAGTCCACATCGTCGTGGAAGGTCTCCAGTTAACATTTTAATATAATATTTTAACGCAGCTGAGGACAACGGCACCAGCCAACAGGTATATTTAAATTTTATTTTATGACTATTCACCTCAAGGGAATTATATATGAATTTACTAGTATTTTTCTAATGTTACCAGTGCACATTAAAACAAATAAAATATTTATTATTTGTATTATAATATATATCGTATTATTTAAACAATATTTAGAAGAACATTCCGTGTTCTTGTGAAATGACATAATGGTCATGGCTAGAGCCAGGAATTATATGAAAAAAATTAAACGAAAATATGAAATCGTAAAGACAAAATATGAAAAGTATGAAAATTATGACACAAAAATATTATGAAGCTATTATTTTCTAAACGTTTTACATATATTTATGCACATAGGCCCAGTATAACTTGTAAGTGTACATACCAAAGGAGACAAACATAACTTATTTTAGCTCAAGAAATCAAGATGTGCACTGTATTTCGATTTTAATTAGCTTTTTAATTAATTCTAACCCAATATAAAATATCATATTCATAAACTGAAAGAATTCTAATGGATCACGCCATAGCGTAGTTGTATAAGGAAACATGGTATAAACAAGAAAGTCGTGGGTTCGAGTCTCAATATGGTCAAGATTTTTAACAGGACCAGACCTCTTGGTGGCATTGTGGACCTGGGGTCGACTCAGATCCTAATGGAAGTGAGTACTAGATGCAGGTTCTGGACACAAATGAGGCCATCGGTCAGATACAACAACCCGGCGGACATCTCCTGCCTATAGCCTAGATTCTAGGCCCATGTTCTTGTTCTGGGGATATAGTTTAGTACAAAAACCTCCATCACTCTGTGACTTCTCAACAAATTATTTGCTTATAAAATCTATCTATCTTGTTCAGGTGATACCGAAGAATTTTCACTTCTCTACCACATTGCACTGTCAAAAATTACATAAATACATTCATTTAAAAAATATTTTAATGTTTTCCTAGAACTTTTATTGAAAAAAAAAGAATACCGGAATTTGAAAGTTGAAAAATATGAAGGAGTATGAAATTTTCACTAAAATATGAACATTTTGCTAAAATATTATGAAATATGAAGTTTTTTGTTGGTCTTATTTGATTCTACATATCATAAATTGAAAATATACTTATTCTCAGCGTTCTCTGATTAATAGTTTAAAACATGAAAGTTCATAAAATTCCTCGCTCTAGTCATGACACATTTTAATACTCAAGGTCTCATATTGCCCACCGCTATGGACTCGAGGCGTGCTGCCTTCTCGCGCAGCGGGCCCGGGTCCGATTCCCGGTCGGGACAGGCTCCTGGGTGAGGTTTTTCTCAGGGTTTTTCTTCACCTGTAAGACAAATGTCAGGAAGCTTAGGGCTGAAAGGTCCCCGAAAATCATCCGATAATCATCATCCTTCACCGGTGTGGAAAGCAATGAGAAGCTACCACACCTATAACTACCTAGTAAAGCTGCAAAGCATAGCATCAAAATGCTATGATTGCAGTGAAAAACCTGCCCTCGGGCAGAATTACTATGAATGGATGGATGGATGGTTTCATATTTATCCCGATTTTCCCGTTCAATGATCTTAGTGACCACGGAAACTGTGGATTCAACTGTAATATAGATATTTTTTTATACTTTATTATTCACCCTTTATCAACCCTTGCCAATGCAGGCTATGGTTGGACATAAATGACGTTGGCTCATTCATAATTCATCTCAGTGACTCCGAAAATCATGGATTCGACACCAATATCTGTGTTTTTTTTATTATTTCTACATGTTAATCCCTGTCGCACAGTTATGGGTGCTAAGGGACCAAACATGGTCTTAAATGTCCTCGAGTATATCACCAATGAGCTTAGCGACTCCGAAAACTATGGATCAGACTCTAATCTGAATAATTTTTGACATTTGTTTTCATCATTTGCCATCCTCTACCAAGGGATGCTATGGATCAATATAGGCTAAAATTACATCTGCACCACACCATCTTAATGACCCAGAGAATTGTGGATTTTGCAATAATATCTGTCACTCTTATCATTTTGTTTTTAATATTTCTAATCTCTTTATCCCCCCTTTAGAAATTCTAGGGGTGAAATGTGGGCTTAAACGCCATCGGGACTGTCACCAGTCAGTCAATCCATTTTGAATCGCTAGATTGTGCCCTGCATTAAATTGAAACTCCTCCGCAGTATATATTTTGAGAAGGCGTTTTGTCCGTCGGTTGGGAACATTAAGCCTAGCGGCCCTTTGGTGCTTTTCGACAAGGATAGACTACGTGGTTTCACCTTCACCTCTTCATCATTATCCTCATACAACATAATTTTCACCACACATAAACATACATCCATATTATACTCCTCTCTGTACACAATACGAAATATATTAAGTAATGTGGTCTGCCGAAATGGTGCGTAAATTGAAATAACATTAACGGAATATATATGATCCCAGCACGGAACGCAAAGCCCGAAAACTGCAGTGCGTGCATTAGAACGAACAGACACAAACGATAACATGAATTAAATGTTTCATGCGAACTGTGAACCTTCAAGTTAACATAGGCCTATCAAAAATATTTTTACACGCTTTATATTAACTTGACCTGTATCTATCTATTTATCTATCTATGTAACGGACTCTTTCAACGCGATTTTCACCCATTAAAATCACTTGAAACTTTGTATACTTGTAAAGGATCCGTGACAATACAATAATTTCATTTTTTTCTAAAATCCAGAATCACCAGAAAAAAAGTGTCTTTGTATCTATGTAACGGAATCTTTGAACACTATTTTCACCCATTTAGAAACATTGTATCAACTTGAAACTTTGTACTTGTAAAGGACCCGTGACGATACAATAATTTCATATTTATTTTCTAAAATGCTGGCCAGAATCATCAGAAAACCAAAAAAGTGTCTTTGCATCTATGTAACGGAATTTTTTAACACGATTTTCACCCACTTAGAAACATTGGATCGACTTGAAACTTTGTATACTTGTACAGGACCCGTGACAATACAACATTTTCATATTTGTTTCTAAAATCCTGGCCAGAATCGTCAGAAAATCAAAAAAGTGTCTTTGTATCAATGTAACGGAATTTTTGAACACGATTTTCACCCACTTAGAAACATTGGATCGACTTGAAACTTTGTACACTTGTACAAGACCCGTGACAATACAGTAATTTCATATTTTGTTTCTAAAATCCTGGCCAGAATCATCACGAAAAAAAATTAAAACTGGTATAATAGGTTGCGGACTTGTCGACTTTCTAGTCAATCGTTGTAAGAGCTCAGTTGGTAGAGCGGTGAACTCTAGTGGTATATAATTTCAGTAATCCATAGGTCGCTGGTTCAAATCCGGCTGGGAGGGTTTTTTATAAAAGAGTATTACTTTTAGCTCATACTACAATAGTATCGAATTTAAAGATATTTACATTTTTATCTTATTCTGTAAACTATTAAAATAAAAATAAAAAATAGTTTAAAAAACTAAAACAACACGCTTTATTAGAAAACCGAACTAAAAAATTAAAAATAATTTTAATTTCCAACACGCTTGGGAAAAATTAAATTGGTCAACAAAAAATCATCTCCAACACATCTAGAATAAAACTATAGTTATCAATAAAATAAAATAATTTTACCATCAAAGCGTGGGGTGCTTTTATGATTTTACATGTTCTTCTCAGATACTTTACCAATATCTGTTTATTATCAATTTATTAATTGATTGTGGAAAGCAACGGGAAGCTACCACACCTATAATTCCCTAGTAAAGCTGCAAAGTCTTCTTCTTCTTCTTCACTTCCTGGTTTTGGCAAGAGTTGCCTGTTCCGTCTTCACTAATAGATCTAAGGCCATCTCTTCCGAGGACGTCCGACATCTCTTCTTCCTCTTGGAAAATAATGGAAGATTTTATTTGGTAATCTTCTTTCTTCCATTCTTTCTACATGTTCTTTCCACTGTATCTTGTTGTTAAATATCTTTTCTTTTATGGAGTAGATCTGCAGTTCTTCACGGATATCCTCGTTTCTTATCTGGTCCATTCTAGTGCAGCCTTTTACTCTTCTTAAAAATTTCATCTCGGCTGCTTGGATTTTACTTTCTTGTTTGGTAGTGGTAATCCAAGATTCACTCCCATACAAAAGGACAGGGACAGCCATTGTTTTATAAAAAAGAATAGCATGAAAATGCTATGATTGCAGTGAAAGCCTTGCCCTCGGGCAGAATTACTATGGATGGATATTAATTGATATAGAGAGCACCCCACACTTTTGATGGTAACATTATTTTCTTTTTGCTGATAACTCTATTTTTATTCTACATGTGTTGGAGATGATTTTTTTGTTGACCACTTTAATTTTATCCCAACCGCGTTGGAAATTAAAATTATTTTTCATTTCTTTAGTTCGGTTTTCTAATAAAGCGTGTTGTTTTAGTTTTGTAAAACTATTTTTTATTTAATTATATGGATAACATAATCAGAAATGGTATTAAAGATAGGCGCTATAAATAAATAAATAGTTTAATAAAAGATACCCCAGTTGCATGCTGAGATGGAGAGAGGAATTAAGTCAACAAAGATTGGATTAAGACATAGGAATGACGTTGCTATTATCAATCGAATAGTGAAAAGAAGAATTCAAGCGTACATCATCTAACTTAATAGCACTTTCTCAATATCGTTGTTCTTATTCCGATCTTTGCTGACTAATAAGTATGGCTAGAATTTTTATGTAATAAAAGATAAGATTGCAAAGCAGATAGTATTATTCAACTGTTTGTGTGTGAAACAAGATAAAAACAGTGAAAAGTCTTACTTCTCATTATACTATTCAACTGTTTGTATATGAAACCAAAACAAAAGACAGTCGTAAGGCTAACTTCTTATTATACTATGTTGCAATCTTAACGTTTAGTACACCCTTAGCAAAAAAAAAAAAAAAAAAAAAAAGAGTCATCTCTTGATTCTATCAACCGATCGGGGAACTTCGTGAGCACTCGCAGAAGCCTTATTCACATTAACACGTTTTCAGTAATTGTACTGTGTTGTTTGCTAGTTAACGCAGTGCACACTCAAGTAACATAAAAGAGAGTGCTTGTCTTTGTGTGTTTCCATGGTCGAGATGTTTAACACACAGTATCTGCGTTCGTAACCTCACGGGTTCGATTCCCGTTCTACATTTTTTTTACTGAATGTTAGGATGACATTTCGCCTGTAATATAGTTTCATATTTAATTTTATATTTGAGTTTTATGGCTTTAATACACACACAAAACACATATATGAAAACCTTCTAATAATTAAATGAAGAAAGAAAATAATATCTTCTAAAATTAAAACCATAATAAATTAATATCGGGTGTATGAACCCTCAGCATCTATTACCGCCCTCAATCTGCGGGGCATTGATGCAATCAAATTTCTAAAGTCACGTGGACTTTCGGCTACAACATCCCAGACGTCCTGAATTTGTGCCCATAAGCCATCTTTCGTCTTTCGTGCATCTCTAGGACAATTAGAGTTCATTATAAACAAACTTGTTAGAGGTTGTTGCTTTTGCACAGAACGTGTGCGCACCAGTCTATTAAAATCAATACATTGACATCACCTAGAACAAACCCTGAATGTGGTAAAATAATTGCTACAATAACGACATCAACATTGATTTAGTTCAATTGTCAAAATAAAATGTATTTAATTCATGAAACATTTTAATACAAATATCACGAAAATAAAAAAAAAACTACATAATTGAGGATGCGAACCTGCAACCTTCATTAAGAGAAACAGTGACTGCATGCTTTACCGCTGACCTAACAGGGCACGTAGGAGTATCTTCACTCAGTTCATGCCACATAACGCAGTAGCTCAGGGCCTGCACAAATATGACTAGTTTACTAGTGTGAACCCAGCGCTGTGTCGAGTAGGACTTAAAAGAAATATACGTTCAAGAGATGACTCTTTTTTTGTCTAAGAGTGTACACAAAAATCCTAACCCTACTAATAAGTTACAATCTGCGAAGACTTTTTAACGAATTAGGACACACGTTGCAGATTATTTATGAGATATGGTTCCCGGATTTTCATTGGTTAGCTCATGTATTTAGGTTCTTTTGAAGGAATTGTGGAATCTTGTTGAGAAGTCGCTTAATAAATATTTGTTTTTTGTTTAAACTCTTGATTTTATTTTCAATTATTCTATATTCTTCCAATTCAATTAGAAGTATCAGTGAATTAAACTTCACCGTTGTTATTTCTATCCGTCTTTAATGAACAATGTAGAGTATTTTAAATTTGTTACAAATTAATTTTAATTTCTCTCAATCCAATATTGGGGAGGAATTCTGGAAAGACTGAAGGGCGATTGCTTCCTTGCAAGTCAAGTTGTATTGTAGGAATGATGAAATTGCCATTTTAATATCACAAAATAATTATTAAGTCACATAACCACATGCAGTCCACCGCTGTGGTCTCTAGGTATCTGCTGCCTTGTCACGCAGCGGGCCCGGGTTCGATCCTCGGTCGGGACAGTTTTTCTGGGTGAGGTTTTTATTGGGGTTTTTCCTCACCTGCAAGACAAATGTCAGGAAAACGTTACGGCCCAAACGGTCCCCGAAATCATACGGCCATCATCATAATCATCCTTATCATTATCATCATCAACCTTCACCGGTGTGAAAAGCAACGGGAAACTACCACACCTGAAATTCCCTAGTAAAGTTGCAAAGCATGGCATGATAATGCTATGATTGTAGTGAAACACGTGCCCTCAGGCAGAATTACTATGGATGGATGGATTATTACATGCTTTATTCGTATTGGTCGGTTGCTGTATTTAGTATTAGATCAAACCTAATTAGGCATATGAAGGTTTTAATTAATTGTATTAGCAATAAAATTTTAGTTTATTTTATTTATACAAAAATACATCATTTAGGTTTATTTAAATTTATAAAGCAACAATTTATAAAATAATTATTTAAAATACGTTTTAAGATAATAACAATTCAGAAGATCTTCATCTATTAAATTTTTTTTTGTATATTGTGCGCTATACATTATTATTATTATTATTATTAATATTATTATTATTATTATTACTTATGAGATGTTAATTTTATATATAAAACCAACTTACCCCAATTATTAAATTTATGTATTAAAAAATTAATGCAAATCCCCCTCTACTATACTCTACATTAAATCCAGAAACTAATTTATATTAAATTTCTTCTTTCTTCTTCTTCGGCTTTCCCCCACTTATAGGTTTGCCATCTTCAGTTTCCATTTATCTCTATCATTACAATCTCCCTCTTCCAAATTCTTATCCTCCATTATTGTTCTGACGTAGGTTTTCCATTTCCATCTTGGTCTACCACGTTTATTTCTTCCAGGGGGTGACCATTGGTATATATTTTTTTGGCCACCTTTCATTTTCCATTCTTTGTACATGGCCATACCATTTAAGCGTTTGATTTTCAATCCTCTTAACAACAGATGTGGTGACTCTCCAAAGGAATTCATTTCTTATTTTATCCTGTCTTGTTTTTTGGAGGCTTCTTCTAAAATAATCGAATTCAACTGTTCTAATTTTATTCTTTTGTAATTCCGTCAAAGACCAAGTTTCGCTTCCATATGACAAAATATTCTGTATTATGTATATTAAATTTAGTGCATTAAATATTTTATAGTATAAAATAACTCCTTTATTTTAATGTATCGTTTAGCAGAAGAAGTGGATTTTTGGAGGCGATCGACAATAATTTCAAGAAGGGATAAGGGTAATTATGCAAGTTGAAAAAAAAATGAAGAAAAATAGAATAAAAACGTTTGAAATGGTATGGACCACTCATAAGAATGGAAGAAGGGAGAATACCAAAGAAGGTCCTTAATTGGAAAGCTAATGGAGGAAGTGAAGATTTAGGCTTAGAGAACGATGGATGGATGGAGTGAAGAGAAGTATGGAAGCTAGAGATTTGAGGGAAGAAGATGCTTTAGACAGAAACCTGTTGTGACAAATCACATTGGGTTGAAAAGGGGAAACACTGTATTGTGGAATATTTCTAAATAAAAAAAATAACTTTATGATTTACTTTTTAATATCCTGTTTTAGCTCCCAATTCTTATTCCAAAACCGAAATTTAATTATGGTTTTTCCGATCTTTTTAAAATGTTTTTACTAATTTTTAATGTACGTTAAAATAACCTAACGTAAATTAAGCTAACATGAAATCAAATTTCAATCAAAATGGAATAGGAATGAATGTATACAAAAGTAAACATTTTAACCGTATTCTCATCATTATTTAATCCATCCATAGTAATTCTGCCCGAAGGCAGGTCCTTCACTGCAATCATAGCATTTTCATGCTATGGTTGCAGCTTTACTAGGGAATTGTGTAGGTGTGGTAGCTTTCCGTTGCTTTCCACACCGGTGAAGGATGATGATGATGATAATGATAAGGATGATGAAGATGGCCATATGATTTCGGGGACCGTTTGGGCCTTAAAGTTTTCCTGACATTTGTCTTACAGGTGAGGAAAAACCCCGATAAAAACCTCACCCAGAAAAACTGCCCCGACCGGGGATCGAACCCGGGCCCGCTGCGTGACAAGACAGCACGCTACCTCGAGACCACAGCGATGGACTCATTATTTAATATATGTTCTTAATTCGTAAACGACAAGGATGTTTTTATTCTCTGTATAACCATTGCGCGTTGCGATTAAGAATAATTTTTGGACATTCCTGTATTAAGATGAATAAGAGGCCGCAACTTACGTATTTCAAATTTTATATAATCTTATGTTAATGCCTACTTAAAACAAAATACGGCCGATAAATTATTGGATTTTTTTTTACCGCGGAGATGAAACTTAACCCTCCCTTGAGATATACGTACTGAAAGTGAAACGTTTTGTAAACTGCAAAATAAATAATATAAATGTAGTCTAAAGGTAAAGTTATCCCACTATATGCCTTAGGAGGCCCTTGGGGTAGTAGGAGGATAATCTATCTATAATGACCTAGTCCATTGTTGACCCATAGCCTCTCCTTTGTAAGGAGTTACTAGAGGTAAAGTTATCCCAATACAGGTCATAGGAGACCCTTGGGTAGTAGGAAGTTAAGGCTCCCACATTTTCTAGACAATCAGCACTTGCTATCAGCCGGGATTCAGCCCTGCGTGACGGTTGCCTTTACCCCCCAGAACAAGCGTCTGGTTCTCATTTCCGTTAGAGGCTGAGTCGACCCCAGGCATATGGTGCCATCAGAAGTTTAAGGTCAGTTTAAATATCCTGAGCCCACCAGGACTCGAACCCTTAATTTCTAGTTATAATATTTGCTCATAGATGTTATGGATGGCATGCGGTCAACATACCTGTTCAATCAGACATCTAAGAGGCAACTAAGGTATTACTAGGATGTTAAATCGGTAAATTTTGTTTGGCGGCCTGTTTATTCAGGCTTAGGGATTTCTTCGAGACTGAAAATCTTCAGACTCGTGAACCATGGGACCCTCGGAACCAGAGACAAGGAGCGTAACCACTAGTCCACCGCGGCCGATTAGCAGACGGAGAAGACTCCCACGTCTCTAGACAATCAGGATTTGTTGTCAGCCCTGCGTGGCGGGCGCTTTACCCCCAGAACAAGCGTCTGGTACACATTTCGGTTAAAGGCTGAGTTGACCCCAGGGTCATGGTGTGGCAGAAGATTTAGGTTAGTTTAAAAATCCTTACTCCACCGTGGCTCAAACCCTTTATCTTCCGCCTCGTGGCATTTTGCCTTTACCACTAAGCAATTGTAATATAATTTTCTACGCATTTCGGAAATTCACGATAGTTTAAATCCGTGTTTAGAAAATACAGTCATGTAATAGGCCTATGTAACATTCGTGTGGTGTAAATTCTCATTTGGAAAAATACTCGTGTTAGTTTGTGCATGGTATCATCGTGAAAGGAGAGACTGTATTGTAACCGGTAAAATAATTATTTTAACAACATATAGAAACTGAAAGAGAAGCGAACCGTGAAGACGCAAGGTGAATGTTAATGCGAGGTTCTTTCTTGAAGTTACTGTCTCAATCATCATTGCAAATTGCGCAATCTAAAACTATAACCGCAAAATCAAGTTCATTAGAAACTTGTTTATACCACTTATTTCACAATAACCTTCTTTTTATTTCCTCGTTGTCATAAAGCTGTTATGTTTATAACACAATTTGATTACAGTGAAATTCAATAGGGATGAAAATTGGGCAGTTAAGTTTATGCAAACCCAAAAACCCTCCATTGTCTTCTGATGGAACGTCGTGTTTAGTTTATCTTGGATTTTCATTTTAAAATAAGTAACCAATAACAATTTCACAGACTTAAACTATGACTTGTCGCAGAGACTGCAGCATGTTCATAATGTTTGCGTTCGTTTCATTTTGAATATCCGACGTTATGATCATATTTCCGAACACTTCAATATTCTCTCTTCTCTCCGTCTTAGCGATAGACGTAAATTGTACTCTCTTTCACTTACTTTGAAGCTTTTGAACTCCTACACGCCTAGTTATCTGGTGTCCCAGATTTGAGAAGTTATCTTCTTACCACAATATTAACAGTAGGTCACAAGATAATAGACTGCTAACAATCGCTCTTCATAGCACTTCCTCTTATTCTCTACTTCTTTCACAGTAGCCTCTGTCCGCTCCTGAAATCCACTGCCTCAAGATGTCAGAGGCTGACGCACACATAATACTTTTAAGTCACGCTTATACAATTACCTGTTGTTAAATAATTAATTTTTCACGAAAACTAAATTACTCTAAGTAGTTTATAGTTTTGTCCTTTTCAATATCCTATATTGCACATTATATTTCATTCGTTAAATCTAGATTAAACAAAATCTTTTTTTAAAATAATGATTATATTGTAGACATAAATACATAAATAAATAAAGCCTGATATGTCCCTTTAGGGCAAAGGCCTCCCTGTACAGGGGTTAAGCTCTATTTGAGAGCGTCACCCGGTGAGCTACTCCGTGGTGAGAAGTTGACTTGGATGTAGCACTTGGTTTGTATACATACCATGTAATATTTATGTTCATTGTAATTGAGATGTAATAATTTTTTAACCTGGTTGAGTGGTAGGCAAGGCCTTAAGGCCTTAACTCTGTCTGGTAAAATAAAGCTATTTTTTATATTATTATAATTATTATTATTATTATTATTATTATTATTATTATTATTATTATTATTGTTATTACTGATATAAGCAATTAAATTGGTATGGATACGTACGACGAATGCAAGAAGAAAGATTAGCCAGGAAAATATTGGAATGGTGTCCACCTGGAAGAAGGAGGAGAAGAAGACCTCGAAACTAGTGGATGCAGGAAATAAGAACTGGAATGAGAACACGAGGACTGGAGGACATGGATTGGATGGAGAGAGACGAGTGGAGAAGAAAAATAAAACTTTAGGCACAGAAAGATGTGTAAACATTAAAATTCTGAATATAAATAAATTGTTCATCATCATCATCATCATCATCATCATGAACAAATTCGTTTTAGGCCATGTCGCCTGTACGGTAAACCTAGCGAAGATAGTCTTGATCTTTCCACCGATGTTTTGGTCTTCCTTGGTCCCTATGTCCAGTTGGGGTATATTGGAATGCCAACTTTGGAAGTCTATTTCTTGCCATTCTCCTCAGATGATTTTTCCATTCTTGTTGGTATCTTTGTATATCTTCATTTAAACTTGTTACTCTCAAGTTTTCCTCTGAAATAGTGTTCCTTTGGTGATCCAGTTCTATTAACTCCTAACAATGATCGTAAGAAGCGCATTTGGCGTACTTGAGTTTATGAGAGTTTCTTTTATTTAAAATCCAAATTTCACTTCCGTATTTTACAGCAGCTTTTGATGCGATGTTATGTAATCTTAGTTTTGTCTCTGTCCTCATCTGTTTACCAAAATGTCTTCGTATACCCCCATTCATTTTATTATATTTTTGTAATTTTGAATCAATGTCACTCTTATACTCTGCAAATACACTTCCTAAGTAAGAGAAATCTGACACTTGTTCTATAATTTTTCCATCAATCTCTAAAATAAATTGTTATTACTATTATTATTATTATTATTATTATTATTATTATTATTATATTATTATTATAGATTAACAAATTCTTATAGGCATAATATTATGACTTGGGTAATGCATTTTAAGCACAATTTTGTTAAGAAAAAAATTGTGACATAATAGTTTAATGTTTCTAAATTATGTCACTTGGATCACTATGAATGAAAAATGAAGGAATTTAAAGCTTTCTATGATTTCACAACCTTAAAAGAGACTTGGAGCAGGATGAATAAGTAAATTACGCAAATTTCAATTCAAGTTGAATTTATATTTAGATTTTGTTGGTTTATGGATATATCTTTATTTTGTAAATTATATTGTATTTACGTTGTGAGAAAACAAACATGGCGGTAATTAGAGCGATTTTTAAATTTGGAGTTTATGGTAAACCCCACCTATAACGATAGTATTTCGATGATGTTTGGAATAATAACTTTCTAGCTTTATTTTAATTTTATATACCGAGCTTTGTTCAAAAATCGAACATTTTTCCCGTTAGAGCGATTTAAAATTTTTATTTCAGATTTACCCCACTCCTACTAGTCCCATTTTGCTGAATAACGAACTCAAGTTTACTTTTCTTAATTGATTGATATAAACAGAGTTTCATCTGAAGAAAGAAATATATAAATAAATTTAAAAAAAAATATTGGTGTTTTATGGGATACGACTATAAGTTATAAAACTAAAACAAACAGTTTTAATACAATAATGATTACTGCGCAGAAAAATGGGAATAAAAATCTAGAAGAGTACGTAAATTAAATTCTGCAGATGGACTTTTGGAGGCGTTCATCTGGGATTTCTAGAAGAGATTAATTAAAAAACAGTGTAATTAAATAAAAGAGAAAACAGTGTAATTAAATAAAAGATACATACATACATAGTAATTCTGCCCGAAGGCAGGTCCTTCACTGCAATCATAGCATTTGCATGCTATGCTTGCAGCTTTACTAGGAATTGTAGACATGGTAGTTTCCCGTTACTTTCCACACCGGTGAAGCATCATGATGATGACGATGATACTGATATGGATGATGATGATGGCCATATGATTTCGGGGACCGTTTGGGCCTTAACGTTTTCCTGACATGTCTTATAGGTGAGGAAAAACCCCGATAAAAACCTCATCGAGAAAAACTGCCCCGACCGGGGATCGAACCCGGGCCCTCTGCGTGACAAGGCAGCACTTTACCTCAAGACCACAGCGGTGGACAAATAAAAGATAAATGTACACATTTCAATTGCGGATTTCATAAAAGAACAAACAATTAAAATGGTATGGTCATGTAAGAAATAATGACGGAAGACCGATTCCCAAGAAGAATACTAGAATGGGTGCCACTTGGTAAAAGAAGAAGGCGGCCAAAAATAACGTGAATTTATGGTGTTTTAAGCAGCATGGGGAAAAATAATTAGACGATGGAGATTGGAATGGCAGAGAGATATGATATGTGGAGCAGAATGACAATAGTAGATTAATTGGGTGCAGGAAGTGTGAAACATTGTGAAACCTGCTAGGTAGGACCGATGAAGATTAAAAAAAAAGACTTATGAAAACCTGAAATTATCCATTCCTTCGGAATTCCCTTAAATACTATTGAATAGAGGTAAATCTCGCTCTGCCTTCTATTGTCTGTGTAGAATGAATGAATTTATCATTCGTGAGTCGTGAATATATCGATAATTTGGAAATCAAGAGTGGCATTTGTTAGGACTATTTAACGAATAAAATTAAGCTGTTTACTCACAAATCATTATTTAACTATAGTTATTTTAAAATATTGTTATATTTAATGTAAACGGCGATGTTTGAAAACAAATGAGAAACGATAGGTACGCTTCATGTGCTTCTTTTGTTTATCACTGCAACCAGATCATACTATTTATTGCCAAAGGAACGCAATATTGTAACAATGCTCTCTAGTGGAGAAAAAATGGAACACATCAAACTGTATATTAATTTATTTCTGATGTCGTATGATATAAATATGACAATTATATTTTTCTGGATTATTACCTGAGAAAAAATACATTTAAGAAAGTGCAAACAGTGGTTTCTTTTTTTGGTGGTATAAATTGCTACAAATGCTTTTATATTAACTCCTGCAAGCGCTATGTGTTGACATCTATGCACTATATATACAATCTGGTAGCCGTATTTCTCATAGGCTCAGTCACTGCAAATAATGGTCAGACCTGTTCAGAATATTAAAAAGGAGGAGCTTTCTTTAATATGGTAAATTTAACATGGAAAACATGAAGACAGTAATGCAAGCTAGAGGGCTAAGCATCGAAGATGCCCAAGACCGTAGGCTTTGGAGGTTTGGCACGGGAAGACGGCAGCAGCTGTAAAAACCCGAAGATAGATAGATAGAAATTTAACATTGGTAAATATTTGGTGAAACACGACTGTGATTGGCTGTAAAACAGAAATCATTGAAACGTGATTGGTCATTGACTCCCATTTGGGGCATCAGTTAAATAGTCAATATAATACTTTGGGAGACATTTAAAACATTAATAAACATTTTTGGAGTTTTAAATATATCTGCTACAAAAATAAATAAGTTTAAATAACACTGACGGTGAAAATGGTTTAGCTCAGGATGTTAATAAGTGCTCACTAGGTGTGAAAAGGCGGTCCCCTCCTCCTGCCCGCATACAGGTGCACTCCTGATGAAACAGCACAACTGATAAGTGAGTACCAGTGTCTTACCTTGTCAGCCTATCCGAAGTAGTATTGGATAGGAGGGGCGGGCTCTTTTCACAATTAGTAAGCACTTATTAATAGACCTGGGTTAGCTTCTCTTCAAACTTTCAGATTTGCACTAACAAGGGAACTGCCAACTATTGTATGCAGAACCCTACCTTGAATTTCTTCCAGAGAAGCGTTATGATGTGCTAAGGCCGTGTAAAAAAAATGCCTTTTCTTCTCCTTCTTCTTCCTTTCATGTGATAGGCCTAGTGGTCTGTTACGGTCTCAATCCAACGCTTGAAGGGTCTGCCCAAAGATCTCTTGCCTGGTGGATGGTAATTTAAGATTTGACGTGGTATTCTTGTTCTGCTCATTCTTCTTACGTGAGATTTCCAGTAGTTTCTGTAGTTTTGTACATATTCCATGACTGATTGTGTTTGTAATTCTTTGAGAATCTCAGAATTCCTTTTATGGTCTGTTCTTGAGTAATCTGCAGTACGTCTCATAAATTTCATTTCTGCCCCAGTTAGTCTTTGTTCATCTACACTGCGAATTGTCCAGGCCTCACTACCGTAACATAATATGGTTCTGGCCAGTGTTTTATAAATTATAGTTCGTATGTGTTGCTTGTACTGCGTTTGACTTGAAAATATTCTTTATAATTCATGTGCTCTGTTAATTTGACTAAAATCTTTTTCCTCTTCATATGTAACTTAGTATCCGAGATAGTTAAATGTGTTGGTTTCTTATAATATTTTATTATTAATAACAATTTTACTGCAAACTCGGTCTTTTCCTAGGAAAGCCATGACTTTAGATTTTTCTGTTGAGATTTCCATGTTGTAGTTATTGCCGTTTGGTGAAAAGAGTGGAGTGAACGTTGTAGGTCATCTTCTGAATTCGCTATAAACACAATGTCATCTGCAAATAATAGGGTGTCTAAATTATATACTCTATTAAGTGGTATACTGCCATGTGGTTGTAGTCTCCATTCTTTAATAATTGAGTTCATGTACATATTATGAACAGCATTGGTGAAAGACCACATCCTTGTCTAACTCCTTGATTAATTTGGTCTGAATTCAGAGATTTGTCTTTTATAGCTGCAAAACACTAAAATCCAGCGCTAAATCTATTATTTAAACTATAGGGAAGTAATACGGCTCATGAATTGGTAGATTGAATAACCCTCACTGCCTGTCGTCCGCGCCGCATCCCGCCTCACTGCGCTCCGCTCTCATTCATGTATGGAGTCTATCTGCTCTGAACAGTAGTTTGCCATAGCAGAATTCTGGTTCCGATATCTGTGCCTTGCAGTTAAAAAGGCAGCTAATTTCTTGGACACAGCCTTGGTACATGACAACGCTTCTCTAGATGAAATTTTAAAGTGGGATTCGCCATGAATTGGTTGATAGTTCCCTTGTAAGAATAATTAACATTTCAACTCTTCACTATTGTTGATTTTAAAAGATTCGGAACAAGTTAAAAAAACCTATTGGTTAGAACTTTTCCCTCGGCATGGTACGTCAAATAACATTTACAACTGCTATTAAATTCATTTTATATCCGCAAACCCCTTTATTAACTGTATTATGTTTTAATTAAATGAAATATGGCCAAAAAATATTAACCAATGGTCACCCCCTGGAAGAAATAAACGTGGCAGACCAAGATGGAAATGGAAAACCTACGTCAGAACTATAATGGATGATAGGAATTTGGAAGAGGGAGATGGGAATGATAGAGCTAAATGTATACTGAAGACGGCAAACCTATAAGTGGGGGAAAGCCGAAAAGAAGAAGAGAATGTTCTAATTAATATAAATTGGAAGACAAAAAAAAGGCTAAGATTTTTTATTTGAGGTATTTCGAGCTTTAAGTCTAAACGTGTAACCATAGTTCAATGGTGTACAGCCCATCTACACAAACCAGACACAATTTGGATTCTGCTTAGTATAGAAGTCAATGTAGACAAACAATGTACAATCGATCCTGCATAGAGAAAAGATACATCGAGAATCAACGTTTTCGAAGAATTGGACATTATCAAGGAAACTACAATTAAGCACCTGTTAAATGAGAACGTACCTAGCAATATAAACCTTCAGTGCAAAATAATTATCAACAGTCAGTACCAAAATGAAAGCAGAATATGATACTTGAGTTATCGAAAGGCCGCCTACAAAACAACACTGCAAATTATTTAGGACGACTGAGATCTCAAATGCTTGTTTACATTTCTTAAAACTTTAATTGGTGTAGATGGTAAATATAATTAAATTTATGATTTTTATACACATATTAAGTACGACATAAATACATGCTTAAACTTGCATTTTATTTAATATATTAGTCCTGAAATATTTCACAACCTGCTTTTTAATAACTGTAATATACATGTCTGGCCGCTGGCCGCTTTAACTTCTAAATATCGGGAATAGGGCAAAGCTGTAACTGTCTATGTAAGCTGACTACACTACTGAAGGGACGTTGCCATGATTACCCTTACCTACTTTACTTTTGAGGGTCTCTCCACTTTTCAGCGGTTACTCTGTATTCCCATTCGCCATTATTGCCGATCACGCCATTCATCTACCTCCATACCTCGGTCTTTATCAATCTATGGATCTCTCCTTTCCAAGTTGTTCTTGGCCTGCCCCGTTTCCTTCTACTAGAAGGTGACCATTCCGAAAGAGTTTTGGGCCACCTATCATCCTCCATTCTCCTGACATGGCCATACCATTGAAGAGCTCGTCTTTCGATCCTTTCCACCACTGTCTCCTCCATATCCATCATCTGCCTCACTTCTTCATTTCTTCTTCTTTCCAACCTGGACACCCTGGCACTGCGTCTTATTCCATCCATCTCCACTGCCAAGATCTTAGTTTTTTGTCCCTCTACCAAAGTCCATCCCTCAGCACCATAAGTCATTATGCTTTCCACAACAGACTTCAAAATCCTCTTCTTCGTGTGGTTTGACATGGTCCTACTCCACAGTACTCCATTCAACATTTTTATGGCTCTTCGTGCTTGTACTAACCTGCTATCTACTTCACTTTCAGCTTTACAACTCCCCGATTCATCAATAAATGATCCCAAGTTCTGTATCATGCATGTAAACCCATCATTTAGTTGCCTGCCTGAACTAAATTTGAATTTAAATTCAATTATTTCATCGTCTTTTTCATTTCACTCTTATTTATAGACGCTTTAACAACCAAGGTCATATAACTGATAGGAATATTAGGTGTATCCAGTGGGCTGTGAATTTACGATTCTCTATCGATTTTTTACTATGAAATGGTCACATGAATTGGTTATTATAGTATATAGGAACTGCGCACTATGTGCAATGTATAAGTGAGTTCACTCGCTGAACTGTGTTAGTGAGATCGTTCTCTGGAAGCGCCAATATGCATGGTATCTGTCGCATGGTATCTGATGAATTGGTTGTTGGTAATGAAATTATAAGGATATTTTTTCATGTCAGAGGAAAACAAGAAAAAATACCTCACAAGGGAATGGTACGAACAGTTGTCATAACATGAACAGCGCCAGAGAGGCCATTTGAAAGTACGCAAGAAATAATAGAGAATCGCCAAGTTTTAGGTGCAAGGATGGGAAATTAAACTAAACAACACTAAATAGAACTCAACTATACACATTGCTGTGAACGGATTGATGGAAATATTCAAACAATTCCCTGTTAACTATTGTTTCAATAATTTTGTACGGACAACTTCAAGCATCTTCAAACCTTCAACTTTTTTTCTGAAAACAGTCTTGTTGTTTATTTTCCGCTTAGGGTTATAACGGTCTTGAAGGGCACTCGAGGTGACAAATCAATGGCCAATCCTGGAAGGCATAGTTGAAGAGAGTCGGTGTTACCATCTTTTGCCCTTGGTTGCTTTGTCAAAATGTTATACATAACCTACTTGAAATTTGGTTCGTGTCCTCTTTGGTGATGGTGAGTATGAGGAATTGCTGATTTCGTGACGTGGCGATTGTTGTTCGTGATATGTTGGGGTGTCATCTCTAAAGTCGCTGTATGTGTCCTCGTCACTGTCAGGCGATAATAAATCAGCATGTACAAGCGTATGCATCCCCTTCATAATTAGATCCTCCTAAAACAATTCCGTCTTTATGTGATCAAATTTCATAAGATCAACTTGGCTTGGCGTTGCCTTTGATAAGCCGAAGAAATCTGCCACATTTTTTTTGTACTACTATTGTCTGGATTCATGGTTTCCATTGTAGTTTTTTGTACAAAAAAACTACCTTTGTAGCTAATTTCTGGAAAGAAAATAATACCGTTGTTAAACATTGCAGTATAACAACCATAGTAGTATATATACAGGGAAACCAAAGTGTTCATGCATATGACTATAGCATCTCTACCTGTTGTCCATTACACCTTAAAGTTTGTAGGCCTATATCAACTGTTCTGATACCCAAATGCACATATTGTGATTTCCCAACCAGAGACAACTATTTGTCCTATATTGAGGTACTGTAGTCCACAGCTGTGGTCTCGAGGTAGCGTGCTGCCTTGTCACGCAGCGGGCCCGGGTTCGATTCCCGGTCGAGACAGGCTCCTGGGTGAGGTTTTTTTCGGGGTTTTTCCTCACCTGTAAGACAAATGTCAGGAAGCGTAGGGCCCAACGATCCCCGAAAATCATCCGGCCATAATCATCATCCTTATCATTATCATCCTTCACTGGGGTGGAAAGCAATGGGAAGCTACCACACCTATAATTCCCTAGTAAAGCTGCAAAGCATAGCATGAAAATGCTATGATTGCAGTGAAAGACCTGCCCTCAGGCAGAATTACTACGGATACTGGGTGAATCATAAATATGGCTATATTTATTGATCGCGTTGTGTGATGAAAATTTACCATTACAGGAAATATGAAATTACCGTTGGAAAGACAATTACTCAAATTACAACAATGAAATAAAACAATAAAGTGTAGAACTTACGTCATTAGTCAAAATGGCGTTAAATATGCAACAGCAAATTACAATTGCTGCATGGTCAATAATGTATGCTAATGATCGTGAGGTAGCAAGACGGGCAAGACGTGAGCTTAACGTAGCATTGCAGCCGTCGACTGTGGGAAAGTGGAGAAAACGACTGCTGGAAACGGGAAGGATGCATAAAATCAAACCTGCACGGATGCAGAAACAACGAAGAGAATTGTGGAGGTGTTGGACGCTCGCCCACAAAAATCAACCCGCCAAGCTGCACGTGAGCAGTGATTTGTTTTGTTTTGTTCTATTGTTGTAATTTGAAGGATTCCCTTTCCAATGATATCATATTTCCTTTAATAATAATATTTTCGTCACAAAATTCGATGAAACGTATAGCCATATTTCTGAATCACTCTGTAGATGGATGGATGGAGGTACTGTACCCTATTCAATACACCTCAATCGAGAAGCTTGTTGACATTATGTTTCTTAATTCATTGTTTATTATGTAAAACTTTCCTCATTAGAGGATTGCCTCAAGGACAAAGTGATACAGACAATTAATTTTTTGTAATTCAATAGATAAATTCAATGTTAACATTCAAATTTATAAGCATTTTATCTAGATGAACAAACTTATAGTTATATATTTATTTTATCCAAGAAATTTTGTGGTATTCATTAAGTTATTTCAGTAGATAAAACTGAATACGGTACTGATATGCCTGTTTTGATAAAATAAATGTTTATCTGAAAGTAGATTTTTTAACAAAAACACAACAAACAGAATAAAACTTTGTCTATGATACAAAATGTTATTACAAAGATACACGATTCTAACATCACAGGTTTATAAACAGAATATTTTTCCTCAAACACACAATTTCCTGCTTAAGAGAAATGTCAGAGCTATGAGTTTGTTTTCATTTTATACACATTTTTTCCTCAATCTGTCAAACTGATGTAATTGATGTGTCACTATTGAGGTAAATTGTACGATTTGAGGAAATTAATAATAAATCGTTATCAGTTTTAGAATAAAGGCAGGAAATAGGATTACGAGTATTTGAGAATAAATTTCCTAGGAACGTTTTTGGACCATAGAGAGATGAACAGACAGGTGAATGGGGAATACTACATAACAGTGAACTACATGGTCTTTATAGGAAGCCAGATATAATAAGAACAGTTAAGTCCCGTAGACTACTATGGGTGGTACATGTGGCACGAATGGGGAATGAAAGACGTGCATGGAAGCTTCTTGTAGGAAAACCAGAGGGAAAACGCCCAGTTGGTAGACCAAGGATGAGGTGGGAGAATAACAATTATGATTTGAAGAAAGTAGATTTATAAAGGGAATGATTGGAAAAAATTAGCTTAGGATAGGAATGTATGGAGAACTTACGTCCGCGCGTCAATGAACCTACGGGTTCGAATGTGCCAGTGAGTTAGTTATTAATTACCTACAGATGTCAATGAGTGGCATGAGGTTAGCACATCACCTCAATGAAATATCTAGAAGATAAGTAAGGTATTACAGGATGGATGAAGGGCGGTAACATTTTGCACACGACCTTCTTATTCCGGTTTGCCTAAAAATCTTTAGACTCGGGATCTACGGCTTAAATTGCCACTCGGAGGACTTGTCCGTTAGGTTTTTTCTTTCTAAATCCATCGATTCCGGCCTGGTATAAACATGTCCGTCGCCATGGCGTAGTCGGTAGAGTCCCTACCTTCCACTTCCACTCCGACGACCCGGGTTCGATTCCTGGCGGGGTATGGGATTTTAAATCTCCACCCTGGGTCTGGGTGTGTGAGTCCTGTCCTTGTGTCTATGTGAGAATAAAATAAAGTTAACAAAACAGGTAAAACAAAGAAAAAGGAAAAAAGTTAAAACAAAAATGATTGTGTCCGTCGCCGTGGCGCAGTCAGTAGAGTCCCTACCTTCCACTCCGGCGACCCGGGTTCGATTCTCGGCGGTGTAGGGGATTTTAAATCTCCACCTTGTGTCTGGATGTGTGTCCTGTCTTGTGTTTGTATATGTGAATAAGATAGAAAGGTTAACAAAGGTAAAACAAAAATGAAGAACAGTGTAAAAGGAAAATAAAACGAGAAAGAAAGAAAGAAAGAAAGAAAGAAAGAAAGAAAGAAAGAAAAACCCCGCGACTCTCGGGGCTAGAGTCAAGGAACATAACCACTAGAGCAGGGGTCACCAATTAAATTTCATGGAGTCCATTTTCAAAGTAGTGAATTCAGTCGAGATCCGAAACCACAGTTGATTAAACATACGAAGCTTTTATTAAGTAATTAATATTATAAAGGAATTATTTAAATTAATATCATCGTTAAATTCCATATGGTGGGATAAGCATATTTGGAATGACACAACAAATTTATTGGTAAAACATTTGTGGAATCTGTTGCAATGTATGGAAGTAAGGTATGGACAATCAATAAGTACTACAAGAATAGACTAAGAGCTCTAGAAATGGATTATTTACGCAGAAGTGCCAGAAAGTCTAAATTAGAACATGTCACAAATAAGGAAATTATAAATACGTATAATGGAAGCAGAAGAAAGCATAATTTAAAGAATTGAGGAGAAAGAATTAAAGTGGTTAGGACATGTTTTAAGAATGGAAGATGAGCGATGGCCAAAGCAACTATACTCGTATCAATGGCATCCGACCAGAAAGAGGAAGAGAGGGAGACCGAAGTTAACATCGAAGGAAAATATGAAGACAGTATTGCAAGCAAGATGGCTAAGCATTGAAGTTGCCCAAGAACGTAGGCTTTGGAGGTTTGGCACGGGAAGACGGCAGCAGCTGTAAAAACCCGAAGATATATAGGTAGATTTAAATTATGTTATGGGTATGAATTGCACAAGTTAAACAAAACACATGGTAAATACTAAAAGAATACAGCACAGTAGTACACATTTATTAATTATAATAATTATTAATAAGTTTATGATAAACTTAACATATGGTCAGAATAATAATTAAATATCTCATCTCACAAATGTCGTGTCTTTCGCGATACCAGGTTTTAAACGGAATCCCGTTCATCTTCAGTCAAATCTCCGACCATAAACAGTACTGCCAATTGAGCCAACAATAATACTATCATACATACATCTTGTTCTGCCCAAGAGCAGGTCTTTCACAGAAATCTCAGTATTCTCCACTCTTTCTACAACTCAGCTTTCCTTTTGTATCCGCATAGTACTATCATAACATGAAATTTAGTAAAACTAGATTTATTCGATGTTTAACCGGTTGTAAAAAAATTTGTATTAATTCGATATTTAGCCGGTCGTGAACCAAAACCCCAGGTGTTACTTCTTCTTTGAAACCCAGCAAGCGTACTTTTAGTTTACGACATCGATACTTCCTTACTTGTATTCCAAACTTTCAAGGAAAATGAACCCAAGACTAGACTATATTTTACAGTTTTACACACCTAAATGATAGTGATTTACATGGAAAATCTGAGGACACCTCAAACTCCATTTCGAGGGGAAAATTATTTGGTTGTTTCCCTGTATCTTTCATGTGACGATTAAATTCCAATATTGCGATGGACATGGTATGTGGCAAGGATGAGGAATGAAAAAGAATCATGAACATTTTCTGTAGGAAAACCAGAAGAAAAATATTCCAGTAGGCAAGACAAAAATTAAATTGGAGAATAACATAAAATCATTATTTAAGGGAGATAAATTATACAGGAAGTGATTATAAAATATCAGCTCTGTATAGGGTTTATGAAGAGCTACATTCACACGGCCATGAACCTGCCGGTTCGATAGCGCCAGTGAGTTAGTTACACGACGATTTAAAAAAGTTACGGTCTTTTGCTCTACAAAATGTGAGGGTCCATGCTACCTTAGAATGCTTAAGTCTGGATATTTTATTGAGGCCAATGTGCCAGTGATAAAATTATGTAGATAAAAATAACAACAAAACAATGTGGTAGGTCAAGCAATGACAATGAACTTAGAATCAGAAGGCGATGTGTAGCAGAGTATCTTCCTACAAACACAGAAATAAGATAAGGAAAGTGAAATGCTCAGTGAAAGTACCAAGAGAATGGTGCATCTGGGTATAATAAGAGGTGACCATCCCAAGCACTAGCATTCAATCTCACACAGGCAGTCTCACAGCTTCGCTGGTTCTTCATCACATTCACCTAGCCAGCATGAAGTCTGCGGTAAGTACACGCCCACGGGACAAACAACAAACAAAAAAAATTGTTAGGTAGTATATGGGCCTAATACTTTCTTTAACAGTTTAAGGCCATTAAGTTTAGCGTTGCCGAGAATTTTGCTCAGATGCATCTTTTTTCGCCTTGAGGTTCTTCTACGTTCCGTAAATCTACGACATGGGTTTCCGGATTTACTTCCATTCCGAATGCAATCAAACTCAGGAATTTTATGCCCTTAAAAATCGATTGACCCCGCAGGGTTTCAATTCGCGGATCTCGAAACCAGACGGTAGAAAGGAAACCGCTTGTCAACCGCGGTCGATACAAATTAAAATTGTCAACTTATTTTCCTACATGAGAGATATTACGTTAATTTTTTCAAAAATAAATAAATAAATACATAAAATAAAGCCCATGTTTTCACTATGTGAACATCCTGTGGCTGATACAAATCGATAATTTCATTTTTCCCCTATTTCGACTTAGTTAAAAAAAACGCAGCGAAAATTTCGTTTGATATTACAGCATAAAAAGAAAAAATAAATAGTCGGAAATATGAGAATATTTTATTACCTTAACAATTTCTGCAGAATCAAATTTGCATTATTTTACAAGTTCATTCAACTTTCAAACTTGTAATGCATTTACTACAGACTAATCGTATAGTTTATCATTCAATAATTTATGAAAATTAAAAATATATTAAAACTTTCTAGCGCCTATCATAACAAATCTAGGAACATTTATGGAGTCATAAGTATTTTAACTGTTCTCTATTTCTAATCATTTCCTTTGTATAAGTACAATACTATTCATAAACTAGAAAATTCTTAGCTGTCTTTGGAAAGTTAATTTTTTATCCCTTGCATGATATGAAAAGGAAACTATCCAGAATAAAACATTTTAAAATAACTTATAAATTTATCCTAAAAAATGTTTCTTTAAAGAATATTTTCGAAACCATAATTTATAGTATTTAAATACATACCTTACAACCTGTGGAGTATCTGACTTGAGTTATATACTGAAGCAGCCTTTGGTTTTAATTATCTAACTGAATAGACGTGGTACTTATGGAGCACTTACCTGAAAAGAAAGAAATGTATTAATTAATAGAATAAATTGTTAGAATATTATCCAAAATATTGGTGAATATACCTTAGATCCTTAAACTTAAAAAACATTGTCATAAGTGTTTTGAGAGTTTTACAATTTTGAGATAAAAGTTCGAGTAAAATAATTTAAACGTGTTTCTAAAATTAAAAATGTAAAAATATGCTTAAATCAACAAACAAGATCGTTAATCATGTTTGAATAAATATATTCAGTATTAATAGTTTTATCAGTTATATAAGATATGAATGTTACTGCTACAAGGACAATACGTAGCATTAAAATATATGCCACTTTACAAATAACTGTTCCACAAATTTTATGGCAATATTAATTAATATTTTTATCAGTATAATATATAAAGTATTTACAATGTGTATTGATAAATTTTCTGAGGATATTCCATAAATATATAGATTGTGTATTATTTGAGCAATTATTAAAATATACTTTCTGCATATTTGATTAAACCATTCATACACTTAATTGATTTGAGGAAATTGCAAACGAGATCTCAACATTATCCTTCAGTAAAATATCACTAAATTAACATAATAATTAGTCAACTTATAATTTTAAGGATTCAGAGAAAAATGAGCTCTAACTAACAAGTTTTGCAGGAAAACAATATTTTGTCAGTTCTATGCAAATTTTCCATATCTCATACATTTATGTAACATATTGCAGTTGTTTTACAGAGTTCGCATTCCTATTTTCCCAGTAATACGTATTGTGCAAAAAAAAAATGGGTCCGTATCGTACATACAAATGGAGGTGAAATGTCAAATTTGCTAAAACTGGATTTATTTGTTTCTTTACCAGAATGCTTCATTTAATAAGCTATTTTTCACTCATATGGAATAAGTAACTAGAAGATGGGCAGAGCACGAAGAAAGTTATGGAATAAAATTTAAAATTTAATGTGAAAATAAGGCCATCTCAAGTTATGTTCTTAAAATTTGCGAAGATGAGAAAATCGTGAAAGAGTTTATTACCTTTATCTTTAAATTATTTATAATTTTTATGTGGTTCATTTTTTAAAAATATTAAACATATTGTGCAAACGTTGAGGTGTTTAGAAATATACCTATTAGAAGATATATAAATATAATTAAATAATCTATTTCGCCATGGCTTTCCTGTATTATTTGAAAACAAGGTATATATTTCTGAACATTTTTATCTCTAAATAAAGATCAATTGCATTTTTTTTACACTTATCTTTACAAACTATCGGTAGGAGAAACATTAATATCGGGAAAAAGTTTAACCCGTATTGTTTTCTCCCACGTATTAGAAGGTATTAAAAACTAAGTTCCTAACTTAATTTATAATGACACATCGTTGTATACCCTTTGTTAGTTGAAGCAGCATAGAAATGCTACATGCCATAGATCAAAGCTTATCACTCTTTCATTAATACAAATTATAAGCTCAATTTCTTATGCATTTTTTTTGGTACAAGATACATAAATTACCTTCCTGATGTCTCAAATAATTATGTTTCATTATATATTCAAGTTTGACTTACACGTGTCTCTAAGAGCTCTCTTTATAAATGATAAAATGTTTATTTCTTTCTTTAATACAGATAGTTTGATTTCTTCTTAACAGTTATGTTATCAATATAGGTACATATGCCTCAATACAACGTTAATATGCTTTAATTAAAAATCAGTCCAAACTTATAGGTCTATCATAAAACCAACACATTAATAATGTAACCACTGCCATTCAGAAGAAATTGTACAAAATCAGAAGGACACAGTGCAGTGCTAATTTGATCATTAAACAAACATTGTTTGCATATAGACTCTCGAACACTTGTGCAATAAATTCAGTAAAAACTGTACTATGCAGATTTCATGTTTGTTAATGAAGTAGATGAGACTTGGGTTCTGAGTTTTATATTATTTAAATTTGTGTTTGGACAAAAACTGTTTTGATAAATTCAATGTGAAACTTAACTCACGGCTTTAAACTGCCTTATGAATATTTAATAACCACTAATATCACCTTTGTAACATGTAATTACAAAGTATATGCAAATTGTTTCGGAAAGTGTAATTATATAGCCTATTGAACACCTGCAATCGGAGTAAAATAAATATTTTGAACAATTTGTAATATTAATGAAAATTATGTATTAGGCGGGAAGATAGGCGATATTAAAATATAATATAATTCTGTTATACCAGAAAACATGGTCAGCAGATGAACGATAATTCTAGTATTGTTTTTTATTGCCATATATCGTAAAACTTGTAACTATAATTCTATTTAGAGATAGATAAAATTGATTGAAAATAGTGTCACAATATCCATTGACATCGAAAACTTGATAGTATCAAATATGTTCAAAGTTAAGAAGAACAAAATCACATTTTAATTAAGGTATATATCACTTTTATCTTTCCATAAACAGACAATAGCATCTTGATGGCCCTATACAGACTATATCACTAAACGATACATGCGAATACTTTTCTAGAATTAAAATATGATCATTTTAACAATTTAAAATCATTAGAGTTTATATGGATTCGTAAGAATATAGTTTTTTTTTCCAGTTAATAGAAGTTTACAAAGACTATTTAACTCATGCCCCAAATGGGAGTCAATGACCAATCACGTTTCAATGATTTCTGTTTTACAACCAATCAGAGTCGTGTTTCACGAAATATTTATCAGTGTTAGGATTATCATATATTAAACAAAGCTCCTCCTTTTTAATATTCTGAACAGGTCTGACCGTTATTTTGCAGTGACTGAGCCTATAACAAATACGGCTACCAGATTGTATATAATAGTGCTTACATGTCAACATTTGTAGCAATTGATTATACCACCAAAAAAAGAAACCACTGTTTGCACTTTCTTAAATGTATACGACATCAAAAATGAATTAATATACAGATTGATGTGTTTCATTTTTTCTCCACTAGAGAGCATTCTTACAATATTGCGTTCCTTTGGCAATAAATAGTATGATCTGGTTGCAGTGATAAACAAAAGAAGCAGTAGAAGCGTACCTATCGTTTCTCATTTGTTTTCAAACATCGCCGTTTACATTAAATATATAAATATTTTAAAATAACTATAGTTAAATAATGATTTGTGAGTAAACAACTTAATTTTATTCGTTAAATAGTCCTAACAAATGCCACTCTTGATTTCCAAATTCTCTAGATAAATTCACTCCTCACTTCGTGAGTCGTGAATTTATCGATAATTTGGAAATCACTCGTGGCATTACTTATGATAATTATCAATCCACAATGTTGAAAATCGTACAATTTGATAGTCATATAGCATTTGTAAATAACCCGCTGGGACTGTCGAACCCGGAGGCTCATGGCCGCGCGGATATAAGGTCTCCATACATTCCTATCCTAAGACTTTTTAAAATCACTCTCTGTATAATTTACGTACCTAGAATTATGATTGTTATTCTTCCACCTCATTCTTGACTTGTCTATGCGGCGTACACCCGCCTGTTATCCTATGACCATCTTTCATTCCCCATTCGTGCCAGATGTCCAGATAGTCGCAATTTATGTTTCATAGCCAGCCATTTAATAGATTAGAACATTTAGCCCCTATTGTTTAAGCATTTTTTGATCCGATTTGTAGATTGAAATACTAGTAGCAGATGTTTTCAACATATCAACGTGAATCAATAAAATCACAATTAATAATTACGCCGCGCCAATCCTGTGAGTAATACTTATCGGGGGCGAATCTTTTGTTATTATAGTTCTAATTAAGAAAGGATATTAATATGCTCACCAAAAAATTAGACGCATACATATTGTGCGTTAGACATGGATAAAAAAGTTCACATCAAAGAGATTAAACACGGAGTTCATACACTACATTCTGCTCTCTATTCATATAATTAAAAAAAATAGGCAACATTATTCATATCCCTGCTCTTCGTTTGCAATATCAATTAATTATGTCAATAGATTTAACAAAACAGGTCCCAACGTTCTTTTGGGCATTTGCATTGCAGAGTAACTTAGTTCTTAATCCACTCAAATTCCGAGTTCATGACCACATTGGTATCCACATAATAATTTATGGAGATGCATTGACACTTCCATTGAATACATGCAGTTAGGATTTTTATATTTATACAGTCAATCTTATTCATTATCTTATAATGTGCCAGACGTAATAATGTTGTAGGCTATACAAAAAATACTTGTCAACACAATTTCATTATATGCGATAATGTGATAAGGACAATTCACACACACACGTATATATATATATATATATATAGCAATTCTATTTGTCGACGCTCTTTAACACCTAAAATCATTTGTGCCAGAATTCAAATCTGGGCACGAGAGGGCAGACAAATTTTGCTCAAAGGCCTCCTTTTCATACGCACTTCCATCCATAGTAATTCTGCCCGAGGGCAGGTCTTTCACTGCAATCATAGCATTTTCATGCTATGCTTTGCAGCTTTACTAGGGAATTATAGGTGTGGTAGCTTCCCGTTGCTTTACACACCATTGGAAGGATGAAATGATGAAATGATGATGATAATGGTGGTGACGAAATGGTTCTGATACAATTTTTCGGGGACCGTTGGCCCTTATGCTTCCTGACATTTGCCTTACAGGCGAGGAAAAACCCCGAAAAAACCTCACCCTGGAGCCTGCCCGGACCGCGAATCGAATCCGGGCTAGCTGCGTGACAAGGCAGCACGCTACCTTTAATATAAGCTCTCAGTACCTCGCAACATAATACATATATTTAAATCTCTTCCTAGTTTCTTTATTAGGTTTAATATCAAACCCCAATTATAGACATTTTAAATTGCAGCTATCATATACTATTTCTTCGTTCTTCTGTAAACACTTAGGCCTACGATTACTACTACTACTACTACTACTACTACTACTACTACTACTAATAACAATAATTATGACAACAAAAATAACAATATACTTCTGAAGCTATTCAACCATAGACCCACAGGGCGAAGAAACCCAGAAAGATCTAAGAAGCGATGGAGGGACCAATTTCTATCCTGAAGCGGAACAGGCCAATGACCTTATCCCTGATTGTTATTGATGATGATGATGACAATAACAATAAAAATAATAATATACATCAATAATAATTTAAATGAACAGGCAATGTTGTACTGCTTGTATTATATCATTAGGTTTTTTGTGTTTAGGAGGATGGTAAAATTTAGATTAAAATATTTGAATCGTTATGTTTACTGAGTATGACATTAAAAACGTTGTTTCGCAGGTTTGCGTCACGTTCCTGTGCCTCGCACTACTAACGCCTGCACAGACTGCCAAGAACAGCGCTGCGCAGAAACGCGAGCTGACAGGAGCGAGTTACGGTGCTAATAACGTGGGCGACAGTGGAGGATCTGGAGGAGCCACCAGTTATACACTTACCACACAGGCGATAACCTCGGTTCCGCCACCGGCGGAGGTGGTAGCTATGGTGGCGGATCCGAGAGCTACAGCGGCGGCGGTTACGGAGGCGGTGGATATGGAGGAGGTAGCGCTGATGGCGGCCATGGATCTGTTGGAGGTGGTGATGGCGGTGGCGGAAGTTATGGAGGTGGTCACGAAGCTTTAGCAAGTGGAGGAGCAGAAAGTTACAGTTCTGGAAGCGGTAGCTATGGTGGTCATTCTGGCGGAGGAGATCTGGGAGGCAGTTACGGAGGTCACTCTGGAGGAGGGGATCTGGGAGGCAGTTACGGAAGTCACTCTGGCGGGGGAGATCTGGGAGGCAGTTACGGAAGTCACTCTGGTGGAGGCGACTTAGGAGGTCATGGTGGATATTCTGGTGGCCATGGGAGTATCGGAGGGGACCTTGGAGGTGGCCATGGGAGTCTTGGTGATGGTGGTCACGGAGGTCTAGGAGGTGGTTACGGAGGAGGATTCGGAGGAGGAGAACACGTAACAAAACACATCCACATAAATAAGCCTGCTCCTGCACCAGTCATCAAAGTTGTGAGTGTGTCGGTACCCCATCCAGTGCCAGTTGCTGTCCCAGAAGCTATTCCAGTTAAAGTTCCCCAGCCATATGCTATACACATTAAAGTTCCTCAAACCGTGGAAGTGCCCATCATTAAGACAGTCCACGTCCCTGTCGAAAAACCTTACCCTGTTACAGTAGAAAAACACGTACCGTATGAGATTGAAAAACCTTTCCATGTCACCATTGAAAAACATATACCGGTACCTGTTCCCAAACCATACCCTGTTCACGTACCGGTATATAAACATATTTATCACGCACCAAAGAAATCCTGGCACTAGCAATCATCATCTCATTAGGTAAAGCAATACATTTCATCACTCACTTCATCATGTTGTTTTTGTTGTATATTTTTGTTTTTGTTACATATTTTGACCACGTGTGCTATGTACACAAATGTTTTCTACTGTTTTCTATTTTTATAAATAAATGCATTGAAATGTAAAAGAAGTGTTTTTATTTCAAATAGTTAACATTGAAATTGAGGCCAAATGCTTAATTCGTGTTCCTTTAATAATAATAATAATAATAATAATAATAATAATAATAATAATAATAATAATAATAATAATAGATCATCAGCTGTCTTTGACATGTCCGATTCCTAATATCCAATTATGTCGGTCCATCCAATCGCTGGTTGAGTGGAAGAGAAGGCCTTATGGCCTTAACTCTGCCAGCTAAAATAAAGCATTATTATTATTATTATTATTATTATTATTATTATTATTATTATTATTATTATTATTATTATTATTATTAATCTCCTGGTTGTAGATGTTTCACCTTCATGCATAAATATATTCCTTGACTCCAGGAAATTTTAGGTCTTGGGATAGTTTGGAAAATGAGAGCACATCATTTCTGTATAAGAAAAGATTAGATGATCAGTTACTAATCTCTACATTTGACAATGCTCAGGAATAATAATAATAATAATAATAATAATAATAATAATAATAATAATAATAATAAAAAAGTAAAGTAAAGTGATCCACAACAGGCTCGGAAGCCCTTGGGGTAGTAGGAGGTTAAGGCTCCCACTTTTTCTAGACAATCGGCACTTTATGTCAGCCGGGTTGTCAGCCCTGCGTGACGGCCGCCTTTACCCCCAGAACAAGCGTCTGGTACTCATTTCCGTTAGGGGCTGAGTCGACCCCAGGGCCATAGTGCCGCCAGAGGGTTTGGGCCAGTTTAAAAATCCTGACCCCAACAACAACAACAATAATAATAATAATAATAATAATAATAATAATAATAATAATAATAATAATAATAATAATAATAATAATAATAATAGCAATTGTAATAATGTTTTATTTATTCTGGCAGAGTTAAAGCCATAAGGTCTTCTCTTCCACTCAACCAGCATGAATATACAAATACATTTTTACAGTACAGAATATCTATATAGGCAATAATAATAATAATAATAATAATAATAATAATAATAATAGTATAAATTAAACGAGAAACAACAATTAATACATGCACCTTACACGAGGTAATGATCAGGCCAAGGTTAGAGCAAATATAAATTTAGATTTATTTTAAAAGATGCTAACGCCGGCAGCATGTATCAAGAAATAAATAAATAAACAATATCCAAGAACCTTAGGTCGGAAAACAAGGAAAGATACGAAACTTAAATTATATAAAACAATGGCTGTTCCTTTGTTGTTGTATGGAAGTGAAAATTGGACAGTGAAAATTGGACAATGAAATCAAGGGATAAAAGCAGGATACAGACTGCGGAAATGCTGTTTTTACGTAATGTGAAAGGATGCACTAGAGCGGATAGAATAAGGAATGAAACTATACGAGAAGAATTAAATATATATAAAATTGAATATAAAATCAGCGAAAATAATAAGAAATGGACAGAACACTTAATGAGAATGAACAACGAAAGAATACCAAAAAGAACCTTCCTGTATAATCCCAGAGGAACAAGAGATATTGGCCGACTACGTAGAAGATGGACTCCACATTTAACTTCGCCGGAACATGCTGCATAGCTTAAAACCTTGTAGTAGTAGTAGAAGAAGAAGAAGAAGAACAATATCTTATATGAATAAATGTTCGACTAAAGAGGTTAAAAAGAGTTTACTGAACACTTCTTTAGAAATTATAACACAAAGGGTTGTTATCGATCTCTGGGGACGATTTTAAATCATTACAGTGTCAACATTGTTTGCACCATTGTCGGCTTGCGGAGAGGGATATTCTCGCGTAATTGTTATACTACTCGTAGTAGTTTCTGGTGTCTTTCTTATAATATTACGAATAAAATCTATGGCTTTTGTGGACGATTTTAAATTATGTTAATTATAGTTATTCCAGATTATTTAGTTAATTAACTTTTATTTAGTTAATTATAGATGCACAAAGAAATTAAACATAGGCTCAATTCTGGAAATGCATGCTATTATGCATTGCAGAGACTTTTGATGTCCCAACTCCTTTCAAAAAACGTTAAGCTGAAAATATATAAAACTATTATTCTACCAGTTATATTATATGGGTGCGAAACATGGACTCTTACTTTAAGGGAGGAAAAGAGATTACGAGTATTTGAGAATAAAGTTCTTAGGAAAATTTTTGGACCAAAGAGAGACGAACAGACAGGTGAATGGAGAAGACTACATAACAATGAACTACATGGTCTTTATAGGAAGCCAGATATAATAAGAACAGTTAAGTCTCGTAGACTGCGATGGGCAGGACATGTTGCACGTATGGGGAATGAAAGACGTGCATGGAAGCTTCTTGTAGGAAAGCCAGAGGGAAAACGCCCAGTTGGTAGATCAAGAATGAGGTGGGAGAACAACATTAACTATGATTTGAGGGAAGTAGATTATACAGGGAATGGTTGGAAAGCATTAGCTCAGGATAGGGATATATGGAGAGTTATGTCCGCGCGGACATGAACCTACGGGTTCGATAGTGCCAGTGAGTAAGTAAGTAAGTAAGTAAGTTAGTTAGTTAATTATAGTTATATAAGAGATTCCCGAAAGAAACCCGGTTTCCATATATCTAACAAGGGAACTGACAACTATTGCAGTGTTGACGTACTCTCCTCCAAGAGAAGCTTCATGATGTACAAAGTCCATGTAAAAAAAAAAAATCTGTCGCTTTTAACTGCATGAAACTAAAATCTAGCGCAAAAGCTCTCATTTAAATTACAGGAAAATAATGCAACTCTTAACTTTGCCGGATTGTATAACCCTCTCTACCTATCATCATCTGACTCCACTCCGCTTTAGCTGCTTCGCAAATTTGGTTGTCATTTCTGGATTCTAGCTTCGATTTCTATGTTTTGCAGTTGAAAGTTGCAGATATTTCTTTGGACACCGTCTTGATACATCACAACGCTTCTCTAAGAGAAATTCCAAGGTATTATTCGACGTTAACGGTGGGGTACGCCGTACGTACGTAGTGGTTAAGGCACTGAGCTACAAGCCGGAGGGTCGAGGGTTCAAGTCCCGTTGGGGTCAGGATTTTTAAACTGACCCAAACCCTCTGGCGGCACTATGGCCCTGGGGTCGACTCAGCCTCTAACTGAAATGAGTACCAGACGCTTGTTCTGGGGGTAAAGGCGGCCGTCACGCAGGGCTGACAACCCGGCTGACGTAAAGTGCCGATTGTCTAGAAAAAGTGGGAGCCTTAACCTCCTACTACCCCAAGGGCCTCCGGGCCTGTTGTGGGATCACTTTTTATTCGACGTTAACTTTCAATGCGGAAAAACTGGGAAATAAAAGAATGTGGTAAGGGTGAGTAAGGGTGGGAGGTAGTAACTTTGTCTCAGGTTGCAGTGACAGTGTTTATTATCCGTCAGTCGTGTATAGTCAGTTGTTAGTGACAATGTCAAGTGCGAAAGTTAGATCCTATAATCACAGTATGTACACATTTAAGTCTGACAGAGAGTAGTTGGAAGTCAGTGCTGATTAATTTCTCTGTACGTCGCATTATCCAGAGACCCGTAGGCATACAAACTCCGATGATCTTTCATTAACTTCATCTCCTATTTCAAGTAGGTCTACCACTATATTTTGCCACTGATTATACCAGTCATTCGCTTGTACCAACGGTGGAAGGAGACACTTTCCCCTCTTCAACACTAGCGCCATTGCTTCCCCTCACCGGCTAAAACGTTAATGCGGTCGAGTTATATGTTTTGGAATGCAATGGTTGACAGTTCCCTTGTAAGAACGAGATCTATGGTATTTAAATAAATAAAAGGTAAAGCTCGGTTGCGAATGATTGCCGAAGGGAAAAATCAGGCAGATTCTCTTCCTTCAAGTTGCTTCCTCGAGGTGATCATAAACATGAAGGCTCGTCTCTGATAGAAACCTAGACCTTCACAGAGCCATTGTATTTATGGTGGTAACCTTCGATCGGATCGTTAATACAATAATTTACAAAAAATCTATTGTTATTCTTCTTCTTTATTTCTTTATTCAGACTAGGAGCACAGACTATCCTGAGGATCGCGCCCAGAAATATCCATAGCGCTATCCCAATATTGTGGATATGAGTAAAATTAAATGTCTACTCTACGATATGTTGTATATCGTCTTCTAGGTCCGACACACCAGGTTCTACTCCCATGACATATATACACCGCCATTTTAGAGTTGGATCCGCGGCTGCGAAGAGGGAACTACAGCCCTCCCGTTGGTCCCTTCTACCCTTTTTTATTGTTCAGGCTCGGAATCTTGAGGCAACATCTTGGTGGGCGCCACTTTATTCCGCAACCACTTATTTTAAATACCTATGGATTGCCAACCAATTTATTCATTTCTGTAACATGAGAAGAGCTGCAGTGTGATATGAAATAAATGAATGAGAAGTGAAATGGCTTCAAGGATATGGAAGGTGGAATAGATAGTGTTGGTGGGATGGAATTTGGTAAATGGGATAATCCCGAGGAAATCAAAGAAATTCGAGTATGGCCCACCACTACTGCCTCTCTGGAAAAACCAGGATTCGATCCTTGGATCCCATCGGGGCAGCCGCGCAACGCTGTCCACGCGTCTATCGAGACGTTTTGAATATATAAAAAAGCACCACAAAAGCTATGTTCACAAGCGCTTTACTTCAACACATAAAAGAAAAGGCACACACCAACAGCAACAATATAATCCACAGAGTAAACATACATAGGTTTGAAAAATGTAATTTTCCATTAGAGCTTATTAATACTCAACTTATTAATAATCGAAGATTTGTATTACCTCTGACCAAGAGGTTCTACCATAAGAACGTTATCCTTATGATACAAGAAGAAAAATGCTGTATTTCTGACATATTAATCTACAAAATTAAAGTAACTAAAATCGGACTTACGTACTTTTACCCTAATGCCACCGTTATATAAATGCCACCTGGTTAGAGAAAATGGAAATATATTGTGACATTTCATGTAGCATGCGTCTATATTAATGACATCAACGAGTTACATTTTTTAACCAAGAGGCAATAAATATTTTGCAAATTAGTACAGAGAATTTTCTCAAAGCGCTTTGTTATCATAAGTAATGCCACGAGTGATTTCCAAATTATCGATAAATTCACGACTCACGAAGTGAGGAGTGAATTTATCTAGAGAATTTGGAAATCAAGAGTGGCATTTGTTAGGACTATTTAACGAATAAAATTAAGCTGTTTACTCACAAATCATTATTTAACTATAGTTATTTTAAAATATTTATATATTTAATGTAAACGGCGATGTTTGAAAACAAATGAGAAACGATAGGTACGCTTCTACTGCTTCTTTTGTTTATCACTGCAACCAGATCATACTATTTATTGCCAAAGGAACGCAATATTGTAAGAATGCTCTCTAGTGGAGAAAAAATGAAACACATCAATCTGTATATTAATTCATTTTTGATGTCGTATGATGTAAATATGACAATTATATTTTTCTCGATTATTACCTGGGAAAAAATACATTTAAGAAAGTGCAAACAGTGGTTTCTGTTTTTGGTGGTATAATCAATTGCTACAAATGTTGACATGTAAGCACTATTATATACAATCTGGTAGCCGTATTTGTTATAGGCTCAGTCACTGCAAAATAACGGTCAGACCTGTTCAGAATATTAAAAAGGAGGAGCTTTGTTTAATATATGATAATCCTAACACTGATAAATATTTCGTGAAACACGACTCTGATTGGTTGTAAAACAGAAATCATTGAAACGTGATTGGTCATTGACTCCCATTTGGGGCATGAGTTAAATAGTCACTGCAATATATTCCTAGAATGGCAAATTATGTAAACATCCGAAGAGTTGAAAAAAACAAGCGTAATTCAATTCATGATATTAATACTGCTAAGGGAATATTTTAACACCAATTTATTCCTGCTTCTATTAAATAAAGGCAAAAAGATATACTCAATACTAATACAATTCCGTATAGGTGAAGAGTCATAAAGTAAAATATTAAAAAATAAATACCTGACACGTGCCGTTGTCCTCAACTATGTTAAAATTTATATAAACTGTAGGTCTTTTAGAAACCGGATTCCATCTTCAGGAGAAAGGCTTACAGTTAAAAAAAACTAGTTGATGACAGCACCTCCAAGGTACTTATTTTAATATCTTACTTTATAAAAATGTACGGGTTCATCAGATCAAGGACTCCAGCCAGTAATCATCTTCCAAGCAATTTCTTGGAGGAAATAGATCAAGAAACTAAAATATATGCTGTGCCATTTAGCGAAATTCTTTTCAAGTCGCCTGACGCTTCTCCAATGGAATTTTGTGAGTTTGTTCTTAATTAAAGTATACAATTATGGAATATTCACCTGAAAGGTCCGTCTTCTCAACTTTATTTGTTATTTAACTGTAGCGCTTTCGGGACTAGTCCCATCATCGGCAGGATTCAATACCAATTATGAATCCTCCCGATGATGGGACTAGTCCCGAAAGCGCTACCCGTTAATAACAAATACAGTTGAGGAGACGGACCTTTCAAGTGAATATTCCATAATTTTATATTTTAATTTTGAATAATACCTCAACGGAACATATCATGAATCTTATAAAAGTTGATTGTTCTTTTTTATAAGATCCCTTGTAAATAGGAGGCCAAAACTCAAATATTGTGGAAAGCATGTGAGGAGAATTGATCACGACCTGGCATGGATGGAAATTAAGGTTCTGGATGATAGTCCAAAGTCACCATATAGAGTATCATTGTTGGTGTCACCATGGAGATTACCTTGCTATTGAGTTTTAAATGTCGCTAAAGGCAGGAAACGACCCTCCCTATAGGTTATATAGCAATAGTTCCTTATTCGCTGGGGATATGCTCCGTAAATATGCCGTGAATACAGAAACTGTGAATATAGAATGGTAATTTGTATGGGTATATAGGGGATACATTCCAATGTTCCAAAATAAAATAAAAATTATTAAAATAAAATCAATTAAATGAGAGATTTTGAATAATTTATACTAACATAATTCCTTATTTTGTATTTGGATTTCTTGATGAATCGTACAATTGATTCATTAACATTGAAACAGTGTGATATGGATGTAAATGACCAGCAAATTAGTAAATAGTCAAGCATTTTCACTTTAAGTGGCAACCCTACTTTCTTTCGCTTCCGAACTAATTTTTCATTCCTTTTACTCGACATTATATACTGGGAACAAAGACGAAGAGACACGTGTTATTCAATCAAAATTATTAAAACGAATGACAAGTTGAAACAATAAATCAACCGATCGTGGCGAGGGTGGCATTTATCAAAGGTCATAAATGCACGAGAAACACGGCGGCGGCCGCTTTTAACAACGAACTTTAGGCTTAGTGATAATACGGTTTATTTTATTTGATATCAATTTGTCCATTTGGTTTTATTCAAAACTAGAAAAGAAATTATTTTAAAATTTTACAAAGTGTTGTCAGTTCCATCTTTTATCTATGAATGTGAAACCTGGACATTAACAAAGGCAGATAGTAAACAAATAGAGGCTGCAGAAATGAAGATGTTGAGAGCAATAGCAGGATACCACAGGACCGACAAAAAGAAAAAAAAAGCGAAGATATAAGAACAGAACTTAATATGTTTAATCTCTGTGAAAGAATAAAATACTATGAAAATGTTTACCTTAAGCACATATTACGAATGAACGAAGAGCGCATACCAAGAAGAATGTATAATTATAAACCAAAAGGGAGAATATTGTTGGGAAGACCATTGAAGAGATGGAAGGACCAATTCGACCTATAATGAGATCGGAACAGGCCATTGGGCTTAATCCTTGTTCTTGATGATGATGATGGTTTGAATTGCTCTTCGTAAATGCGGCCTGCAGCAAAAAAAGTAGGCGATGCGTTAATAACTGATACCTAATCCTTATAATATACCGACTGCATCCGCGAATACAGACACTGTGTCGTATTTTTTAACTCGCGAATAATGAAAACGTGAATAACGGAACCGTGAATAAGGAGCTTTTACTGTAACAAAACTTTAGAGAAATGATTGTTGAACGAACATGCATGCTATATACAAACACTACACAATATGTATAGGCCCCTATCATATCATTCTCATATATGGAGATGGATTTATTCCATGCAGCAGATGATTAAACTTGGATTATTAAACCTTAAACTGTTTTCTAGCATCAATCATGGAGACAGTGTTCAAATTCAATTTCAAAAATAAAAATTATGATCTCTCAAACATAGAAATCTGCATAAAAACCATTAGAAATTGTACGTTGTAGCTTCGAGGATCAAATACAGTACCCCTAAAATACAAACCAAGCGCATTATAAAGGTTTTAACATCGCCAACTCTCTTTGTATTTTTAACTAGCTGTTACGTAGATACGCGCTTCAAAACTCTATCTCTTCCCAGCAAATCCCTGAAATAATTTGCCGCTTGTTTTAACCCTAATCCGATTTCCGTTCCTCATGTTTTATTTCCATTGACATCCTATATTTATGACAAACAGCCCTATAATTTATTTTGTGTGATTAAAGTACCACTAACATTGCAGATTTTTAACACATGGGGTTATGTATCTCATGAGATTTACTGGTCAATAATAATGTATTAAGTTGCATAATGTACGATGGTTGGATACTAAGTGGTGATAATGGTTAGTATTTATTATCCAGTTTATGAACAGGCAAGGATTCTCATAGACTTTACTATTGATATCGGAGTTAATATTACCAGTATAAAGATAATAATAACAATAATATATATATATATATATATATATATGTATTAAAAAGTACCAACTAAATTGCAAACACCACCTTGAAAGAATGAGTTCAAATCGGATCCCCAAAGCTGTTTATAATTATATACCAAGAGGACGAAGATCTCTGGGCCGTCCTATGAAACGCTGGAGGGAAAATTTTCTATAATATCGTAACAGGCCTTGGCCTAATACTTGGAAGGAAGAATAATAAGAAGAAGATCATTATATATATATATATATATATATATATATATTTCCGGTTTCTACAATGTTGACACATTTTTCTGGTACCAATGATTTGCTTTAATTTCGTTTTATAATGTTCTTCTATTCTTCTCTATTATAACACAGTACTTCCTCTATTTCCCAGTCCTTCAAATCTTCTCTAATTCCTTGGAACCACGTAAGATTTGGTTGTCCTTTCCTTCTCGTTCCTGATGTGTCCATTCCATTATTTTTTTTGATAATCTTTCATCCTCCATTCTCTTAATGTGTCCGTATGTATGTATTTTAGTTATTGCTTTTCTTGAATAAATTCTAAAACCGAGTTTTGCACATTCATGTTCTCTTTTATAACATCGCTCTAATTTTCTCTCTCCTTGATACCTTAGTAGATCTTCTCCAATAGTCCATTTCTACTACCATTAGTTTTCTTTTCATCTGATAAAATTTATAGTCCAAACCTCTGAACCATAATTAATAATAATAATAATAATAATAATAATAATATATTTATTTTACCTGGCAGAGTTAAGGCCTTAAGGCCTTTTCTACCAGTCAACCAGGTTAAAAAAATACAAAAATGATTCTTACATCTAATTACAATTAAAATAAATATTACATACTATGTCTACAACATAATTATTATTTACAAAATATTTTGAATTTAATCTAACTTGAACAAATGAAATATAAAACATACAAGATAGATAGAAAAAATTAGAAAAAAAAGGTAGAATAAATTCAACTCTAGAGAAAAAATATTTGACAACAGGTAATTATATAAGCGTGACTTAAAACTACCAAGTATGCGGCAACTCCTGATATCTTGAGAAAGGAAATTCCAGGAGCGGGGCAGATGCTACTGTGAAACAAGTAGAATAAGGGGAAGTGCTATGGAGAGGGATTGTTACCAGACTGTTATCTTGTGACCCAGTGCCAATATTGTGGTAAGAAGATATCTTCTCAAATCTGGACGCCAGTTAACTAGGAGTGTAGGAATTCAGAAGCTTGAAAAATAGTGAAAGAGAGTGCAATTTACGTCTGTCAGTAAGACGGAGCCAAGAGAGATTATTGAAGTTAAGATAAGGCAGACATTACACTTAAGTGAAACGAAATGACGAAGAAAAGAAAAAATAAACGTCTCCTAATTCACTGCTAATCCATATTAATCAAAGATTCGCAGCAATAGACTTAATTATGCACAAGAGTAACCCATTGCAAAATGTCACAAATTTCAAATATTTGGGAATCACGTTCAAAGAGGAAGAGACATATATGATCTACATATCAAAGAGCGAACATTAGCAGCCAGGACGACTACCAATATTATAAAAAATCTGAGCAAACTCTCACTGAATACAACCATTACCCTCTTTCGTCTAACAGTTGCACCAGGCATAACCTACAGATTAGAGATTACACTGGTCAACATGATTTTTGTCTCATGAGTACCAATAGTGCGTTTTTGCATTATTTAATAAAAATAGACTTCGGATTTGTTAATATATTTACCTAATGCCTTGTATAAAAAGCGTAGATTAATTCATTGTAGTGTTTTTTTCTCTTCTTTTTATGCATAGTAGATTCGAGCTGTTATTCCTTTTTTATTCATTGTATCATTAATTTAATTTTAATTGTATTTAGTTTCATTCTATTATTAGACATTAATTTCATTATTATTCAATATGACAGATAATGAATTGTTCAATAACTATTATTGTAACTTGTTTTTGTATTCATATGTAACATGTTTGTCCTGTCTAATATGACTACTATTGTAATTTTTTTGTATTCATGTGTAACATATGTTTGTCCTGTTTTATATGACTATTATTGTATTTTTTTTGTATTCATATGTAACATATGCTTGTTCTGGTGAGTGGAAGAGAAGGCCACATGGCCTTAACTCCACCAGGCTAAATAAATAAATAAATAAATAAATAGTCGTACTTAATGAAGTTTTTTTATCGTGTTTTCAAATATGTATTCGGAATTTCTCCATCACCCACAGTTTTTTTTATTTCAATTTCAATTAATTGATTTAAATAATTATTTTTTTAATAAACGTTTTTTCGTCCATTCGTCCATTGTAAAATAAAACCAAATGAGCTAACTCATGAGATTTCAGCTATGGAAAAGATGAATCAAGGCAAATGGAATCCTAACATGCTGGCCTATTATTTTTGGACCATCAAGAGGGATACTCTACAGGCGAAATATAGCGGAAAATCGTAATTTCTTACTTTCTAGTTGAGTCCGAATGTTCGAATATTGTGTAGTTACGAATGTAGAAAATATTAAAGTGTTTGAAATTATAAATTCCTATCTCTCGGAAACCTTTCGTGATGGAGAAAAACCGATATCATATTTGAATTCAGGAGAAAAAATACTATCCGAATCACATATTGTTTCTTTCTGAGACAAAACAAAAGTTTCTTTTTTGTTGCTCAGTGTTATCAGTATGCAGATAATACACGCATTACGCTTTAGTGAAACGAAATTACGAAGAGAAGATAATAAACGTCTTTAAGTTCACTGCTAACTCAAATTAATCAAAGAATTGTAGCAAGAGGCTTAATTATGTACAGGAATAACCCACTGTAAAATGTCCTCCACTTCAAATATCTGGGAATCACGCTGCAAAGCGGAGGAGACATATATGATCTACACATCAAAGAGCGAACATTAGCAACCAGGACGACAACCAATAGTATAAAAAAATCTGAGCAAACTATCACTGAATACAACCATTACTCTGTTTCGTCCAACAGTCGCACCAGGCATAACCTACAGATTAGAGATAATTTTGGGAATACCTAAAAAAAAACCTGGAAGGCTTATAAAAAGTTAAGAGCCAACTACTTCAAGAAATAAAATCTCACCTGAACCCAAAAAAGAGACCATAGGCACTCAAACGGCCATGGCTCTGATAAAAAAAGAGTAGGTCGATTCAAAACCATCCTCTCTAAAAGAAATGGTCTAATTACGAATGAAGTAATAGACAAACCAGTTAAGGAACTAGTAAGTGATCCAGATTCGGTACTTATATCTATCGAACTAGATCACAAAAATCGCACTTTTATAGTAGAGTGTATGACAACATACAATGAAAATAGGAAGTGCCCTGACACACCTTAAATAGTGACTCCTATGGCTAATTAGCATTGGAGCCAAAAATGCTAATCAATTTGGCTTTAATGTATTATTAAATTCAGGCCACTCTACCAAGGTTTTAGGTGGTTTCCCTTGGTGTTAAGACAAAATGTCGGAGTGGTCCCTTAGGGTCCACCAGTAAAATATAAATGTCCAACAATTTTCAAAATTCTAAAATATTCAACAGATCAGCTAAATACGAAAAGAGCCGTTTCTGATTCGAATGACGACTTGTCCTCCCGCTCTTGCCCCTTTGGGGGCTGGCGGCTTCTGCGGCGGTGGCGGTCTTCCTTTTGGCGGCTTGGAGTATCGGCGAAACAGCTAGATCATCAGCTTCGACCAGCGTCACCAAGGTTTGTTAATGTCCGACCACTGGATCTTTGTCTCCCGATCTGCGGCTGGTTATGGTCGGCACTAGGACATACGCTCGGTATCTACACTGACGATACAGCAAAGGGCTAAAGAGGGTTAATAAATCACTAAAATAGCCGGAAGTAAGGTTTATGGTCCATACGGTTATTTTCTCGGCCGCCCAGGATGCATCCAGGAAACTGGATTCATCATTGGCCGGCTCGGGGGTGGGATACGTTTTGGAAAAGTGATCCAGCTTCCACCACATAGTCTAGTCTACATCAAGAAATCAATAAGTCTCTCCAAGCATACTCCATCACGTCTGACATACATGCTAGCAAAGAAACAATTATTTATAGAGGAATTACGTCAAGGCCTGCTTCTATCATACGCCGAAGCATACAAGGAACTACTGCAAGAACTTAACAAGAAGAAACAAGAGATATGGCCGGATATCTTCTCTATGGATACGATGTTCTACAGAAAGTGGACGGAAGCCAGATATAACTTCCGACACACCATGACGAGATTAGATATGCAGTACATGGTTTGATCATCGGATCTGGCAGACAGAGAAATACCACAGACTGAAGAAATGTGCAAGTGCAAACTACGTGGGTCAAAATGTGACCGATATAATTTTATATGGTGCAAAAAGAAAATAAACTCACTTATAGACTTGTGTAAAACTTAGAGCGAACAAAAAACATGCACATTGTGCGATATCATACGTATTATTATATTATTAAAGAATATCATAGGAAAACCATAAAATAGAGACAGCAATTTGTAACAATAATTCTAGTAGATATATTGTTAGTAATTGTATTAATTGCAAACCTATTTTGCATTCGGGGAATTATTTCAAACTAAATTCTCAAAAAGTTTACATTTGCCTAATAAAATATATGGATGGGTTGAAGTTACAGTTGTGAAATACATATTTTCTTTTGTTTCCAGAAATTAACATAACGCATAAAACAAGTAAATTCGGGAACTACATTTTGTACTTTTATCATTTTGAGGATGTCACTTGAATTCGAATTTGACATAGAGACTTGGAATAAATTGAACTTGTACAATACACTGTAAACGTTACAATTTTACTGCTGATGAAAATTACTTGCATTATTTTAACATTAACCCATTCATACGTAACATGGTAATATAGTTAATATCTGTATAATTTAACCCTGATCAAGGAGTACTTCATCAGGTGAAATATACCATTATTAATTATAACTAACTAACTCACTGGCTCTATCAAACCTATAAGCTCATGGCCGCGCGGACATAAGCTCTCCACATACCCCTATCCAGAGCCAATGTTTTCCTATCATCCCCTGTACAAGCTACATTATTATTATTATTATTATTATTATTATTATTATTATTATTATTACCACCCTCTATAAAACATAAGTTACAAAATGTGAGTTTAAGAAACATAAATCTACATTAACATTTAATTTCCCGAATGAGTTATTCGTATTCAGCGAATATTAAAATCATTTGAGAGAGGAATAAATTAAAATATTAAGTACTCTATTTGCTTAATCTATATGAATCTATTTACTAACTCATTGGCACTATCGAATCTTTTGATTCATGGCCATATTGGTATAAGCTCACCATACATCCCTATCCTGACCTAATGTTTTCCAATCATCCCTTGTATAATCTACTTCCCTCAAATTATGGTTATTTTTATTCTCCCACTTTATTCGTGGTCTACCAACTGAGCGTTTTCCTTCTGGTTTTCCTACAAGAAGTTTCCATCCCCTCTTTTATTTCCCATTCGTGCCAAATGCCATGCTCATCGCAATCTACGATATTAACTGTTCTTATTATATCTGGTTTCCTATGAAGATCATGTACCTCATTGTTTTCTCCATTCGCCTGTCCATTCATTTCTATTATTAAATATATTTTGAGTGACATGCCGACCACATGCCACTCACGGCATCAGTAGGGAAATAAGCGTAATCCAAAGGGGAGAACCAGAGCCCCAATTTGGCTTAAGAGCTTTAGGAAGGATGGATCGATCGATCGATATATTATAACAATTGGAAAGCGAGACTGTAGAGTAGAATAATTAGATGTTTTATGATAAGGTATTTTTAATATTTCAATTAATATGTAAGTTGATCGGAGATTTAAATATAATGAGTGAATAAATGAATACACTGGTGGATAGATGAAGTGTTCGGTGTTCAGATTATGTGAAGAAACTTCAATGTTCATTCTTTTTTTCGACGTTTCATGGCAAGTTTTTTTTTTTACCAATATTGAGATTGCATGTACCTTATTACGTTACTATACAACGCACACTGAGTGCTATAATTAATAACTAACGCCGCTTCATGTCCTACAATTTTACATCAGAAGCACAAACTAAGTTTCAAATAATAACGTTGCATGATAAGTAAATTATAACTTATGCACTTTCTTTTATTCATATCACTTATTTCATTGCAGTTGTTTTGAGAGATGAATGCACGCAACTGGCTCCTAGCAAATAAAGCTACTTAACCAACTGTGCGGCTTATCGAACCACAGATTCGAGGCTGTATTCACTATTTCATCCAAGTCAATCCAGTTCGTATCACCGATTTCCCACATCTCTCTACATAAAAATGACGTAATACCTCAATGTTAGGCCTTAAGCTCTCCTTTGTTAGGAGTTACTACACCAAGCTAATTTAGTATTAAACAATTGTTGTGAATGAATAACTATATCACCTATTACTTCTTCTTCTACCACAAGGTTTAGGCTATGCAGCCTGTTCCGGCGAAGTTAAAAGTGGAGTCCATCTTCTATGTGGTCGGCCAACATCTCTTGGTCCTCTGGGATTGTACATGAAGGTTCGTTTTGGTATTCTTTCGTTGTTCATTCTCATTAAGTGTTCTGTCCATTTCTTATTATTTTCGCTGATTTTATCTTCAATTTGATATATATTTAATTCTTCTCGTATAGTTTCTTTCCTTATTCTATCCGCTCTTGTGCATCCTTTCACATTATGTAAAAATAGAATTTCTACAGTCTGTATCCTGCTTTTATCCCTTGATTTCATTGTCCAATTTTCACTTCCATACAACAACAAAGGAACAGTCATTGTTTTATATAATTTAAGCTTCGTATCTTTCCTTGTTTTTCGACCTAAGGTTCTTTTTATGGTTCCACAAATAGCCTGAAATTTACTTTACTTTAACCCTTAATTAGTCTCCTGAAAAATACTGGAACAGTTAGTCGCATGGCAGGCCAATTTCACCCCCAAATAAAAACAATTTTATTATTGTTAATCACTTATTTATATAATTATCACAATTAATACATTTTATAATATATGCTAATCACACGTTGTACATAAAAATCACTCAAAATGACTAAAAATGCATGAAAATGTCGGATATTAAAAGTGCTGCAAAAAAAAAATAGTCCATTGAGTTAGTTTCGATTTCTTCCTCCTCCACTTAAAGGTTTGCCGCCTTCTGCTTCCATTTATTTCTATCATTCCAATCTCCTTCTTCCAAATTCCAATCATTTATTATAGTTCTGACATATGTTTTCCATTTCCATCTTGGTCCGCCACATTTATTTCTTCCAGGGAGTGACCATTGGTATATATTTTTTGGCCTTTTTTCATTTTACATTCTTTGTACATGGCCATACGATTTAAGAGTTTGATTTTCAATTCTATTAACAACAGATGTGTGACATTCATTTGTTTCCAAAGGAATTCATTCCTTATTTTATCCTGATAATTTCGATTTTAATTTATAAACAACTCAATACTTTACAATTATTTGAAAAATCACATTTATTAACCCCCACGGGCTAGACCTTGTCGTGGTGGAGGGGCTCAGTACCTAATGACCCAGACGACTAGATAGGGAAGTCTGATTTTTAACTAGCTTGCTATCTAGTAAGAGGAGAAGGGAAGCGAACTAGCTCCAACGAGGGATACCTCAACGGCTTCAGAAGCGGATGAAGAAAATTAATCTCAACGGTGAAGAAGGAGGAAGAGGAAACCTGCAAGCCAAGGGGTAGATGGGACTCCAAAGCTTTGGTTAGCAACCCGTCTAGAAGAAGGAAACTCCGAAATAAATCCCCGATCCACTAGGAAGGTGGTTGTGCGTCTGAGCTGGTAACCAGACCACGTAAAGAATTTCCAGACTGATCTCTCTCTCTCTCTCTCTCTCTCTCTCTCTCTCTCTCTCTCTCTCTCTCTCTCTCTCTCTCACACACATTTATTAATTCAGGAAAAATTTAATTCAGTACATATTATGGTAAATAAGTTCCTAGTCACCACTTCTCAAATTCTTCTAGGCATTCTAGACACACACAAAATATTAACTATTAGTCGCGTGGGGGTCAGCTTTACCCAGGCACAAAACAAACCGTTCTAACTGATCCTTTTGACAACAAAAGTAAGCTATGATTATTCTAGGAAGGTACTGAAATCCATTAAAATGTTGCCAATGCAGTAACAAATATATAAGTTTATCCATGGGTCATTTTAATCCCCATGCGACTAGTAAAGGTTAATTATATATTTTAACATGTTTAATACAGAATTTTACTTTTGTGTGTTATCATTATGCCTATAATGATGTTTTATTTATTGTATTTATTTATTTATTTATTACGTATGTTTATTGTTTTGTAGATGTCTCGTGAATATCGGTTTCCATTTCTCCAAGCGAAGATAAATAATAATGTTACATCAACACTTTTGAAATACATATTAAAGCATTGTTGAGGTTATGTAATAAGATGTTAATTATATGATTTTTACCTGGCAAGTCAGTCGTTCTTAACTAAGTTATTAAAGTTCTTCAAGTTATTCTAATATGGAGGCCTTTCATCTTCTGCATGTTACTAAACAATAACAACAGAATCAGCATCCTTGAAGACATAGCGATTCTAAAAGAAGCAAGGAATAAAGAACTACTCAACGAAAACATAACCGCAGACATAAATCCGTTATACAACCTATACAACACCATAAGTTCCAGTAAAACGCAGAAGATGAAACATTGTTTTCGAAAGACCTCCATATTAGAATAACTTGAAGAAGTTTAATAACTTGAAGAAGTTTAATAACTTGAAGAAGTTTAATAACTTGAAGAAGTTTAATAACTTGAAGAAGTTTAATAACTTGAAGTTTAATAACTTGAAGAAGTTTAATAACTTGAAGAAGTTTAATAACTTAGTTGAGGACGACTGATTTACCAAGTAAAAATCATATAATTAACATCATGTTACATCGGTGTAAAGAAACTGTATTTAGACTCTATATCTGTGATCATCAAGAACACGGTTGTTGGGTATAGAATTAAAAACTTCTAAAATATAAAATTAGTACCTCTTTCTCAGTCGTCCTCAATTATTAGCAGTATAATTTTATAAGAGACCTTTGGTCATTGGGTATGTTCTTATTTGAAATATGTTTGTTCGTGGTTTCCTTTATGATGTCGATCTCTTCGAAAGTATAAAATTGTCATAGTTTACAAAATAGCGCTTTTTAAAACGAGAACATACACTACAGCCACAAATACCAAGTAACGAATATGTTTATAACGGTTAAGTTTTGGAATACAAACTTCTTCAGACTGCGCAGAAGTACTTGGAGATGATCACAGAACGCTTAACTTGTTTTAGCCATTTTTCTCCATAATGTCTTAATGAATGAGATCGCACATAAATATGTATATATAAATCAAATCGTGAAAGATTGGCATGCTACGAGTTATTGGTAAGCCCAGAAAATTGAATAAACTTAGGTAAGTTTTTGGACAAAACGCGGGAAATAAGAACAACACTTATTCATGAATAAATAAATATGTTAACAATTTGTAATACCATTAATTCTTAATAATTCTACATAACTAAGTTAATGTATAATGTAATTGTATTGTTATCTAATTGTAATATTATTGTGTTTTCTTTTTTCTTTTGTTTTAAGTTATATTATTACCAAACATCAACTTATTGTAACTGACTGTCAACAGCACGTACTGCTTGTGCGACCCATATTTGTAAATAACATTGTATGTATCTTACTTTTAGTCTAATAAAGTCCTTATGTATAAAGAGTTAAATAGGACAAGACAAAAGAGTTAAGTATCATTAGTTTCTCCTCTGTTTGTCAACCGATGGTTTTTTCTTTTTGTGGTTTTTAGTAGCCATTGAAGAGCTTTAGTTGTATTACAATAAGAAAATTTAGGAAACAGTTCTGCCGTTTTCAACTTAAAGGTAGTAGTTTATGAAAAAGAAAATTCTCCAATGCTAGCAAGAGTTAAATTTCATCCACAGAAGCATATGATATACAAAGGTCCTGTCCAAAACAATTATGTGCCGTTTTTAATTGTAAGTTACTAAAATTGCAGCGTCCAAGAAACAAGTACTCCCCATATAAAACTATAGGAATAAGATAAACATTCAAGTACATGTGTTAGTAACAGAAGATAGACGATCATCCTGCACAGTAGATAAAGGTGACATGTAGTAGCAGTAGTGTACAGATTCTCTAGCACGTATATAGACTAGGTTTATTCACACATGGAACACGCTACATATTGTAGCTACCACAAATTCCTCACGAATGCTGAGGATAGCTAATTTAGAGTATCTCTCCCCCTCATTGAGTTACCATGCCAACATAAATATATCAGGCCTCTATTTTTAGGATTATGGTCAAAAACTTAAAACGAACAATGTCTAATATAAATTGACGTGTTATTTATGCTCGACCACTAATATATATATATATATATATATATATCTCCATCCATAGTAATTCTGCCCGAAGGCAGGTCCTTCACTGCAATCATAGCATTTTCATGCTATGCTTGCAGCTTTATTAGGAAATTGTAGGTGTGGTAGCTTCCCGTTGCTTTACACACACACACACACACATATATATATATATATATATATATATATATATATATATACACAAGTATGCTAAATATGGTACTACGTGCGTTTTTCTTTCTAGTGTAGTATGGAGATATAATTTCACATCTGAGCTGGATAGGAAATAGGAAACATGAGAAGTTAACGTGATGTAGATATGATATATTTTTTTTAATTGGAAAGTACAGATGGAAAGTCCTGAACAGAAAGACCCATGACGTTGCGAAAACAAGACAAACTAGTTTAACATGGTACATCTCCCAGATTAAATGGATCGCATTCTTATTTTTATTTATTTTCTTTTTGTCAGCCAGGTTTCACTTTGCCATGCTCCATTATCTCCTCATGCGGACGCGAAGGGTAGCATTTTCCAAACACCGCGGATCGTTAACATTATTATGTGTGATGGAGAAAGGTAAATGATAATGATGCATCTGTCTCTTCAAGTCAAAGTTTAAAATGAAATAAAAGGAATGTTAGTGTGCTACATGTTAACAAGGCACGTAGTTTAATTATTACTGATGACAATTCAAAAGTGTCTGTTAATAGTGACCTATAGGTTGGAATGGGATTTTAATCAATATTATAAAATCGTAATACAACACAAGGAATATTTATAGTTTGGCAGAATAATAATTTATTGTGTGAGTTACTTAAACGTGTCAGAATGCAATGAAAACAAAAACATGTAAAACTGAGAAATAAGTAATTAGTGTATGCTAGCTAATACCCGGTGTGCGCAGATACGCATACATAAGTGATATGTGTTTTTATGTTTAGTTGAATAAGTAAGAAATATAAATAGTTATAAATGTATAATATAGGCTATATTTATACATATATGTCCAGCGAATGGAAGAGGGTCGGCTACCAAAATGTGTTTTGGAATGGAAACCTGAAGGAAGACAAGGCTGAGGAAGGCCTAAAATCTCCTTGGAGTCAGGGAATATATTTATACGTGAAGGAGAAACATCTACAACAAGGAGATTGGATGGACCGACAAAATTGGTTATTAGGAATCAAAATATATCAAAGACATTAATCAACTGATGATCTATCTAATAATACATTTATATCGTAATTATTTTTTTTATACCCCGTGCATATTACCTGCGTTACTCAGGAATCATTTCCTGATCTTCTTGGCATAAAATAGCTGAAAGACAAAAATGGTTATTGCGAGTTCCATAAAAGACAGACATATGCTGTCGCGGACTATTTGGTAGAATAATTTAAGATATATTCAATTCTGTATACATTAATTTGGCGTGATTTGCTATGATTTAAGCAGCGTACGCCATTTAAGAGTCCAAAGAGCTACTTTTTTTTTTGTGCACCGATTCACGATGTTTTTAGCTCCGGCCCTAGAGTATCTATGGTAATATTTTATGTAGGCCTACGTTAATTGACTCAATGTTTTGTAACGATGGTAAGATAACCCATTCAACTCGGCCAAGTAGTTTTTGAGTCCATAAGGAATATATACTTGGTCGTTTTTATTTTGTTTCATTAAAATCTAATGTATAAAAATGTTTGTTTGATTGTTCGTACTTTATATACGGCCATACCGTTGATCCCATTGTGATGGGGCTTCTTGAAAAATGTTCAGGACATTCCCGGGATGAACACAGGCTATAAGAGAATTATGATACTCAACTCCTATACCCTAAAAAAATCGCCTTTTGTAGTGGAAAACGTGAAAAAAAGTAGCTCTTTGGACGCCTAAATGCAAAAATATATAGGCCTACTTTAATTAACCCTGATACACAAGGTACAAAAATAATATAAACTTCTAAAATAAATGATATTATCCCTTACAGTACAAACAATTATAATAATTCTCATTACATTCCCTAAACCATAACAAATACACAACATTAATGTACACAAAATTGAATATCTCAAAAAGCTCTAAAATAAGTCAGCGACACCATATGTATATCTCTTACGGATAACTCACAGTAACCATTTTTGTCTTTCATTGATGCTAAGAAGATCAAGACAAATACGTAGATTCCTGCGCAAGCACAGCTGCACATGGCAATAACTAACAAATTTTGTCTTTTAGCTCGTATATGCCAAGAAAATCGAGATAAGTAGATTCCCGGGCAACACCGGGTAATCAGCACGGGAATCTTAAAATAATTACGATACACATTTATAACTACTTTTCATTTTACTTATTCAACTAATCATAAGAAAAAGTACATTAATTTTCGTGTTTCAGCTCATTTATGCCAAGAATTTCGGGATGAGTAGATTCCCGGACAACGCCGGGTAAACAGCACGGGGTATCTAAAAATAATTACGATATAAATTTATCATCTCACTTATTTAACTAAACATAAAACACATTAATTTTCGTATTTCAGTTCATTAATTCAAGACGATCGGGATACGTAGATTCCCGGGCAACGCCGGGTAATCAGCACGGGATATCTAAAAAATATAAATTTATAATTATTTTTCCTTTTACTTATTCAACTAAACATAAAAACACGTTGATTTTCATTTATTTAGGCGTAGCAGCGCACGCCAGATATTAGCTAGTCTGACATAAATTTTAGTAATGTAAGTTATACTTACGGTAATCGTTTTTCTGTTGTTTCATTAAAATAGTAAGTAAATAAATAAAACGTTTTCAGCTTAGGATATGTATACATTGACAATTTAAAGATTAGACTTGGTATCTTTAGATTAAAAAACAAACATTGTGCCGTACTACAATTTTAGCAATAAATAGCATACTGGCATTCCTTCATTTATTCTTAAAAACGAGATTTTGGATACACAGTTTATGAGGAAATACATGGTGTCCAAACAAAGTTTATTTTACAACCAATTTTCATCAATAAATTATACACCCGAAGAAGTCCGGCCACTAATGGGAGTAACAGACGAATAGATATTATTGCATTTAGACCATCCTCTAAAATTGGTATGATATTAGATCCCACAATTCGTTTTGAGACTCATAGTGGCCAACCTGAGGAAGTTGACTATGAAAAGAAAGCCATATATGAGCCAAAAATTGACCATTACAAAGATAAATACCAACTAGAATTTCTAGATAGTATAACTGTCACAGGATTGATGATCGGGGCAAGAGGTACTATACCAGGATTTTTAGCCAAATTTTGGAATTCCTTAGATTTGGACAGGGTGTATCTTTCTAGAATTGCCATCGCTGCCATTAGAGAATCAATTTCAATTTTAAGAAACCATATTTACAAAATTGCTTTATAGTATGTATACTTCAATTAGGCCTACAAGTTGATTTTTTTAAAATATATTTACAAAATGTATTTGATCAATTACAAAAATTGTCTGTATCACTTTGTCTTTGAGGCAATCCTCTAATGAGGAAAGTTTTATATAATAATTGTTTGCGGAATCAGATATTTGTAGACTTGATGTCTTTAGACGTCAGCCCTTAAATTCGCTATTTCCTGAATGACATATTAGTGTAACTTATTTAATATGCTTTAATAAAAGTCTGTGACACAGGAACTGCGTATACTAATCGAATTCGTCAGTATATCGAAGTTACGGTCGAATTTTGCTGGTTTGCGGAAAATATATTTTACACTAAAATGGGATAAACGTCTAATTTTGGGTCTTAGCATCTCCCTTGTTAGGAGTTAATAGAACAAGTTAATTTAGTTGCGCTTATTTAACTAAAGATGTCATGAATGGTACGCGGCCAACATACAGACCCAATGAGACATATATACCCTGTTCCCTCTTAAAGGTACGTATATATATGCGCGCCGCTACTCGTGTTATGTTCGTTGAAATTATTAATTTCAACGAACCTCCTGCGATCCATAGGAAACCCACAAACCTTCAGTAGACATTTTGCAGAGACAAAGGCCTACACTTGGCCATTCCATGTCTCCTTATTCAATTATTTTCTTTTATCAAAACTATTTATTTTGTTCTGGATGGGATACTGAGGAATTTTTACCTGTATACCATATTACATTGTCAAATAATTTCAAAACTACAATTACTTCAAAAATGTTTTTAACGAATTATTGAAATTTTATTTCAAAAAATTGAAAAATATGAAGGAATATTACATTTTACTAAAACATGAACATTTCGCCAAAATATTATGAAATATGAAAAAAATATGTTGGTCTTATTTGATTCTATAGATTATAAAATGTAAAGATACTCTATGAAGCAACAAAAAAATTTATAGAACACAAAAAATAGTATTACAATATATTAATTTTAAAATCAACATAAGTACAATTTACAAATGTAATACATTACAAAATTGTGTATAGTACCAGTATTATTTGGGGCACGTCGTAGCGTAGTGGTTAAGGCACTGAGCTACAAGCCGGAGGGTCGAGGGTTCAAGTCCCGTTGGGGGTCAAGATTTTTAAACTGACCCAAACCCTCTGGCGGCACTATGGCCCTGGGGTCGACTCAGCCTCTAACGGAAATGAGTACCAGACGCTTGTTCTGGGGGTAAAGGTGGCCGTCACGCAGGGCTGACAACCCGGCTGACATAAAGTGCCGATTGTCTAGAAAAAGTGGGAGCCTTAACCTCCTACTACCCCAAGGGCCTCCGGGCCTGTTGTGGGATCACTTTACTTTACTTACTTACCAGTATTATTTTATTCTGTGGCATATTTCTCATTTGAGTGAATTTTTCTAAGTAGATTGCTGTAGTTGTTTAAAAGGTCATGCATTTTTTCACAAGAATTTGTTAAATTATATTTCACACATAAAATAACTTTCAATGTCTTAACACTCAATTGCGATTTTTTATGGCCACACTTTATTTACAAACAATGGTGGTCGAATCAACAATGTAAACTTTGATAAGCAGTTCTCAACAATGATTTATTATTATTAAAGTTTAACATTATAAAATTAACAAATAATATATAAAACTCATATCCTGGCGAAATAGCTACATGGGCGCCGAAAACCGTATATTCCCTTTCCGTTCTCTGGCTTGTCGTGGATTCTTTCCCAAAAAATCGGGACTTTTTTTAAAATGCCGCGGGACAAATTGTTAAAAATGGGGACTGTCCCGCCAAAATCGGGACGTCTGGTCATCTTACACAATACGCTTATTACTGGTATGTGTTTATATATTGTATATACATAACTAACATTATGAAATGCAAGTGTTTAGTCACACGAAAAAAAACATAACATTGAAGAAAACAGGCATGCTGTAACAATATTGTGAAATCATTTTTTTTTTATTCCTTAGAGTAAAATATATCGATAGCCATCAACGTACATACTGACCTGAAGATCTTCACTATTTATTGTAGCGCCAAACCAACAATACTAAGTTATGTATCAACAATATAACAGCAGGAATATTTGGTGCTAAACTGCATGATACAAAATTTGGAATAGTATTTACGAAGAACTAATTTCATAGCTGTTTGTTGCAAACTACAATATCTCTAATAGGACTCATGGCATTTATATTTAATAATAAAGCTATATTTAAATATTTGGCGCTTAAAGTGACAAGTATAAAATACTTTTTAATTGCGCTTAGTCGGTTGATGCATAACGTAGTCCAATTGTATTTACGAATTATAATAATGAAGCATTGAAAAAATATTATGTTTACAACTTAACTTTTCCTGTAACTTGGCTGTTTTTTATTTTACTTTTCTCTCGCCGGTAGGAAGAAAGTAAAGTAATTACCTTCTTCCTGCATGTATCCGGAGATATATCCATTTTATCTCCTATTTGCCTCCAGGCATCTCCTTTCAATGATTTTTTAAAATGATCCTCATGTTGAGGATCCCACCATAATTGCTTGTTTCTATAAGGATCAATAAGTTTTAACATGTTTCCCTCTGACCACTCCATACTCAATAATAATAAGGTGCGCGCCGAAAACAACGAACCCCACACGTACCCGTCCAAATCTAAACAGCGAACCATCAAAGTGTTCGTGGAAAAAACCGACAGTGAGTGGATCGTGGTGTGCCGAATGTGCACCTTAAAACCCCGTACACATCTGACAAACATGGTACGCGCGCGCGGCGCGCAAGTGTGTACGTACCTTAAAGTGATCCTCATCAAAACAAAACCATGTGACCGTCTCGCTTTTTAATTGGTTATAGATTCCGACGTACGTTATAGAAGCAATATCCTTCCGCAATTCGCGCTACAATTACTGTCACTTTTGACAGGGAGATGACAACACAGCAACAGAAGAGTCGATACTTTCAGCCATTTTGTTTCATGAGAATCGACTGAAGCATGACTCAAATGTATCATCTATTTTTAATAAACTATTTTAAGTTGTAATTATTGATTAGGTATATTTTAGAATATTTTGTATGTTTTGAATATTATTATTTTCATTCACGAAGAATAACACGCATATTCAGAGGACATATATTTAATGTAATGAAGGGAACTACTTTTTCGCGTACTTAATTGCTTCTACAACGTAAGTCGGTGTCCATAACCAATGAAAAGCGAGCAGGTCACATGATTTTGTTTTGACGAGGATCACTTTAAGAGCGGACAGGGTTATAGTCCCGCGACGTAGCCTAGTGGTTAGGCAAGATGCCTTGGCGCAGAGTTACGGAACTTGCATTGACTCTAATTTCCATGGGGGAAGAAAATGTTTCGTAAAATTTCGGCCAGTATGAGACAGATAACCACTCATCATCATTAAGCATTTGGGTAGTTATAGTAAGTAGCGACTTCAGGTTGAGAAAACCAGCTATCACGGTTGAGAATCCGTCACCCCTACACTGGCTTCATGATCGTGTAGATGTGAGACCAGCAGCCGGATAGTACGCCAAGGGCCTTATAGGTCTGTTGGGCCATGTAGTAGGGAACTAAGGTATTACTAGGATGGAGAAGGTCAGTAAATTATGCTTAGAGTCTCTTTATACAGGCGTAAGATTCTTTTACGAGCCTGGAAATCTTCAGACTCGAGGGACCCACGACTTAAAGACCCTCCCCGAGGACTTGCTCATTCGATATTTCCATCCTAAAATATCCTCGGCCACGGCCGGGTTTGGAACACACAACCCTCGTTACTATAGACACGAACATAACGCCTATTCCACTCGGTCCGAATACAGATATAATAGCAAAGACATTTAATTCTCTCTTTCAAGAAATAAACATCCATATGGTCTCAAAATACATGAGCTATCGTATCGGAGTGGAAATAGCACATACGCCAATTTAGAATGAAACGCGGCTGAAATGCATAAACAATTAGTAATTATTATCATATTATGAAAGAAGGTGCAATAATAAAGACGGTCAATGTTCTCCGTCATGGTTTCCTGAGCTCGTGACCAATTTGAATGTAGAATATTCGCAAGCATTCTCCTCTGTGCTTTTAGGGAAATCCATGCCCTTTCTCTCGATATACAAGATACCACCAATTTTAATTCACTTTGTGCTCCTGTTAGTGAATAAGCTATAATCAGGGGCAGTTTACTATGCGAGACAAGATAATCACAGCCATTTCTCAGCCAAATATAGAACAAAACATACTAAATAATAACGTACAAGGTGAATAAACTTATGTAAATTCTTTAGCAAAGTGTTTTTTTTAGATGCTCAGACTGGTTTACATTAACGTTAATTATCTTACGACTTTTTCTTGCTAATAATGTATCTAAAGTACGTAAGCTTTGATGAAAAATACAAAGTAGAAAGGCGTCCAGCTCTATCGGGGCACACGTAAACAAACATCTTTATATATAGAAAATGAACGTTTGTGAATCTGTGAGTCTGTCCTTATGACCTCGAAAACTACTTGACGATTTGAATGGCGTTTTATACCATCATTTAGAGAATTTTGTGGGACAATTAATGTATATAACATATTACCGTAGTACTATCTTTGTTTTATTCATTTATTTTATCTGATGGTGTTAAGACCGTAAGGTCTTTTTTCCACTTCACCAGGATTAAATTATACATATTAACAATTATGAATTATCTACATGTGATTAATGATACATTATATATATATATATATATATATATATATATATATATATATATATACTACACAATATAATGTTGACAAGGGGAAGAATGAAAAATAGGAGTAATAATAATAATAATAATAATAATAATAATAATAATAATAATAATAATAACCTATAATTAGTTTAAGTAATTGGCTTGGTAAGAAAAATTTAATATATAAAGGAATAACAAAAGAATACGTGGAACTCGATTATATATTATATTGTCTAAGGAAATATGAAGTGAGTTTTGTATTGAACTGTTTATGAGTCGGGCGGTCCTTGATATATGAGGGGAGGGAATTCCAGAGTCGGGTGGCTGAAACAAGGAAGGATGAAGAATGGTGAAATATTCGATGTAGAGGAACAGCTGGAGTTAAATTTTCTCTCGATCGTGTGTTTAAGTTATGGTGGGAGGATAGCGAATGGAAAGCTAGTAGAAAAATATTAGGGGTGATTGCGGTGGACAAAGTGTTATATAAGAAGCGGAGGCGGGCCGGACGCTATAAAAAGTATCGGTGCACTAAAAAATTAACTTTTAGACTCTTAAATAACTTACGTTGCCATAAACTATAACAAGAAAACACCAAATTAGTGTACCACAGAATTTAATATCTAAAATAATTCTACGAAAAATCCTTAAACACACATTTTGTCTCTTACGGATAACTCACTCACGATAACCATTTTTTTGTCTGTTTAAATTATTTTGTCTACGCGAACAACGTCGCGGGTCCTGCTTGTACTAAACAAATATTTAGGAATAAAGGACCCTGATCAGAAATCCCCATTTTCAAAAATCATTAAATCTCGAGCGATTACTAAGTATGATGTTCGTTTATGTAAGATATTTTATACCAATTAACCATAACGTAACTACGGCACAAATGAAACCGGAAATGTATGGCTTCGCGGCCATATAAGCTCTCCAAATATCCCTATCCTAAGATGTTTCAGACGTTCCTACCTCGACTGCTGAGAGGATCTTCAGTGGCGAGTACTTCTAGATAGTGTTTCCTGGTTGGAGGCTCGACTGTGAAGATGCCATCTTCAGTTGAGGGAGGAACGTCGGAAGGAACACCAGTCATGGACCACGGCCACATTCCCTGGAATCTCTTAATATTATGATTACCTGCCGTGAAAGCCTACATTGAACTATATAATAATAATTAAAAGAATGTAAACTTCTTCTGCATTAAAATTTACTAATAATAAAAATGAATAATACTCGATAATATTCATAATAATACACACTTTTTGAGCTTTAAAAATATGTATATAAAATATTAAGAGGGAGAGAGTAATGACATCAATAATAATAATAATAATAATAATAATAATAATAATAATAATAATAATAATAATAATAATAATAATAATAATAATAATAACAATAATAATAATATTAAATAATAATAATAATAATAATAATAATTTTTTTATTATTCCGGCTTTTACAATGCATATACATTTTTCCGGTACCCATGTTCACAATTAACTACACATTTGTTTCAACACATTTTTCCATTCCTGTCTGTTCATCCATATATCTTCATCTATTTCCCATTCCCTCTTAGCTTCATTGATTCCCTGAATCCACGTAATAGTTGGTCTACCCTTCTTTTTCATTCCCTGTGGTTCCCAATCCATGATTATCTTAGGTAGTCTTCCTTCTTCCATTCTTCTAATGTGTCCGTACCAATTTAATTGTTTCTTCTTTATAAAATCTAATATTGAATATTGTACCTGCATTTTTTCTTTTATATATGAATTTCTGATTTTATCCTTACTGGATATTCTTGCAGCACGTCTCCAGTAGTCCATTTCAGTGGCGAGTAATTTTTTTTTTCATTTGTGTATTTAAAGCCCACACATCAGCTCCACAGGTAATAATGCTTCTGATTATTGTATTATAAATAGTTTTTTTTTTGTTTCTTTGAAGATATGTTTGTCCCATACTATTCCATTTAGGGCAGATATAGCATACTTTCCTATATTGATCCTGTTTCTTATCTCTGTTTCTTGTTTTCCATCTTTAGTAATTTTAATTCATACTTATATTCTTCACTGTGTTTAATTGTTCCTAAATCTTCTTCTAGCATTAAATCTTGAGGAAGATCCCCTATTGTCACATATCTAGATTTATCCATATTGATCTTTAAACCCCATAAACTATATTCTTGTATTAATTTTCTAGTGAGGTATTCTATATCTTCAAATTCTTGAGCCAATATCAATTGGTCATCTGCAAACTGGAGTGTATATATTGTTGAATTATCATCTAGTGGTATTCCCATCGGTTTACATTTCTTTTTCCATTCTTCAATAGCTTTTTCAGTATAAATCTTATATAATGTCGTAATCCTTTATTTGTTTGAAAACCTTTAGACAAGTACTTTCCCATTTTTACTTAATAATATTAAATAATAATCATAATAATAAAACACTTCTTGAACTTTAAAAAAATATTATATGCAAAAATAATCTTAAGAGTGAAGATGATAATTATATTAATAGTAATGATTAGGGAGTGGATTTTTATGTAAATAATAAGATTGCAATGCAGATAGTATATATTATTCAACTGTTGGTCTGTGAAACCAAAACAAAAGGCAGTCAAAAGCCTAACTTCTCATTACACTATTCAACTGTTTGTATGTGGAAACAAAACAAAGGGCAGTCATAAGTCTAACTTCTCATTATACTACATCTGAGGTTTAAACCTTGAATCTCACTTTCCGAACGAACGATATTTTATATCTCTCACGTTACCACTGAGCTAAATAGTCACTGTGATGATTTAGAATATTGGAGACGTCAGTTATTACCGGAAAGATTTCTAAATTCAAATCGGGAAAGATTGGCATGCTACGAATTATTGGTAAATCCAGAAAATTGGGTAAATTTCTGGACAAAACGCGGAAAATAAGAACAACACTCATTCATGAATAAATACAGGGCTTCCAATATAAAACCGGAACGCCTCACGGGGTTTCACCCGTCAGGCAGCGCTCTCTCCCCGTCCGCATTTCACTCTGCCAGCCGCAGAGTGTCCGGTTTTATACTGGAAACCCTATATATGCTATCAAAATGCAATACCATTAATTCTTCATAATTATACATAATTAATATAAAATTATGGAATATTCACCTGAAAGGTCCGTCTCCTCAACTTAATTATTTAACTGTAGCGCTTTCGGGACTTGTCCCATCCTCGGCAGGATTCAAAACTGGTGTTTCACTGAAGATCTGGTAGAAAGCGCTACAGTTAAATAATTAATTAAGTTGAAGAGACGGACCTTTCAGGTGAATATTTCATAATTCTATATTCATTTTGAATAATACCTCAACGGAACACATCATGAATCTTATAAAAGTTAATTAGACATAACTTAATTAGTGTATAATGCTATTGTATTATTATTTAATTGTAATATTATTGTGTTTTCTTTATGCAATTGTAATATTATTTTTTTCTTTATACTCTCACCAATTACTACTTTATTGTAACGGACTGTCAACAGCACGTACGGCTTCTGCCCGTGCGACCCATATTTTGTAAATACTATTGTAAATATCTTACTTTTAGTCTAATAAAGTCCTACTACTTATACTACGTTGCAATATTAACTTTTAGTACATAAAAATCCGCTTGCTAGTAATGGTAATACTCAATAACAATCCTACTGAAAAATAAAATCGTTATTCTTCCAGTTATATGTATGCGAAACATGGACTATTACTTTAAGGGAGGAAAGAATATAACGAGTATTTGAGAATCAAGTTCTTAAGAATCATTTTGGACCACAAAGAGATGAACAGACGGGTGAATGGAGCAAAGTACGTAACAATAAGCTACATGGTCTTTAAAGGAAGCCAGATATAATAAGAACAGTTAAGTCTCGTAGACTACGATGGTCAAGAAATTTGGCACGAGTGGGGAATGAAATATGTGCATGGAAGCTTGTTGTAGGGAAAATGCCCAGTTGGTAGACCAAGAATGGGATGTGAGAATAAAATGAACTATGATTTGAGGGAAGTAGATTATATAGGAAATGATTGGAAAACACTAGCTCAGGATAGGGATGTATGGAGAGCTTATGTCCGCGCGGTCATGAATCTACGGGTTAGTCAGTTATATAAAAATATAGGAAACAAATAAAATAATAATAATAATAATAATTATTATTATTATAAATATAATACCGTAGTCAATAACAGCCGTAGCGTAATGGTTAAGGCACTGCGCTACAAGCCGAAAGGTCGAGGGTTCAAGTCCCGTTGGGGTCAGGATTTTTAAACTGACCCAAACCTTCTGGCGGCACTATGGTCCTGGGTCGAATCAGCCTCTAACGGAAATGAGTACCAGACGCTTGTTTCTGGGGGTAAAGGCGGCCGTCACGCAGGGCTGACAACCCGGCTGACATAAAGTACCGATTGTCTAGAAAAAGTGGGAGCCTTTAACTTCCCACTACCCCAAGGGCCTCCTGAGGCCTGTTGTGGGATCACTTTACTCAATAACAATCCCAATAATACAAATTTCTTGAGCATTAAAAATTATGCAAATAATGATAAATCTCTTAAGATAGAGAAATAAATAAAGTAAAATTTGGTAAATTTGTAGGAGTTGTGTTAGGCGTTATGATAACCAGTAGGAAATGAATATGATATGCGTGCATATGCAGTGTAATTTACTTAGGATCCTTGACTGTTGTCACTTCTGGTTATAATAATCAGACATACATATACCTCTGTGTTCATTTTAACTCGGCGTGACGGCTAGGTACGTATATAACAGAGACAAGTATCTTGCAGGAAGTTAACATGTCATACGCATACACACCACCACTGTGATGTCACTCTAACTTATTAAAACAAAACCGTTTTACATTTGTAGTTGTTACACACAACTTCACTTTACAAACAATTCAAGACACATCCCAATTTAGCTTTGTTCATTCATTTAACTTCAACCTTATCAGGGATCATATGAATTTATTAGCATTTTTAGCGAATTCCAAAGGAATTAAGAGATTGAGGTTGTTCTAAAAAAATATTTATAAAATATACATACAATATATTTATCGATCCTACCTGCTACGCTCCGAAATAGACCCACCCACACACACAACACACACACACACACACACACACACATAAATATATATATATATATATATATGTTATAATTAAATGTTTAACATTGAGCAATGCAAGCTTAATATGGAATGATAAGAAAAATAAATGCCTGGACGGGATTCGAACCTGGATCGCTGAGTATGTACCTCAGCGTGATATCCATTACACTACCAGGCGAATCCAATTCAAACACTTATTTTTCTTATATATGTATTATACTCTCCATTATTACTAGATGTCGCGAGAACTCGGTCTTCACCGCCATCTAGTAGCTGACTATAACAAGTAAGCAAATTAAAGAGAATATTTTTACCTTATAGCAGTGACGCTTTATAGATGTTATAATTAAATGTTTAACATTGAGCAATGCAAGCTTAATATGGAATGATAAGAAAAATAAATGCCTGGACGCAGACCCGGGTTCGAATCCCATCCAGGAATTTATTTTTCTTATCATTCCATATATATATATGACCACCGCTGTGGTCTCGAGGTAGCGTGCTGCCTTGTCATGGAGCGGGCCTGGATTCGATCCCCAGTTTGGGCAGTTTCTCTGGGTGAGGTTTTTCTCCGGGTTTTTCCTCACCTGTAAGATAAATGCCAGGAAAACTTTAAGGCTCAAACGGTACCCGAAATCGTATGGCCATCGTCATCATCCTTATCAGTATCACCTCATCATCATCATCCTTCACCGGTGTGGAAAGCAACGGGAAGCTACCACACCTACAATCCCTAGTAACGCTGCAAAGCATAGCATGAAAATGCTATGATTGCAGTGAAAGACCTGCCCTCGGGCAGAATTACTATGGATATATATGTGTGTGTATGTGTGTGTGTGTGGAAGAAAAAATCTACATAAACATGAGCTACATGATCTCTTTATGGGAAGCCAGATAAGCAAGAGCAGTGGTGTCTCATATACTACAATGGGCAGGACATGTGGCACGGATGGGGAATTAAAAAAAGGTGAACGGAATCTTCTTGTAGAAAAACCAGAGGGCAAAACCCCAGTTGGTGGACCAAGAATGATGTGGGAGAATAACATTAACCACAATTTAAGATAAGTACATTATATAGGGGTTGATTTGAAAACATGAGTTCAGAATAGGGATGTATGGAGAGATTATATCTGCGCGGTCATTAACATACGGGTTCGATAGTGCCAGTGTGTTATATATATTAGAAGTCCCGGCCACGCGTTGCTGTGGCTAAGGTACACGTTAAAAATTTACATTAAGTTGCTGTCTTTCAGCCAGATTACTTAAAACTAATACTTACACACGAAATTAATAATATTGAAAATAAAATAAACACTGAACACACTTAAATTGTGAGATAATCGATCGATATTTGTAATTCAATTGAAATTCTCGGTTGCAACAAAAAGCACAGCCATCTGGATCTCTCTTCGTTAAATAATAAACCAATTACCTTATAAAATTACCTTACACCGCCATCTGTTAGAATCGTATGGAACTCACAGATAGCTACACCGCCATGTTAGAATCGTATGGAACTCACAGATAATTATAACTCTTTGTTAAGTAATAAACAAATAATTTTCAATAAAAATAATGCGACTATAAATTTAGTTATAAACTACCCTAAGTCTCAAGTTGGATCACACTGCACACGGTGTACATAATTTTATTAAAATCGGTTCAGTAGTTTAGGATTCCATCGCGGACAAACAACGTGACACGAAATTTTTAAATATTAAAATATATATGTTCGTCTCTGTATGGCAATTAACACACTAGCTTTTTCCGGGATCAACTGGACTTATATGAGCCGATTAAAAAAATGTAAGGTTGTGTTGGTTAACCATCGAATTAGGAACAGGAATTCATCTGAAACGAAAATTTACAAATCGCTCCAACCAGCCGTATCAGTTTTCTATTTATCGCAACGTAATTCATGATATGTTACTGAAATTAAAGTAGGAAGTAATGACCAAAAATCTGCAAAATTCGACCATTGGAATTTGGGTTTTACTCAAAATACGAACAAAAATGCTCTGCTTACTTGTAATATAATTGTATACCGCATAATTTTCGCTTCGATTACAGAGACGGATTTCTTACTTTTACAACGCTTTATATTAGCTTGACCTGTATCTGTCCATCTACTTATGTAACGAAATCTTTGTACTCGATTTTCACCCACTTAAGAACACTGGATCGACTTGAAAATTTGTATACTTGTAAAGGACCAATGGCATTACAATAATTTTGATAAATGCTTTCTAAAATCCTGGCCAGAATCATCAGAAAATCAAAATAATAAAAACCGGTATAATAGGTTGCGGACTTATCGAGTTTTTGATCAAACGTTGCAAGAGCTCAGTTGGTAGAGCGCTGGACTGTAGCGGTATATAATTTCAGTAATCCATAGGTCGCTGGTTCAAATCCGGCCCGGAGGATACTTTTTAGAAGAGTATTAGGCAATTAAATGTTCATGGGATTCCGGTTTATGACAATCAATTAAACTAAAAATAAAAAAAATAAATAATACTTTTAAAAAAACTAAAACAACACGCTTTATTAGAACGCCAAACTAAAAAATAAATAATAGTTTAAAAATCTAAAACAACACGCTTTATTAGAAAACCGAACTAAAAAATTAAAAATAATTTTAATTTCGAACACGCTTGACATAAAATTAAAGTGGTCAACAAAAAATCATCTCCATTACTTTTACCAATTCTGTTTATTATCAAATATATTAATTGATATAGAGCACCCCACGCTTTTGATGGTAAAATTATTTTTTTTGTAGATAACTCTAGTTTTAATCTAGATGTGTTGGATATGATTTTTTTGTTGACCACTTTAATTTTATCCCAAGCGTGTTGGAAATTTAAATTATTTTTCATTTTTTAGTTCGGTTTTCTAATAAAGCGTGTTGTTTTAGTTTTTTTAAACTATTATTTTATAATAGGACACATTTATTCTCTCACCTCTTTCTTAGTCTACATATTGGACGTTTTCTCTCTGGTTTTCCTACAAGGAGTTAATATTACAGATGAAGATAAAATTAACTCACAATATAAAATGGATTGCAAAACAAAAGTTACATAGCCCAGTTATAAATCTAGAAAAATATACTGTATGCGCTATACAAGATAGCTTTTGTACCGACGTTTTGTTTTCGTTAGCCTGATCTTAGCCTCGTCAAGCAAATAATGTACCTGCTTCGTGTACTGTAATTACCACTAGTAAAGTGATCCCGGAGGCCCTTGGGGTAGTAGGAGGTTAAGGCTCCCACTTTTTGTAAACAATCTGCACTTTATGTCAGCCGGGTTGTCAGCCCTGCGTGACGGCCGCCTTTACCCCAGAACAAGCGTCTGGTACTCATGTACGGTAGAGGCTGAGTCGACCCCAGGGCCATAGTGCCGCCAGAGGGTTTGGGTCAGTTTAAAAATCCTTACCCCAACGGGACTTGAACCCTCGACCCTCCGGCTTGTAGCTCAGTGCCTTAACCACTACGCTACGACGTGCCCCCCTGTCATTACCACTTCTAATGGAAAAACATTCATGTCTATTTAATAGGCACTGGTAGATAAACAAATGTGCAACTGTATAACTGTAGGCTTTCACGGCCGGCGTCTTGATCCCTATTAGGTTCGTCTTCCGCAGTCTGCAGCCGACTGTTGAGGAGTTCACAGAGAGCACGCAGTATCTCCTGATGATGTCTACCGCAGCAGTAGACGAAACGTCGAGTAGAAGAACGACTGGACCACGGCCTATATGCCCGGAAGACGAACCTAATAGGGATCAAATGTGCAACTGTTAATAAACACAGATATTCAAATAAGGTCTTCAGGGTACATTATACTTAGCTCCATATATTAAACGAATTTTATAGGAACAGTCAAGAGAATAGATACCGCAATGCGTTTTAGATGCAAAAGTCACTTCTCGCCGCACATTTTTTTATATCCATCTTTTTTGTACACTAATAACGAATATCACGTAATGATACAAGCGCGACAGGCCAAGAAGGCCCTTGGTCTACCAGAAGCTGCTGGCCTCACGTCCACATGTGTATTCGCAGAAGTAGACGATCATAAGCCAGTGTAGGGGAGACATGTGGTCAGCATATCGGGTCCTCTAGCCGTTATAGCAGGTCTTCTCAACCTGGAGTCACTACTTATTGTAGCTACCCAAATGCCTCTCGACGCTGGGTGGGCATCGGTCCCTAACTGGCCGAAATTCCATGAGAATTTTTTTTCCCGAAAGGGGACTCGAACCAGTGCAAGTCCCGTAGTTCTGCGCCAAGGCATCTTGCCTTAACCACTTGGCTACGGGGACAACAACAAAAACAATAATAATAATAATAATAATAATAATAATAATAATAATAATAATAATAATAATAATAATAATAATAATAATAATAATAATAATACAAAATAATACGCATTGTTGAACTGGCTTTTGAATTTCGCAGGCTGCAACGAGAGTCGTCATGTAAGGTATAAGGGATTATTGAGTTGCGAATCATGAGTTGGGAAGGCCCTTGGAAGATATCCAGTACGATACGTCTATGCATCGCCTTCTTGAAGGATCGGCCTCTAGAGGTTTCGATTAAAAAAATATCAAGACTGGGTTTCGAGATAAATCAGACTCTCGCATACAAAAGCGATGCAAGTCGGTCGACAGTGAGTCTGGCAAGCGACCAGTAAGTTGTGATCCGGGATGCCGAGATGTGATATTGTAACTGTGACAGTTAAATATATTAGCGAGTATGAAGAAATAAACTATCGACAAATCTATGTACGCTCAGAACTAATAAAGAACTAATCACTCGTGATTGTGAAAAAACAGTAGTGTGAAATAAATAAAAAAAAGTAAAAACGGTATGAACTTATTAATCTTGACACTCGATCCCATCAGCACATTGTCCTTTATATCCCGCCTCATCACACTGTATATTATTCATTATCTTTTACGGTGTCACTTACCAAAACATGGAATTCCCTTCCACCCTATGTCAGAGACTGTCAAACTATAACATCCTTCAAAAACAAACTAAAGAATTATTTAATAACAAACTGACTTATACACCTCACTGATAGTATTCTTTTAGCAATATTAATATATTTAATTATTTATGTAAATAATATTAAGAATAACAAATATTTTTATTTGTTTTGTTTTAAATATTGTATAATCGTAAAATTATTTTTCTATATCTCATTATTTTCCTGTTTTTTATATACACTAGACAGGGACAATTTAATATGTCTTGCTTGTATACATTTTATTATTAGTTTTAGTCTTAATTTTAACTAATATTAACTGGTTGTATTATAGATCGTAATATGTATATTAGATATTATCTTTTGATCAAATTTTTACTTAGTGTTTAATATTAGAGTTAATTAACATTGTTATATTCTTATGTAATATATGTTTGTCCTGGTGAGTGGAAGAGAAGGCCACATGGCCTTAACTCCACCAGGCTAAATAAATCTTAAAAAAAAAAAAAAAAAAAAAAAAAAAAATAGCATCTGTTCGAACGTCACTGCAAGTAGTGACAATAATAATAATAATAATAATAATAATAATAATAATAATAATAATAATAATAATAATAAATAATACAAATAATTCTAATAATAATTATTATTATTTATATACATATTTTCAATGTTTAACATATATCTATGTCTAAAGTTTTATATTCCTTTTCCACTCGTCCTTATCCACCACTCCATATCCTCCACTCTTCTTGTTCTGATTCCAGTTCATATTTCTTGCATCCATGAGTTTCGAGGTCTTCCTTTCTTTCTTCTTTCCAACACTTTCCTGGATAACCTTTCTTCTTGAATTATTCTTACATGCCCATACCAATTTATTATAAGTTTATTAAATATACTTTCTTGAATTTCAAAGAATAACCTACGTGAAGATATTTTTAATTATTACTTGCATCTTATATAATATATTATTTAAATATATTATTTAATAGTTGAATGCAGGCTTTCACGGCCGGTAATCGTAATGTTGAGTGATTCCGGGTTATGTGGCCGTGGTCCATAGTTGGTGTTGATACCAGACGTTTCGCCCTCAACTGCGGAGGGCATCTTCAGTGGCGAGTGCTTCTATGCGTGTTTCCTGGTCGGAACAACAGCTACTATGAACAGACCGACGGAGTAGCCATGGGCAGTCCTCTAAGCCCAGTAGTAGCGAATTTTTTCATGGAGAAATTCGAAGAAGAAGCACTAAAAACAGCTCCCAAGTCTCCAGAACATTGGTTTCGCTATGTTGATGACACATTCGTAGTATGGAGACATGGCAGTGAAGAATTGGAACGTTTCCTTCAACACCTTAACAGCAGACACAACAAAATACAGTTCACAATGGAAAAAGAAGATAATGGAAGACTTCCTTTCCTGGATGTTCAAATAATGACTGGCAATGGGGAAATTCAACATACAGTTTACAGAAAACCTACACACACAGACCGATATCTGCAGAAAGACTCTAACCACCACCAAGACAAAAGCGAGGTGTCATTAAGACACTGTTCGACAGAGCGACTAAGTTATGCACAACCACAACACCTTAAACAAGAACAACACCATCTGTTCAATTGTTTCCAGAAAAATGGCTACACATCCAAGGAAATAAGACAAACCATACATCCACGAAGACAGCACGTCAGAATGGATAACACACACCTCAACCAGCATAGCCTACTTACCATATGTACAAAGAGTCACAGATCGTATCGGAAAACTCCTACGAAAATATAACATAAAAACAGTTTACAGACCTACAAGAAAAATAGAAGACTGCCTTCGCTCAGCTAAGGATCCTCGGCCACCTCTCTCCACTTGCGGCGTATATCGACTTCCTTGTTCGTGTGGTAAATCATATATAGGGACCACGAAAAGAAGTATAGCCACCCGTTTATCAGAACATAAAAGAAACTGCAGACAAGGAGAAATGGATAAATCAGCTGTAGCAGAACATGCCATTACGAATGGTCACCAGATTCTATTCGACGATACACAAGTTTTAGCCACAACTTCCTACTATTTCCCTAGATTATACCGAGAGGCTATAGAAATACACAAGCATAAGGGAAATATTAACAGAAAAGAAGAAGGTATCAAACTGTCTAAGGCCTGGTTTCATACACTAGAAAATAAATGCATTAACACCAGTGACAACAAGGAGACGACTATTAGCCAATCAGCAAGAGCCACGCCCATTCACCCTGCACCCCCACTAACACAACGTCCTCTACGTTCACAGCGCTCATTCTAAGTAGATCTTCCGACCAGGAAACACGCATAGAAGCACTCGCCACTGAAGATGCCCTCCGCAGTTGAGGGCGAAACGTCTGGTATCAACACCAACTATGGACCACGGCCACATAACCCGGAATCACTCAACATTATATTATTTAATATTTAACATTCATTTTTCTCGAATGACTTTATTTTTTTTTTCAATTTTTAACATCTTACGGTCTCCTCAAGTAATTGGTTTCAATAGACATTTTTTTTGTTCTACTTGTTTTGTTAAATGTCCATACTTCAACTCCATATGTGACATTACTTATCGATATTGAATTATATATTTGCAACTTTATTTATCTGGTTATATATGTCTGTTCGACAGGACACAATTTATCATTGCTGTTATTGCTCTACCTTCAATTATTCTATTCTTAATGGCATTTTCTTGCCTATTCATTTATCTATTTGTATCCCAAATACTCAAATTCTTCACATCCTCTAAATGCACCCATTCTGATCTTCTAATATTAAATCTTCGGTTTCTGTTCCACATTCGGAATAATAATAATAACAATAATATTAATAATAACACTATTAATATAATTAATAAATAGTAACAATAATAATCATACCTTTATTTTGCCTGGTATTGTTAAGATCTTAAGACTTTGTCTACTCTCAACCATATAAGACCTAATTTATAATAATTGCTAATTGGTATTACAACTAAAATACATACGGAATATATTTATAATTTTATATATTATAGAACATTCAATTAATTGCCTCACATAGTCTTCTGTCCACGTAAGAAAGTATGCTCATGACAGGTTTGGCAGCCAAAATCTAATATTGATGTAGAGGTTTCACTTTGAAATTCAGGTGTAGGAGACTCCATAATAATTCAAAAAGCTTTATATTTTATATTAAAACTCACGTAAGTTACTTTTGAATCCCTATGATCTACCTCATAAAATGCAATAATTAATCTACCAAAAATGTAGAAAGTATTACACGTAGGGAATGGTCTATGGAATAGTCAAATAAACGTTATTTTGTAGATGATGTTAGACTAAGACTACTTTGGCCAAACATACAAATGTAGGGGCAGCATCATAAGGGCGGGAGAACAAGAGAGCCGATATCGATCCAACCTTCTATGGAACAGTATCAATGGCGGAAGGGAGCTGGATGTAACTATCGCCACTGAGGCACGCACTGACACGTCGTAATACCACCCTCAAACAATATATTAACTAAGCATTACAGAGGAAGCAAATCATTATTTAGAAGACTACTTATAAAAGCAGAGGTTTAGTTAGAACACGACCGAAGGAGTGTTCTAAGAGCAGCGAGTTACTCAACCTAAATGTGTAACATGTTGTCTAGAAGACTACTTATAAAAGCAGAGGTTTAGTTAGAACACGACCGAAGGAGTGTTCTAAGAGCAGCGAGTTACTCAACCTAAATGTGTAACATGTTTGTCTAGAAGACTACTTATAAAAGCAGAGGTTTAGTTAGAACACGACCGAAGGAGTGTTCTAAGAGCAGCGAGTTACTGAACCTAAATGTGTAACATGTTGTCTAGAAGACTACTTATAAAAGCAGAGGTTTAGTTAGAACACGACCGAAGGAGTGTTCTAAGAGCAGCGAGTTACTCAACCTAAATGTGTAACATGTTGTCTAGAAGACTACTTATAAAAGCAGAGGTTTAGTTAGAACACGACCGAAAGGAGTGTTCTAAGAGCAGCGAGTTACTCAACCTAAATGTGTAACATGTTGTCTAGAAGACTACTTATAAAAGCAGAGGTTTAGTTAGAACACGACCGAAGGAGTGTTCTAAGAGCAGCGAGTTACTCAACCTAAATGTGTAACATGTTGTCTAGAAGACTACTTATAAAAGCAGAGGTTTAGTTAGAACACGACCGAAGGAGTGTTCTAAGAGCAGCGAGTTACTCAACCTAAATGTGTAACATGTTGTCTAGAAGACTACTTATAAAAGCAGAGGTTTAGTTAGAACACGACCGAAGGAGTGTTCTAAGAGCAGCGAGTTACTCAACCTAAATGTGTAACATGTTGTCTAGAAGACTACTTATAAAAGCAGAGGTTTAGTTAGAACACGACCGAAGGAGTGTTCTAAGAGCAGCGAGTTACTCAACCTAAATGTGTAACATGTTGTCTAGAAGACTACTTATAAAAGCAGAGGTTTAGTTAGAACACGACCGAAGGAGTGTTCTAAGAGCAGCGAGTTACTCAACCTAAATGTGTAACATGTTTGTCTAGAAGACTACTTATAAAAGCAGAGGTTTAGTTAGAACACGACCGAAGGAGTGTTCTAAGAGCAGCGAGTTACTGAACCTAAATGTGTAACATGTTGTCTAGAAGACTACTTATAAAAGCAGAGGTTTAGTTAGAACACGACCGAAGGAGTGTTCTAAGAGCAGCGAGTTACTGAACCTAAATGTGTAACATGTTGTCTAGAAGACTACTTATAAAAGCAGAGGTTTAGTTAGAACACGACCGAAGGAGTGTTCTAAGAGCAGCGAGTTACTCAACCTAAATGTGTAACATGTTGTCTAGAAGACTACTTATAAAAGCAGAGGTTTAGTTAGAACACGACCGAAGGAGTGTTCTAAGAGCAGCGAGTTACTGAACCTAAATGTGTAACATGTTGTCTAGAAGACTACTTATAAAAGCAGAGGTTTAGTTTAGAACACGACCGAAGGAGTGTTCTAAGAGCAGCGAGTTACTGAACCTAAATGTGTAACATGTTGTCTAGAAGACTACTTATAAAAGCAGAGGTTTAGTTAGAACACGACCGAAGGAGTGTTCTAAGAGCAGCGAGTTACTCAACCTAAATGTGTAACATGTTGTCTAGAAGACTACTTATAAAAGCAGAGGTTTAGTTAGAACACGACCGAAGGAGTGTTCTAAGAGCAGCGAGTTACTGAACCTAAATGTGTAACATGTTGTCTAGAAGACTACTTATAAAAGCAGAGGTTTAGTTAGAACACGACCGAAGGAGTGTTCTAAGAGCAGCGAGTTACTGAACCTAAATGTGTAACATGTTGTCTAGAAGACTACTTATAAAAGCAGAGGTTTAGTTAGAACACGACCGAAGGAGTGTTCTAAGAGCAGCGAGTTACTCAACCTAAATGTTGTAACATGTTGTCTAGAAGACTACTTATAAAAGCAGAGGTTTAGTTAGAACACGACCGAAGGAGTGTTCTAAGAGCAGCGAGTTACTGAACCTAAATGTGTAACATGTTGTCTAGAAGACTACTTATAAAAGCAGAGGTTTAGTTAGAACACGACCGAAGGAGTGTTCTTAAGAGCAGCGAGTTACTCAACCTAAATGTGTAACATGTTGTCTAGAAGACTACTTATAAAAGCAGAGAGTTTAGTTAGAACACGACCGAAGGAGTGTTCTAAGAGCAGCGAGTTACTGAACCTAAATGTGTAACATGTTTGTCCTAGAAGACTACTTATAAAAGCAGAGTTTTAGTTAGAACACGACCGAAGGAGTGTTCTAAGAGCAGCTAGGTTACTCAACCTAAATGTGTAACATGTTGTTCTATAAGACTACTTATAAAATCAGAGGTTTTAGTTAACCACGACCGAAGGAGTGTTCTTAAGAGCAGCGAGTTTTACTGAACCTAAATGTGTAACATGTTGTCTAGAAGACTACTTATAAAAGCAGAGGTTTAGTTAGAACACGACCGAAGGAGTGTTCTAAGAGCCAGCGAGTTACTCAACCTAAATGTGTAACATGTTGTCTAGAAGACTACTTATAAAAGTTCAGAGGTTTAGTATATGATAACTTACTATACTGAAGGAGTGTTCTAAGAGCAGCGAGTTACTGAACCTAAATGTGTAACATGTTGTCTAGAAGACTACTTATAAAAGCAGAGGTTTAGTTAGAACACGACCGAAGGAGTGTTCTAAGAGCAGCGAGTTACTGAACCTAAATGTGTAACATGTTGTCTAGAAGACTACTTATACAAGCAGAGGTTTAGTTAGAACACGACCGAAGGAGTGTTCTAAGAGCAGCGAGTTACTGAACCTAAATGTGTAACATGTTGTCTAGAAGACTACTTATAAAAGCAGAGGTATTAGTTAGAACACGACCGAAGGAGTGTATAATAAGAAGCAGGCGAGATATACTGACACTAAATGTGTAACATGTTGTCTAGAAGACTACTTATTAAAAGCAGAGTTTAGTTAGAACACGACCGAAGGAGTGTTCTAAGAGCAGCGAGTTACTGAACCTAAATGTGTAACATGTTGTCTACAGAAGACTACTTATAAAAGCAGAGGTTTAGTTAGAACACGAACGAAGGAGTGTTCTAAGAGCAGCGAGTTACTCAACCTAAAAGTGTAACATGTTGTCTAGAAGACTACTTATCAAAGCAGAGTTTTAGTTAGAATCCACTACCGAAGGAGTGTTCTAGAGCAGGAGTTTACTCAACTAAATGTGTAACATGTTTGTCTAGAAGACTATTATAAAGCAGATGTTAGTTAGAACACGACCGAAGGAGTGTTCTAAGAGCAGCGAGTTACTCAACCTAAATGTGTAACATGTTGTCTAGAAGACTACTTATAAAAGCAGAGGTTTAGTTAGAACACGACCGAAGGAGTGTTCTAAGAGCAGCGAGTTACTCAACCTAAATTTGTAACATGTTGTCTACAATATTTTATCTACGTTCAGAGTATTTTAGTATATGTTGTAAATTTAATGAAGTGTTCTAAGAGCAGCGAGTTACTCAACCTAAATGTGTAACATGTTGTCTACAATATTTTATCTACGTTCAGAGTATTTTAGTAAATGTTGTAAATTTAATGAAGTGTTCTAAGAGCAGCGAGTTACTCAACCTAAATGTGTAACATGTTGTCTACAATATTTTATCTACGTTCAGAGTATTTTAGTAAATGTTGTAAATTTAATGAAGTGTTCTAAGAGCAGCGAGTTACTGAACCTAAATGTGTAACATGTTGTCTACAATATTTTATCTACGTTCAGAGTATTTTAGTAAATGTTGTAAATTTAATGAAGTGTTCTAAGAGCAGCGAGTTACTGAACCTAAATGTGTAACATGTTGTCTACAATATTTTATCTACGTTCAGAGTATTTTAGTAAATGTTGTAAATTTAATGAAGTGTTCTAAGAGCAGCGAGTTACTGAACCTAAATGTGTAACATGTTGTCTACAATATTTTATCTACCTTCAGAGTATTTAGTAAATGTTTGTAAATTTAATGAAGTGTTCTAAGAGCACGCGAGTTACTCAACCTAAATGTGTAACATGTTGTCTACAATATTTTATCTACGTTCAGAGTATTTTAGTATATGTTGTAATTTTAATGAAGTGTTCTAAGAGCAGCGAGTTACTCACCTAAATGTGTAACATGTTGTCTACAATATTTATCTACGTTCAGAGTATTTTAGTAAATGTTGTAAATTTAATGAAGTGTTCTAAGAGCAGCGAGTTACTGAACCTAAATGTGTAACATGTTGTCTACAATATTTTATCTACGTTCAGAGTATTTTAGTAAATGTTGTAAATTTAATGAAGTGTTTTAAGAGCAGCGAGTTACTCAACCTAAATGTGTAACATGTTGTCTACAATATTTATCTACGTTCAGAGTATTTTAGTAAATGTTGTTGTAAATTTAATGAAGTGTTCTAAGAGCAGCGAGTTACTGAACCTAAATGTGTACATGTTGTCTACAATATTTTATCTACGTTCAGAGTATTTAGTAAATGTTGTTAGAATTTAATGAAGTGTTCTAAGAGCAGCGAGTTACTAAACCTAAATGTGTAACATGTTGTCTACAATATTTTATCTACGTTTCAGAGTATTTTAGTAATGTTGTAAATTTAATGAAGTGTTCTAAGACCCAGCGAGTTACTGAACCTAAATGTGTAATGTTGTCTACAATATTTTATCTACGTTCAGAGTATTTTAGTAAATGTTTGTAAATTTAATGAATGTTCTAAGAGCAGCGAGTTACTAAACCTAAATGTGTAACATGTTGTCTACAATATTTTATCTACGTTCAGAGTATTTTAGTAAATGTTGTAAATTTAATGAAGTGTTCTAAGAGCAGCGAGTTACTGAACCTAAATGTGAAACATGTTGTCTACAATATTTTATCTACGTTCAGAGTATTTTAGTAAATGTTGTAAATTTAATGAAGTGTTCTAAGAGCAGCGAGTTACTAAACCTAAATGTGTAACATGTTGTCTACAATATTTTATCTACGTTCAGAGTATTTTAGTATATGTTGTAAATTTAGTATATTTAATGAAGTGTTCTAAGAGCAGCGAGTTACTGAACCTAAATTTGTAACATGTTGTCTACAATATTTTATCTACGTTCAGAGTATTTTAGTATATGTTGTAAATTTAGTATATTTAATGAAGTGTTCTAAGAGCAGCGAGTTACTAAACCTAAATGTGTAACATGTTGTCTACAATATTTTATCTATGTTCAGAGTATTTTAGTATATGTTGTAAATTTAGTATATTTAATGAAGTGTTCTAAGAGCAGCGAGTTACTTAACCTAAATTTGTAACATGTTGTCTACAATATTTTATCTACGTTCAGAGTATTTTAGTATATGTTGTAAATTTAGTATATTTAATGAAGTTTTCTAAAGCAGCGAGTTAACTAAACCTAAATGTGTAACATGTTGTCTACAATATTTTATCTACGTTCAGAGTATTTTAGTATATGTTGTAAATTTAGTATATTTAATGAAGTGTTCTAAGAGCAGCGAGTTACTGAACCTAAATTTGTAACATGTTGTCTACAATATTTTATCTATGTTCAGAGTATTTGTATAAGTATATGTTGTAAATTTAATGAAGTGTTCTAAGAGCAGCGAGTTCTCAACCTCAATTTGTAACATGTTGTCTACAATCTTTTATCTATGTTCAGAGTATTTTAGTAAATGTTGTAAATTTAATGAAGTGTTCTAAGAGCAGCGAGTTACTGAACCTAAATGTGTAACATGTTGTCTACAATATTTTATCTACGTTCAGAGTATTTTAGTAAATGTTTGTAAATTGTAGTGAAGTGTTCTAGGAGCAGCGAGTGTTACTAAACCTAATGTGTAAACATGTTGTCTACAATATTTTATCTACGTTCAGAGTATTTTTAGTATATGTTGTAAATTTAGTATATTTAATGAAGTGTTCTAAGAGCAGCGAGTTACTGAACCTAAATTGTAACATGTTGTCTACAATATTTTATCTACGTTCAGAGTATTTTTAGTATAGTTGTATATTTATAATTTAATGAAGTGTTCTAAGAGCAGCGAGTTACTAAAAACCTAATTTGTAACATTTGTCTACACTATTTTCTACGTTCAGAGTATTTTAGTATATGTTGTAAATTTAGTATATTTTATGAAGTGTTCTCAGAGCAGCGATTTACTGAACCTAAATTGACATGTTGTCTACAATATTTTATCTTCGTTCAGATTATTTTAGTAAATGTTGTACATTTTGAAGTTTTCTAAGAGATCGAGTTACTAAACCTAAATGTGTGACATGTTGTCTACAATATTTATCTCGTTCAGAGTATTTTGTTATGTTGTAATTTGTCTAGTAATGAAGTGTTCTAAGAGCAGCGAAGTACTGAACCTAAATTGTACATGTTGTATACAATATTTTATCTACGTTCCAGAGTATTTCGTTAAATGTTGTAAATTTAATGTGAAGTGTTCTAAGAGCAGCGAGTTACTAAACTAAATGGTAAACATGGGTCTACAATATTTTATCTACGTTCAGAGTATTTGTA
>JASPKZ010004897.1:0-56308 GCA_030220185.1 Diploptera punctata | reverse complement strand
AATGATTACTAGGCCCGCACCACAAACATACAAATCTTGAAAAATTTGAATTGTGAAACAAAAGACAATCTCAACGTTAATGTCATCCCAGCCAAACAATGGTCAAATTATTTTCAAAATCTATGGATCCAAACTCCAAATACTCTCACTTTACCATCATCCAATAACCCCTCTACATACTTGTTTACCGAGGATGAACTATCAGAAGTATTAATGAAAATGAGAATCAAAAAAGCTCCTGGAGAGGATGGAATCAGTATTGAACTATTTAAAAATGCAAATCCTCTGTTTTTAGACAGATTTCTAACATTCTTAAATAAACTATGGGAAGGGAGAGACATTCCTGTAAGTTGGACAAAATCTATTGCAATACCAATATTTAAAAAAGGAGACAAAAAAAACTGTGAAAATTACAGAGGCGTCAGCTTACTAAATACTGGATACAACGCCAATATAATTAAGAACAAATTATACAAACATCTTAACAGCCTCCTCAGTGAAAAACAGAATGGCTTTCGTAAAGGTTGATCCTGCTGTGATGGTTATTTCTCCATGAAATTATTAATAGAAAAACACAGGGAGTTCAATGTAGGAACACATTTAGCTTTTGTGGACTTCAAAAAAGCCTTCGACAAAATCAATAGGAATAAACTGTTGGAAATTTTAGCTGACAACAATCTACCACAACAGCATATTTTAAATTTATACAATATCTATAAAACAAATTCGATTTCAGTTCGAATCAATAACACACAAACAGAATGGACCGAAATTAATAGGGGCGTAAGACAAGGATGTGCCTCTCGCCCTTGCTCTTTATCTTATACATGGATAGAATACTCCAAAATTGGCGACAGATGAGACACGGTTCTATCCAAATTAATAGAAATCATAAAATAGACTCTTTGCTTTTTGCAGATGATTTGGTATTAATAGCTCCAACAGAAACAGATTTACAGTATTCTATACACAATTTTAATATAATTGCAAAAAGGTACAAAGAAAACTAGTGATGGTCTTTTGTGGGAAATACCCTATACCTAGCAAAATTGTTTTGGATGATGACATTCTAGAACGAATAAATGAATTTAATTATTTAGGTTATAATTTAACATTTCAAGATGAAGTTAATATATCAAAGAAAATCACAAATTTTACAAAAACAACGGGATAATTAACCTTTTCACTGCTGAGATATTTCCAGCCTTTAAAACCCTCCTTGCTCAATGCAGGGAGAAATGTGGAAAAAGCTTAATATTTAATTTTAGGAAGTTATATTTTGAGGTTATTTTAATTATATTATTTTTGGTCTGGACATCTTACCTCAATATTAATGTTGATTTGTTCTTGGACATGTTTCAAAACAATTCTGTTTTATCCTCAGCTTTCCCAGACTGAGGTAAGATGTCCAGACCAAAAATAATATAATGGAAAAAGCTTATTTAGGTTCCTAAGAGATGGCAGTATATGCCTGCTTAGTTTGAAAGCAATGCAATACGTATTATATAACTAGCAGGTGTTTGGAGTTGAGAATGGATATACACACCCATAGCACGGCAAGCATTTTCTTTGCCAACGGATATACCCATTCGTAGCAGTGTAAAGGTTAACAGTATAATGAAACCATCTTTAGTACAGAAGAACACAAGATTACGGGTTTATAAGGTTCTCGCAAGACCAGTATTAAGATATGGTAGTGAAGCATGGACAATACGAAGAAGAGATGAAAGCCGAATAACAGCAAATGAGATGCGATTTATGTACCATACAGCAGGCTACACAAAGTGGGACCATAAAAGAAATGAGGAAATTATGGAAGAGTTGGATGTAGAACTCATTCTTCACCATATACAAAACTATCAGAACAACTGGAAAGCCCATCTTCAACGAATGCCATCTCATAGAATTCCAAAAGCCATACTTCACTACTGCCCGCAAGGCAAAAGATCGCTGGGACATCCAAAAAAGCGCTGGATGGAAAATTCCTCTTTGAGACCGTAACAGGCCACATGGCCTAATACTTGCATGGATGATGATGATGATGACTTAAGAAAATTGTACCACCTCACCTCAAATTCTCTTCTAATTAGACCAGTTTCGGAATTATTTTAGGTTTCACGACTATTGTTATATCATCTTGAAAAACTGCGTCCTGCTCCCTCTGTTTGTAGACTGATAAACCTCCAAGCCAAATCACTTCCCCGGGGATTTCAAAATTAATTAATTTCTCCTTCTTGTTTCTTTTATATGTAGATGTTTTTCCCAACTGTGGGCTCTTTAGGTTTATCTATTTGTTTTATTAATTTAGCCTTATGGTTCTTTCGATTTGATATCTTTTATGTGTGGGCAGCTACTGACTGCAAATTTTTTTTACTTCCCCATTTTTGACATTCCTGAGATGTTCTTTCACTCTGGTTTTTAAATTTCTCTTTATTTTCCCTATGTAGAATTTATCACATTCCCCAAATTTAATCTGAGAAATCCCTGATTTGTTTTCTTCTTCTATTTTAATCTAATAATGCTGATGTCTTTTTCGGTGCCAATCTTTTTTGAAATATTTTTTTTTTTAACTTATGGTGCTTCAATGTCAATATCTTGAATTTTATGTTTTTTTTCTTTTTCTTTATAAGTGTACTTTGATTAATACATTTTTGTCCTTTGAACTTATTTATTTTCTTGTGTATCATGCTTTATTCAAATCCATTATTTGTTCCTACATTAATTATGTGTTCTTTTTCTTTTTCATAATTCTCTCTGTTCAGAGTAATGTATGTGTCGAACCATTGAAAACTGGCTCTTTGTGAGCTAAGTTATTAAAACTAAGCATGAATAATTATGTACTTTCTGTAAAAACTGTTGATGATATGCAAGCATATTGAAACATGTTCAAAAGAACACAATGATTTATGAGGTAAGATATAACAGACTCGCCTTATTTTATAAAAGAACCTCATAATGTTACTTCCCTCACAAATTAAGTCAGTACAAATTAAAGAGTGCTACAAAATGATTCAACAACTTCAAAAACTACAGAAAAGAATTCAATTGCAATGGATACCAGCACATTGTGGAATTGCTGGAAATGACACTGCTGATTTTCTTGCCAAAAAAGGCTCCAATCTAATTCAGAATACTACTGAAAGCTTACCTTACACATCCACAAAAAGAATAATTAAAAACAAATATAAAATCAAACAAAACCAAGACCTATGTAATAAAGCCAAAGATAAAAAATGGAATATTTTAGTAAAGAAGCCTGATATTATTCCAGAAATTCCACGTAAAACTACAGTAGCAAAATTTAGACTGCTTATAGAACATGCCTATTTGGCCAAACATTTATATAAAATAGGAATCTACACAAATCCAAGTTGTCCTCTATGCAACAAAGACGAAGAAATGAACGAAGAACATCTACAAACCTGTGAAGTACTACCTGTAGAGAAATATTGGAGAGCAAGAACGCTAATGGCTTCATTGCCAAGACCCAGCAACAACAACATGTTACTTCCTATTATTATTTATTAACAATTTGTTTTATTACTTCATATAAGTTGCTTGCAACTATAATAGGATGGGAGTGGTAAATAGCCATGTCATATACATTACATTTAATTTTAAAGCAGAGTAGGCAATATAAAAGTTGGCCCTATTGCTTTGATTTACCCTGAATCATATTTATATTCATGAAACTATTGATTTATTTGTATCCAGTAAAAGGGGAAACATCCAGGCTCTGCTTATTACATACAACATTAGTTTTAATAAGATTTCAGTTATTTGGTGTTATACCATGTTGTAGCATTGGAATGTGCTAACATTTTTGAGCTCTTGCTGCATCCTTCTAGGCTGAAGTGTTCCCATGGATACAATGTAACCCTTTATACCTGCAGTTGTAGGAAGAGTAGGGGTAGAGGATAGTTGAGAGGGAATTGATACAAAATAGATAGCGTGGGGCGGACCTGGGATGATGTTGGACATTTTCTCTGCAGAGACACTGTATATCAGAAGGAGCCAGCAGGAGTTCAGAGATATCGGGTGTTTCAATACAACAGGATCTCTGAGAAAGCCTTAGATCAAGAATTTCATTTTAACTTTGGTCTGTGTTACATGCTTTGCTGATTGATCATAAATAAATTTAAAAATTAAATCTGAAGATAAGTATTTTTTATATTCAGTGCCCTGGGTTGTTAATTCTACTTTTCTGGTACACTCTACTGGCATTGACTTGATTGTAATCCATTTCTATGGTTGAGGCGCCAGAAGTCAGGATTACACTGCTCTGATGATGTGCCAGGAAAGTTCTATTCAGTGCATTTGTTAAGTTATGTAGATAGGAAATAACACTATGAGATTGTTTAATATTGTTTATTTTTTCTTTCACTCTCCTCACACTTCACAACTCCTCTCAGACCCGGGTTTCGTCACATCATTTGCAACATTCTCAATGCTGTATCACGTTCACAACTGATGTCCAACGGCCTTCTATCCTGTAGACTGACCTCCGTGCCATCTGATGGCTGACCGACGAACTTCCAAACCAATCCCCTCTCCTTATAACCGGGTATTTCAAAATTCATAGTTGTGTTCTCATTCTTGCATATGTAAATTGTTTCCCAAATTGTGAGTTCCTTCGGTTTTTCCAATTGTTTAGGTAATTTTGTTTGGTTTCTATTCTATGTTTTTCTGACCAGGCATGTGCAGCTATTGCAGATTTTTCCGTTTGTCCATTTTTAACATTTCTGAGGTGTTCCTTTAATCTTGTATTTAGATTCCTTTTTGTTTTTCCTACGTATATCTTTTCACAATCTTTACAATTAATTTGATAAATTCCCGATCTTTTGCAGTCTTCAATCTTTTCATTTTTGTTGGTTTTTATTAAATTACCTAAGCTGTAATCATTTTTCGGTGCTAATTTGATGTTGAATTTGTTAAAGATTTTTTGAAACTTGTCAAATACTAAAGGATGGTATGTGAACTTCTTGAATTTTTTACCAATATTTTTTATCTGTCTGAAGAGTACTTTCATTAATATTTAATTTTAGGAAGTTATATTTTGAGGTTATTTTAATTATAGTAGCAAGAGAAAATGGGTTTGATGAAAAAATGGTACATAAAGGATAGAAAAGTATAAAAAACAAAAAATGATAACAGAAGTACTCTGAAAAAAATATAGGAAATTCACATATCACCCTTGGGTACATAATAAATTTCAAAAGATATTTGAGAAGTTCAATATTAAATTAGCACCAAAAAATAACTACAGTTTAAATAAACTAATAAAAACCAACAAAAATGAAAAAACTGATAAAAATAAAAAGTCAGGAATATATCAAATTGAATGCATGGGTTGTGAAAAGATATATATAGGAAAAACAAAAAAAAACCTAAAAATTAGAACCAAAGAACACATAAGAAATATTAAAAATGGAGAAATTGAAAAATCTGCAGTTGCTGCTCATGTTTGGTCTGAAAAACATAATATAAATTCAGACACTAAATTATTAAAACAGTTAAAAATACAAAAGAGCTGACTATTTGGGAAAAAATTTATATTCAGAAGAACAGAAACAGAGTTATGAATTTTGATATTCCGATGGAGCGTGACCTTGTTTGGAGGTTCTTTGGCCAACCACAGGATGGAGCTGACATCGACATCCAGGTTGTGCAACATAATGCAACATAAATAAAACCAATGTGGAAAAGCTGACGATAAAACAGAATTGTTTTGAAACATGTTCAAGAACAAATCAACATTAATATTGAGGTAAGATGTCCAGACTAAAAATAATATAAGTACTTTCATTAATCATTTTTTGTTCCTTAAATTTATTTATTTTCTTGTGTATCATCTTCTCTTGAAAACCATTATCCTTCGCAATTTTTATGATGTGTTTTTTATCTTTATTGTAATTTTCTTTGCTCATGGGAACGTTCACAAGTCTGTGTGTTAAACTATTAAATACTGCCTGTTTGTGTGAATAATGGTTAAATCCTGTAGCTTTTATATAATTGTCAATGTGAGTTTCTTTTCTGTAGATTCCAAATTCTATTTTTTTTTTCTTCATTCCTGATCAGGAAAAATAGAGTTATGAAGTATGAGGTGAGTGAAAGAAAAAATAAACAACAGTGCATTTGTTGTTTAATGTTTTCCGAAATACTTTGGTTTAAAACAGATGGCTCACTATCATTTTCCCCAACTGTTATAGCTGATTAATAATTTGAGTTAGAATTTACGACTCACCTCATAAAATGTAGATTTCTTGAAGACCAGTTTCGATATACTACGCAGCATTATCAATTCCATCTATTGATATGTAGTGTATCGAAACTGGTCTTTAAGAAATCTACAATTTATGAGGTGAGTTTAAATTCTAACTCAAATTATTAATTAAAAAAAACCTCATAGTGTCACTTCCTTTAAATATTAATGAGAAATTATAGCTGATTTTCTCAACCTGGGTGAGTATACGGTGGCCAAATTTCTTGAGGACATTTTCTTCCACAATGACTTGAATTAGCATGTCCCATAGCTCAAGTCATGATGCCTTAGACAGATTAGTCATGGTTCAGATCCAAGTTTTGGTAGCTTTATATTATTAATTATGATATTTGGTCTATGCATTCTAACCTCTTATGATTATTTTTGTTGAACATATGTTTTAAGGCTTCTGAGCCCCATCTTCAGCGATTATAGATTATATAAAAAAAGCTTTTCTTTTTTTAGCAACAATCTTTAACATCTTCCGGGCATATAGCTCAGACAGCAAGGCGTCTGATTCCCTGAGTTGATCTCAGGCAGCAGAGGAAGGGAGATTTTACTTCACTCATTCATGTCCAGACTAGTCCTGATGTTTATTAAGCCTCTTATGAAATCAGTAACAAGAATTTTCCTGGCTGTAAAGTGAAGGTGTATTTTTGAAGTAGGAATATGCACCAGGTTGTACCTACCAGGTTGTAGCACTAAGTGGTGAAATCCTTCTGTAGGTTGTCCTGGGTCCGAATACGGTTTGCCTCGGCTTAAAAGATTCTTGCTCAGGGAACTAAGGGAATTAAGTTATGTAGATAGGAAATAAACTAAAATTGTTGTCACTCGAAATAAAAGCACTAAGTAAATTTAACAAAATATATTGATTTTGTATTTTTTTAAAACATTCTTACCTCATATTAAATTAATGTTGGGAAGTAAACATTATGAGGTATAATCATTAAAATTCATCGGAGAACATTTTGTTTAAACAACTCACCTCATAGGATTCATGCTTCCATGATACCGCGGTTTCAAACACAGTCGTGTTCATCCTCAGCCATAACTCCGACTGACGAAATACTTCGGCCGTCAACTGTTCTATTGTTGCCATCTTCAGTGCTGCCATCTATGGTTGAATTTATGAACTTCGAAATCAAAGTAATTTCGTTACGGATATCAAAATTTATTGATTTATCTTTATTTTTCTGAATGTTTATCTTCTCCCAAACTGTCAATTCCAAAGGCTTCTCTACTTGTTTTAAAAGTTTAGCTTCTCTTCCAATTTTATGATGTTCTAATAAACTATGTGCAGCAATTGCAGATTTTTCAATGTCACAATTTTTAATATTTCTAAAATGTTCTTTTGTCCGAGTTTCTAAATTCCTTCTTGTTTTTCCTATATAAACTTTATTGCAATCTTCACAACTTATTTGATAAATTCCAGATTTCTTACTGTCTGGGACATTGACTTTTTTATTAGTACTTAGAAGATTACCCAGACTAAATTTATTTATTGGTGCCAAAGAAATGTTGTATTTGTCAAACTTTTTTTGAAATTTTCTATGAAATTCAGGTTGGTAAGTAATTTTCTTGTATTTTTTCTTTTCTTTGCAATTTTGTAGAGTATTATATTCATTAAGTATTTTTTTGTGTTTGAATTTCAACTTATTTATAAATAATTCTTTATCAAAACCATTTAATCTAGCAGTGTTTAAGATACCCTCCATGGTATCTTTACCTTGTCATGGTGGAGTGGCTTGCGTGCTTAAATGATCCTGAGAACTATGCCGCGGTAGCATTGCTGCCGATAGGGTTACCCTTGCCGGACTGGTCGAAGGTGATAAGCAAGACGAAAAAAGTACCTTCGTCGAAAGAGTGACACTCTTTCACCGTAAAAATACAACCGTCAAGAAATGCGGACATGGGTTCAACTGGGGTAAAATTTTCCGGAGGTCAAATAGTCCCTCGTTTGGTTCTCCGGGCAGGGACTACTTCAGGGAACCCATGCCAGGCTCAAAGACAGGGACATGTTCCTAGGAACTTGGAATATTAGGACTTTATACAATAGCGGGGCACTAGAGATATTAACGCGGGAATTAGATAAATCGCCCTTGGATATAGTCGCTTTACAGGAAGTTAGATGGCCAGGAGAAGGTAGTCAGGAATCAGGAAGCTTTGTATTATACTACGGGGGTGCAGAAAGACCTGCATTTGGAACGGGTTTTTTAGTCAGAAGGAGGATCCTATCCGCTATCAGAGATATTAAGTTTGTTAGTGATAGGGTATCATACATAATTCTAAAGGGTAAACGACATGATTTTATAATTGTAAATGTACATGCCCCCAAAGAAGATAAAGATGACAAGATCAAGGATGAGTTCTATGAAGAATTAGAATGCTTATTTGATAGCCTTTCACGATATCATATGAAAATTGTCTTAGGAGATTTTAATGCAAAAGTGGGGCGGGAAGATGTATTCAAAACAACAATAGGCAAATTCAGTCTTCATGAAGATAGTAACGACAATGGGGTTAGATTAGTCATATTTGCCACATCAAAGAATCTCATTGTTAAGAGCAGAACATTTCAGCATAAGGATATTCATAAATACACCTGGACGTCCCCAAATGGAGAAACTCGGAACCAGATAGATCATGTATTAGTGGATAAATGCTGGCACAGTACCATCATCGATGTTAGATCAGTTAGAGGGACAGACTGCAATTCGGATCATTATCTGGTCAGGGTGAAAATCGGACAACAGCTATCGCTTATGAGAGGAACAAACGCTAATGATGATTCTGAAAAATTTGAATTAAAAAACTTGAAAAATGATGAAATGCGGCAAGAATATCAAATCAAAATTGCTAATAGATTTGAAGTACTGGAATCTTCAGATGACAATGTGACAAACGAAGAACAAACTGATATAAATAAAGAATGGGAGGCTATAAGAGATACTATTAAATTGAAGGCATCAGAAAGCATTGGTTGTTTAAAAACGAGGCAAAACAAGAAATGGTTTGATGAGGAATGTTCCGACATTGTAAAGAAAAGAAAGCTAGCAAAAATGAAATTGTTACACGAGCCAAATGAGGTAAATTTAGAGCAATTCGGTAGTATTAGACGGGAAACCACCAAGTTACTAAAGAGTAAAAAGAGGGAATATTTGAGAGAGAAGATTAATGATCTTGAAATGAATGCAAAAAACAGGAACGTTAGAGAATTATATCAGGGAATTAGTATAGAGAAGAAAGGGTTTCAGGCTACAACAAACATAATTCGGAATGAAAATGGGGATATGATTGCAGATTCCAGGAGTATATTAAATTGATGGAAAAGTTACTTTAATCAGCTATTAAATGTACATACAGAACAGGACATTGAGGAGGATAATTTACAGACAGCAGAAATGCTAGTCACAGAGCCAAGTGCATTAGAGGTTGAAATGGCGATTGAAAAATTGAAGATGTATAAAGCATCAGGTTCAGATGAGATTCAGCAGAACTGATAAAATCAAGAAGAGAAAAATTTATGGACAAGATACGCTGGTTGCTTAGTATGATTTGGGAAAAAGAAGCTCTTCCAGATGAATGGAAGGAATCAATTATCGTACCAATTTATAAGAAAGGAGATAAAACTGATTGCAACAACTACAGGGGCATCTCATTACTTTCAACTTCGTACAAAATTCTAACAAATATATTAGTAAGCAGACTTACTCCCTATGTTGATGACATTCTAGGAGATCAACAATGTACATTTAGAAGAAACAGGTCTACAACAGATCAGATTTTTAGTATAAGACAGATTTTAGAAAAGAAATGGGAATATAATGGTATTGTACATCAACTATATGTAGACTTCAAAAAAGCATATGATTCAATTAAGACGTAGAAGTTATATAGTAACCTGCTGGAGTTCGGAATTCCTAAAAAGTTAGTTAGACTTATACGAATGTGTCTAAATGGCACAAAGAGTAGGGTGCGTGTAGGCAAACAGTTTTTGGACACTTCTGAAATCCAGAATGGGTTGAAGCAAGGAGATGCACTATCTCCTCTACTATTTAATTTTGTACAAGAGCATGCCATTAAATCTTTAGAGAATGAGGAAGGCTTACAACTCAATGGTATTAATAAGCTGTTAGTTTATGCTGATGATGTAGTACTACTGGCCGATAGCGGGGAGATACTAAAGGACAACACGCACACACTATTGAGTAACACTAAGAAATTAGGACTGGAAGTAAATATCAGTAAAACTAAATATATGGTCACACGTAGAAATACATTATATAATGGAAATGGACAGCTAATGACAAATGAGGGAAATTTTGAGGAAGTGGCTGAATTCAAATACCTAGGAACAATAATCACAAATAGGAATGAGATGCACAAAGAAATTAAACATAGGCTCAATTCTGGAAATGCTTGCTATTATGCATTGCAGAGACTCTTGATGTCCCAACTCCTTTCAAAAAACGTTAAACTGAAAATATATAAAACTATTATTCTACCAGTTATATTATATGGGTGCTAAACATGGACTCTTACTTTAAGGGAGGAAAGGAGATTACAAGTATTTGAGAATAAAGTACTTAGGAAAATTTTTGGACCAAAGAGAGATGAACAGACAGGTGAATGGAGAAGACTACATAACAATGAACTACATAACAATGAACTACATGGTCTTTATAGGAAGCCAGATATAATAAGAACAGTTAAGTCTCGTAGACTGTAATGGGCAGGACATGTTGCATGTATGGGGAATGAAAGACTTGCATGGAAGCTTCTTGGTGGAAAACGAGAGGGAAAACGCCCAGTTGGTAGACCAAGAATGAGGTGGGAGAATAACATTAACTATGATTTGAGGGAAGTAGATTATACAGCGAATGATTGGAAAGCATTAGCTCAGGATAGGGATGTATGGGGAGCTTATGTCCGTGCGGCCATGAACCTATGGGTTTGATAGTGCCAGTGAGTAAGTAAGTAAGTGTTTAAGATATGTTTATACTCTTTGTTGAAATTTTCTTCGTTTAATGCTACATTTGTCAATCTATAAATTTAAGCTATAGAATATTACATGCTTATGAGCAGTGTGATTGAAGCCTGATGATTTAATGTAATTATCTGTATGAGTTCCTTTTCTAAATATATCAAATTCAATTTTCAGTGTTTGCTCATTCCTAATTAAACATAAATCCAAAAATGGAATTTTATTTTCTTTTTCTTATTCAACGGTAAACTTTACTGATTCATCCTGAAGGTTCAATAATTTAAGAGCATCTTCAATATATTTGGAATTTATTATTGCAAAAATATCATCCACATATCTGAACCAAGTCTTAAACATCCATGGGTATGCTTTTGTGATTTGACACTCCAAATAACCCATGAACAAATCAGCCAAAAATGGTGAGAGCGGATTGCCCGTTGACAAACCCAAAACCTCTTGGTAAAATGTTTCATTATAGGTAAAATAAGAATTACTGACACATAGCTTAGTAAGGATTATATATTCCTCTATTACCTATTTCATTTTTTATATTAAGAGAACTTAACCATTTTCTCAAAAAATGTAACTTTTTCCAACTGCAATAAAATGTTCCTCGATGAATTTTAATTCTTACCTCATATGGTAGTTTTGTCGGACATATGTTTCAAAGCTGTGGCTCCATCGTCAGCAGTTAGTTTGTGTAACCGCTGACAATTGAGCATCAGCTTTGAAACGCATGTCCGACAAAACTACCATATGAGGTATGAATGTTTAAAAAAATACAAACTCAATTATTAAATTAAACCTCATAATGTTATTTCCTAATGATTTTAAAATTAAGAAAATATCTTCACCGTTTATTTAAAAATATAGTTATTTTAGTGATTATGAAACTTGCATTTATCCTTTTCACTTTTGGCAGTATTTGACCGTTATCAATAGAAATGCTAATTAGTTTTGGTGACTTAATCACACAACTTAAGTTATTCAAAATATATTATTTTGAATTAAAATTTGGTACACATGTATTTCTGCTAATGTTGTCAAATGATGCACTATTCTTTCTTTTTATCATTTAATTTTACTTAATTAATTAATTAGATAAAAATAAAACGTAGTTTTATTTGATTTTCATATTTATTATATAATTCAGTGACAGCTGTTTCGGTACACTGTACCTTCTTCAGACATATTAACAAATTATGAATTGTGTTCCAACTGATCTAAGCAACAATACAACAATATTTATTTAAATTTTTAAATTTAACAAAGGGGATTCATTCAAATCAAGTTGAGAATTTAACACTTTTTTACTACTTTTAAATTTATTAATTTCTACAGCCTCCAAAAGATCTAACTTCTTACCCTTATCACAAATATGTAAAATTTCAAAATTTGGATCGAAACAATGATTAAAAAGCCTGGAAGACGAACCAAATATGGATTGGAATAGGTGGTTAGCATATTTTGAATTTTCTAAATTTCTGTTATATGTGTTCCTTTATCCGAGAGATAAAAGGTCTACCAGTTTGTCCTATATAGACATTGTCACATGTGCCACACTTCAATTTATATACACCTGATAATTTTTCTTTTTTTTTTGTTTTGGTTTTATTGTTTTTATTATATCTTGTAGAGTTTTATTAGTTTTAAATACCTCATTAATGTTAAACTTTTTAAAGTGTTTAGATATTTTATTTAGTTTAAAAAACTAAAACATCACGCTTTATTAGAAAACCAAACTCAGAGATAAAAAAATAAATAATAGTTCGAAAAACTAAAACACGCTTTATTAGAAAACCAAACTAAAAAATTAAAAATAATTTTAATTTCCAACACCCTTGGGATAAAATTAAAGTCATGAACAAAAAAAGCATCTCCAACACATGAAAAAAAAACTAGAGTTATCTACAAAAAAAAATAATTTTACCATCAAAAGCATGGGGTGCTTTTTATGGTTTTTACATTTTCGTCTTAGAGACTTTACTTTTACCAATATCTGTTTATTATCAAATATATTAATTGATGTAGAGCACCCCACGCTTTTGCTCGTAATTTTTTTTTCTAGATAACTATTTTTTTCTATATGTGATGAAGATGATTTTTTTGTTGACCACTTTGATTTTATCCCGAGCCTGTTGGAAATTAAAATTATTTTTCATTTTTTAGTTCGGTTTTCTAATAAAAGCGTGTTGTTTTAGTTTTTTTAAACTATTATTTTTTTAATTACTTGCAGACCCGACAGACATTGTCCTGCCCGAACATTCAATTCTTGTGTCATGGCCGGACAATAAAAAATGTTACTTTTTTTACCATAAACTTCACTAACTACTACGTTTGCCAAAAAAACTCCTCACTGCCATCTGTTGTGGCTCAAGAAGTGGGAATATGTCATGACTACACATCTGACATAAAAAATTCCTTTAACCCAATTACAGTGCCATCTACTAGGTCCAATTGTGAATTTAAACCCTCCAGGGACCCACTTGAACATACACAAAAAATTTCATCAAAATCAGTGCAGTCATTTAGGCAGTTTTGAATTTTAAGTAAACCTCCACTTCTAATTGTTGGATTTCACTCATTTTTGCACATCTATCTTTGCTTTATTTTAATAGGATATACCGAGTTTCATTGTGAAACATTGAAAAATGTGAACGCTGGACAAATTTTTAAATTTTTACTTCTGGTGAACTCCTACACCTAATGATTTTAGAGGCCCCAATTATGAATCTAACCCTTTGAGGGACCCAGTGAGACTAACTAACTCACTGGCATTATCGAACCCCTAGGTTCATGACCACGCGGACATAAGCTCTCCATATATCCCTATCCTAAGTTAATGTTTTCCAATCAATCCCTGTATGATCTACTTCCCTCAAATCATAGTTAATGTTATTCTCCCACCTCATTCTTGGTCTACCAACTAGGCGTTTTCCCTCTGGTTTTCCTACTAGAAGCTGCCTTGCATGTCTTTCATTCCCCATTCGTGCCACATGTCCTGCCCATCGCAGTCTATGAGACTTAACTATTATCATTATATATGGTTTCCTGTAAAGACCATGTAATTCACTGTTTTACAGTCTTCTTCATTCAGCTGTCTGTTCATCTCTCTTTGGTCCAAAAATTTTCCTAAGAACTTTATTCTCAAATAATATACTCATAATCTCGTTTCCTCTCCCCCCTTAAAGTAAGAGTCCATGTTTCACATCCATATAATATAACTGGTAGAATAATAGGTTTATATATTTTCAGTTTAACATTTTTTGAAAGGAGTTGGGAAGTCAAGAGTCTCTGCAATGCATAATAGCACGCATTTCCAGAATTGGGCCTATGTTTAATTTCCTTGTGCATCTCATTCCTGTTTGTGATTATTGTTCCTAGGTATTTGAATTCAGCCACTTCCTCAAAATTTTCCTCATTTATCATTAGCTGTCCATTTCCACTATATAATGTATTTCTACGTGTGACCATATATGTAGTTTTACTGATATTTACTTCCAGTTCCAGTTTCTTAGTGTTACTCAGTAGTGTGTGCGTTTAGTATCTCCTCGCTATCGGCTAGTAGTACTACACAAAAAATTTAATCAAAATTGGTCCAGTCGTTTATTAGGAGTTGAGTGACAAACACACTTACAAAAGAATTATGTAAATAAAGATGAACTTATAAACATGTTTTGGAATTTATTGCGAAGGTTGGTTATACTGATTTCACATACATTGATAGAAATTACATTAACCAGTCGCACATGTGTACTGAGATTCTGTAGAACTTAGAAGAATTCATTGAGTAAGTTAACATCAAATACTAAAGTTTTTCCCCAGATTGTTTGCACAAAACATGCAGTATATAATACCACACTAACTGCGCTAACAATATTCAAGTGTTTAAAGAAGTAAGTGATAATTGTTAACATTTGTTTTTTCTCTTGATAAACTTTACATGATTGTGTGTCCATTGTGATTATAGGTACAGAGAAGCGCAGAAGACAACGCAGAGAAATGCACCATATGTTTATCAGAATTCGAAGAGAATGAAGATGTACGAAGACTTCCATGCATACATTTATTCCATAAAACCTGCGTAGACCGATGGTTGGCTACTAATAAACGTTGTCCCAACTGCCGCGCAGACATAGAGCATTGCGTCAATGAAGAAGCACCATCCACGTGACAGCAACTCTTCTGTCTCGCCTGGACTGATCCGTCTTCCTCAATAATTCTCTCGTGTAGTTGTAGTGTTTTTAAATGTAAATAGAATCTATTCATTATCATGTTTACGTGGGTGTCTTATTTCTTCACATCAAATCTACAATAATTTTGTTGTTTTAATATCTCCATCTCCTTCCTATGCATTCCTCTTCATCTGGTCACTCCACTCTTTCTTTTATCCATAGTCGAGCCGCTCTTATTTTTGGTGTGGCCACACCTACTCCTGCACCTGGTTTACATAATACTGGCAGGTAATAAGCATTGTCAAGTCAGTTGTACATTACAGTGTGGACTGTTCTACTCAGAGAACAAGTGACTGCTGGCATCATGTGATAACACACGTTCCTGCTAGAGTCAACATGTTTACTTACGTATAAGGGTGAGGTTTTTTCCTCACCTGTAAGACAAAAGTCAGGAAGCTTAGGACCCAACGGTCTCCGAAAATCATCCAGCTATCATCATCCTTTACTGGTGTGGAAACCAATGGAAGCTACCACACCTATAATTCCCTAGTAAAGCTGCAAAGCATAGCATGAAAATGCTGTGATTGCAGTGAAAGACCTGCCCTGAGGCACAATTACTATAGAATAGTAGAAGAATAAACTTGGCAATACGATAACATGCTCCATAAGTGTAATGTTAAACCATGACAACAATTGTCAGCTGACCATGTGGTTTGCTGCCAGAAGTAAGAGGGGCACAACTTTATTGTTCTGGATTGTAAGCCTCTTCCATTGGTTTTTATTGTCCATGTGTTCTTACACTTTGTTCCTATCCCAGACTTTTTCCTCCATCTTTTATGCAATGTTCTTTTCCCTATGGTTTTCATTTCTTGAGAATCAGAGATTTGAGGTCCATTAATGTCCCATATATTTGACAGCTCTTAGCTTCCCCTCCAAAGGAAGCCACTTCCTTGAATTTTCCTCTCTTGTTTCCAATGTATTTGTCCAGGATAAATGTGTAACATTAGACCACCAGAGCTAACTCCATACATCGGACAGGTGAGTCAGTATAAAGCTTATTTTGGGTACCTCCTGGAGGGTATTGTGTAGGAAGAACATATCCCTTCGATATATGGACAAGTAAACAAAGGTCACTATACCAATTGCAAGCCAAGTGCCAGTTGTACTGTAAACACACTTGCATAAGGTATTACTCTGTCTATTGAAGGAACCGTGGAGCTACTTTTACCCGCCATATGACTGAATTGTGTGCGATAGAAAGATTGTTCTTTGGCAACATCATATTTATGAGAAATAAAACAGAATACAATGTAACTCCATGGTGTGACGCTAAGACTTAGAAGGCACTTAGTCTACCATCCAGCTGCTGGCATCACATCCAGATGTGTTAATCACAGAGGTAGATGATTATCCAGCCAGTGTAGGTGTGACATGTGGTCAGCATATCAGGTTCCCCAGTCATTATAGTTTGTTTTCTCAACCTGAGCCACTACACAAATGCCTCACAGTGCTGGGTGGGCACAGGTCCCGTACTGGCTGAAATGCCATGAGAGAATTTTTCGTCCCGTAGGTCTGTCTCAAGGCTTCTTGCCTTAACCCTGTATAAGGTGGTACCAATAATTAGCAACTTCTGCATTTCTGATTGATTTATGACTAGAGCGAGGAATTATATGAAGAAAATTATACCACCCCTCAGGGGTCCTCATCTAGGGGATATGTGGATGGCGACCACAAGGTGCCCAAGCTGTGCAAAACATTTCTTCCACTTACTTGTGTTTTGCACTCTTTTAACTTTACTATCTAACCTCTCTTGGTTAACTCTTGTTTTTTCGACCCCGACGCTATTAGGGCATCCAAGGGCTAGGGAGTCCTTCCTTTTTTCCATTTCTTCTTTCCTTTATTTTCTTTTCTTCTCCAGAAAAACCTGACCAGAGGCTATAAGATGGCAGCCCCATCACTGGTCTTGCCTTCCTTTGGCCAGCAATCAATCGAAGGGACTATTATTATGCTTTCAAGTCTTATATGAGAATTTCCCATAAGGGAAAATTTTCTATAGGATCGTAACAGGCCTCGGCCTAATACTTGGAAGGAAGAAGAAATTATACCAAAATATGAAATAATAACGAAATATGACACAGATATATTATGAAGCTACTACTCATATTTCAAGAGAGAAATTTTTGCCCACACCGATACTTGAACCTGGGACCTTTGGCTTTATGGGCCAAAGCTCTATCCACTGAACTACCGAGGCGAGTTGTGATATAGACACAAATTTTTCTCTTATATAGGCCTATGTTATATATTCCCTCGCACCAAATACTATGAAACCTTTGCTTCTATCTTTGCAAATGGCAGCTTCTTTATTAAGAAGACATTTGTTGGGAATTTAAACACTACTTTATAAAGCCAGTGTTCTATTGATGTAACTTCTTACATGCACAGGTCCTTTATAATTTATAAATGTACGTACCAGCACATAAATTAGATAAACAGACCTTATTTGTGTCTCAAGAAATCGAGATGTTCCTGGTCCAATATAAAATATCACGTTCATGATTTGAAGCAATTTTCATGGCTCATGAAGTAGCGTAGTTGTTTAAGGAATCACATTCAAACCAGAATATCATGGGTTCAAGTCTCGATGGCGTCGGGTTTTAACTGGAGCAAACCTTCTGGTAGCATCTTGGCCCTGGGGTCAACTTAGCTCCTGTTGGAAATAAGTATCAGATGCAGCATGTTGGGGGGGTAAACTTATTCATCATGCAGGGGCGACATTCTGGTGAATGATTCAAGCTGATTGTCTAGAAAGATGGAAGCTTCAACCTCCCATTAAGTTTGGATGATTTCCATTTATTTTGCATGAAGATATTTGAAATCCAGTATATTTATGTGAAATATAACAATAATATTAAACTTGATAGTTTCAGAGCATAAGTAGACCAAGTCCAGTTTGTTATATTTGGAGAAACAAGATGTTATTAATCCACAATTAATTCTAGGGATTGTTTCAGAACTCTCTTTGTAATTATAGTAAGATGTAATGAACTATGAACATGGTGAAATAGAGTTAGAATTATTTTAACATTAGTTTTTTTCAAGAAATTTGCCTAACACAGTGTCTAGTCTTGGTCTACTTGTACTTTGAACAATCCAGTTATCAATTCTGTTCGTAATACGCAGTTAGAAGCTTCTTCTATATTCTGATAGCAAACTATACGCCTGTCACGATGAAAAGTGCACTCCGCATCACATTATGTTATGTAAGTATACTTGTTGTCACCCCTACACTGGCTAGATGATTGTCTACCTCTGTGATTGACACATGTGGATGAGAGGCCAGCAGCCGTATGGTAGGGTAAGGACCTTCTAGGCCTGTCGCACCATAGAAAATAAAGTATACTTGTTATTATGCCATATTTGGTATTTTGATGTAAGTGAGAAAAATGTTGGCCTTACCTACCAGAACTTCGCTAATTTAAAAAAAACAGGACTTCACGTTTAGGATCAACGGTCTTTACTACAATTAAATGGTGTAATCCACTCACAAAGTAAGGACTGCTCTTAGGTAGGAAGAAGGAACTGGCTGCTAGGTTATTGTTCTTACATTTTTGTTCAGCTTATTCATCTAGAGTCATGTTTTGTTGCAAAAACCTCCATCCAACTTGTCATTCCATATCTCCGCATCCAATTATTTACTTTTATCAAATGTATTTATCCAGATGTATAGCCCAGATGAAGGACAAAATAGAGATGATGTAATAGAGTTTTACGAAGAACTCCAGAAACTCATAAATAAAAATGATTACCTTATTTTAACTGGAGATTTCAATGCACGTATAGGAAATAAACCAATACCAGAAACCATAGGTAAACATGGTGAAATAACTATAAATAATAATGGAAAACTTTTAATAGACTTCGTCACTTACAATAGCTTTAAAGTAATGAATACCTTCTTTTCCACACTTAGATATTGACAAATATACATGGAGTGCCAGAGGAAGAGCATTTAGAAGAAACAGGTCTACAACAGATCAGATTTTTAGTATAAGACAGATTTTAGAAAAGAAATGGGAATATAATGGTACTGTACATCAACTGTATTTAGACTTCAAAAATCATATGATTCAATTAAGAGGGAGAAGTTATATACTATCCTGCTGGAGTTCGGAATTCATAAAAAGTTAGTTAGACTTATACGAATGTGTCTAAATGGCTCAAAGAGTAGGGTGCGTGTAGGCAAACAGTTTTCAGACACATTTGAAATCCAGAATGGGTTGAAGCAAGGAGATGCACTATCTCCTCTACTATTTCATTTTGTACTAGAGCATGCCATTAAGTCTTTAGAGGATGAGGAAGGATTACAACTCAATGGTATTAATAAGCTGTTAGTTTATGCTGATGATGTAGTATTGTTGGCCGATAGCAAGGAGATACTAAAGGACCACACGCACACACTATTGAGTAACACTAAGAACTTAGGACAGGAAGTAAATATCAATAAAACTAAATATATGGTCACACGTAGAAAATTCATTATATAATGGAAATGGAAAGCTAAGGACAAATGAGGGAAATTTTTGAGGAAGTGGCTGAATTCAAATACCTAGGAACAATAATCACAAATAGGAATGAGATGCACAAAGAAATTAAACATAGGCTCAATTCTGGAAATGCATGCTATTATGCATTGCAGAGACTCTTGATGTCCCAACTCCTTTCAAAAAACGTTAAACTGAAAATATATAAAACTATTATTCTACCAGTTATATTATATGGGTGCGAAACATGGACTCTTACTTTAAGAGAGGAAAGGAGATTACAAGTATTTGAGAATAAAGTACTTAGGAAAATTTTTGGACCAAAGATAGATGAACAGACAGGTGAATGGAGAAGACTACAGAACAATGAACTACATGGTCTTTATAGGAAGTCAGATATAATAAGAACAGTTAAGTCTCGTAGACTGCGATGGGCAGGACATGTTGAACGTATGGGGAATGAAAGGCTTGCATGGAAGCTTCTTGTAGGAAAGCCAGAGGGAAAACGCCCAGTTGGTAGACCAAGAATGAGGTTGGAGAATAACATTAACTATGATTTGAGGGAAGTAGATTATACAGGGAATGATTGGAAAGCATTAGCTCAGGATAGGGATGTATGGAGAGCTTATGTCCGTGTGGCAATGAACCTATGGGTTCGATAGTGCCAGTGAGTAAGTAAGTAAGTAAGTGCCAGAGGAAGTACAAGTATAATTGATTATGTAATTGTAAATAAAAAACTTTCAAATTTAGTTCATGATACTAGAGTATATAGAGAGCCTGATATTAATTCTGATAATTTTTTAGTGATGCCTAAAATATCTATACCAACCCGACGGAAGAAATTACCCTATGATAAGATGGAAAATAATGAAACATAAAAAGTTCACCTATTACAGCAAGAATGCATTAAAGAACTATATCAAAAGAGATTACAGAAAATCCTATAAGTAGAAATATAAATGAAGAATGTGATGAGATTAAAAGAATAATAACTCAAGCTGCAAAAGAATATTTAGGAATGAGAAAGAAATCATATTACAAAAAAAAATTAAAATTTGGAATGAGGACTTAGAACATCTGAGTTATCGTAATAGGAAAACAAATTAATCATTAATTGAATACAAAAGAAAAAAAGTGTAATAGTTCGTAGAGAAGTTAGAAAAACGAAAAAAGAAAAATGTGGGATATATATATAAGTGATATCGAACACGATGTACATGGAAAACAAGAAAAGGTGTACAAAATTCATCATGACATTATATATAATTTCCTTGATTACAACTTAAATAAAATCGCTAAATATAGAGTAAAGGTTCCTATGAAAGGTCAAAGAGAATGATAAAATAACATTTTAAAAAGTAGCTGTCACAAAAAAACTGTGCCTGATGGAGAAATTCTGACTACATTTCTAATTTTAGTTTGAAAAAAATGCACTAGATTCACTAATCAGATTTCTTGCGAAGAAAACCTTCTCGACAAGTGTATTTAGGAACTTCTCCATTTCTTATTTAATATAATGTGGGCCTAACCAATCAGAAGTTTACACTTTTTACATGGTGTCGATAGATAACCTTTATTTACAATTTCATTATGTAAAATGCTCCATGCTGGCTCACCTGTAAATTCTGCTGTTATTTTCACCACATCCTCATGTGAGATATTTTTCACTAAACTGTTTGAAAACATTCAAAATAATTTGTTTCTCTCCACTTTTAAAATGCTTTCCTTTCCAATGTTTAAGAATTTTTGCCATTTTCAAACAATTGAAATCTCAACATATTCTGCTTAAGAATAAGGCAGTACTTACTTATTGTATTAAAATTGTAATTATATATTTTAAGATTCTCTCATATAACTTATATAGACATGTGCTAGGTAATATATATTTTTATTATTTTTATTTACTTTATTTCGAGTGTTACAAAGGGAACTACATTTTCTTACCCTCTGAAAGTTAAAATTGTTATTCGACCAATGAAAATGCAGACATACATTTGCTTTGTTTACATTACAAGTGGAACTTAGCTCAGAAGAAGTATAATGTGTGGTTAAGGTTGGTATTCATGAACCAAGCTCTCTAGACCAAGTCATCTCCATAAGCTGAGACTCTCATCTTTCAATTGTTCCCAGACATTTTTTTAATAATAAATATGTTGTTATCACGTGATGTTGAATAGAGTGAGCCAGTTAGAGTAGGTTCTGCATCACCCACATGATTAACCACGGGCTGAGAGTCACTTAAGCAGAAAGCTTGGTTTTTTTTAATACCAGCCTTAAAGTTTCTGTTACACACATTGCCTTGTAAGTCCTGTAAATTGAAGGAGAAATGAAAAATATGTGAAAACTTTGTCTGAGGACAAAGGAAGTTAACATTTTTTATTTTTTTTATTTGTACAGAATTTCATTTATTCTAAGCCAGTCTTTTTAATAATTCTACGTGAAAATATAATCTGATAGCTACAGGTGGAATTAATGGATGATAATTAGTTTGGTCTACGTTCTTCTTCTTCTTCATCCAACCAAGTCTTAGGCCTACTACGATCTCATTGATGAATTTTGTATCCAGTGTTTCCTTGGACGTCCCAGAGATCTCTTCTCTGTAGGACAATAACGAAGCAAGGCTTTTGGAACTATCTGAACGCATCCAGTTGTCCTGGTATCTATGTATGTATTCAATGACCAATTCTAAACGTAGTTCCTTCAAGATATCATCATTGCGTCTGTGATCCCATTTGGTACATCCTGCTGTATATCTCATGAATCTCATTTCACTACAAGTTATCCTGCTCTCTTCTCCTTTCCTAAAGTCCGTGCCTCACTGCCGTAACAAAGTGTAGATCTTGCTAAGGTTTTGTATAACCTTATTCTGTTATCTCTCTGGACAAGCGAAGGTTTCATTACTGAATTTATTATTCCCATGGTTTTATTAAAATTAATTATTTTATTTTATATGTCTATTTCATCCAAATATAATCAGATGTGAAATGAAGATGTTAAGAACTATTCAGAGGAAAACATTATTTAGTAAGATACAAAATACACAAATTAGAGACAAAATCAAGACATAATCAAATGTATTAAACACAGATGAAAATATAGTGAAAGATCATAGAGAAAGAATGGAAGACAATAGACCTGCAGAAAGAAACAGCCGAAAGAAGATAAGACAAATGGATGTGAGAAGAAGAGAAGAAAGAGCGGAACTTTAGCCCAGGGCAGGAACTGGATAGACAGGGATTACAGACTCTTTTGATTTGTTCCAAACTCCCTTTCAAAAAAATGTTTAACGGATAATATATAAAACTATTATTCTACCAGGTTAATATTATATGGATGCGAAACATGGACTCTTACTTTAAGGGAGGAAAGGAGATTACGAGTATTTGAGAATAAAGTACTTAGGAAAATTTTTGGACCAAAAAGAGATGAACAGACAGGTGAATGGAGAAGACTACTTAACAATGAAGTACATGGTCTTTATAGGAAGCCAGATATAATAAGAACAGTTAGTCTCGTAGACTGTGATGGGCAGGACATGTGGCACATATGGGGAATGAAAGAGATGCATGGAAGCTTCTTGTAGGATAACCAAAGGGAAAACATCCATTTGGTAGACCAAGAATGAGGTGAGAGAATAACATTAACTATGATTTGAGGGAAGTTGATTATACAGGCAATGATTGAAAAGCATTACTTCAGGATAGGGATGTATGGAGAGCTTACATCCCTGTGGCCATGAACCTACGGGTTTGATAGTGCCATTGAATAAGATGGGTAGATAGTGCCTGGTCATTCAATATGTCTTCCTCCGAGGATTGATTTGGGAAATAAACAGGAATTATTACTAAGATGTCATTGCATTGTTCAATTAAATTAATCAAATTCTAAAATTAGTAAACAGTTTTACAAATTGTTATGTGGAACATCCTCAAATGTTTTTGTGAACTACTTAAAAAGATTGTATAAAATTCTCAATAAAAATACTTCTACAGAAGTCATTGATAGCTACATCTCTCTGTCTTTAGAGGATTTGAAAATTGTATAACAAATAAGAAATATTAACGTTTGTATAGTAGCTTAAATGGTGTAATGGATAACACACTTGTGTAGAGAGTGAGAGGTCCAAGTCCTGGTTCAAGCGTTAATTTTTCTTTTGAAAATAATAATGTCCAGTAATGGAAAATGTTAAATTTAAAATATCACGTCGAAGTATTGTGTAAATTAAAAAATTGTGAATTATGGAATCTTTGAAATTACTGTTTTCTCTTTTGTTGTACGTGTACTGTTAAGAACAAATTTTCTCACAGAATGGCCCTGGTGCTCACCCAGGACCATGAGGAATTTGCGTAGGTACAATAAGTAGCAACTGAGGGACCTCATGGCTGAATGATCCACCACTGTGGATGTGAGGCCAGCAGCTAATAAATAAGTCGAGGTCTTCCAGGTGAACTTGAGGGAACGGATTGGGTATTGGGGTCAAAGAACAGTTTTTTTAAATTTTATTTTTAAATTAATATGTACTCGGCCAGGGTCGATGAATTTTTTTAGGACGGAAAATTCCAAGGATCAAGTCCTCCTGGGTCCCGATTCTGAAGATTTTCATATCCTTAAGCCTGAATCAAAAGGCCTCTAAGCAAAATTTACCAAATTTTCCCGTCCTAGCACTATCTTGATTTCCAAAATATCAGCGTGAGGCAGACCGCTGACCACGTGCCACATCAATGACAATATATACGAAAACAAGTGTAACTAAATTAGTATGGTTCAAATACTTCCCTGTAGGGAAGGATCGCCTAAATCTCTGTTGAGGCAAACAAGGGCTTACAAGATTACAGGAAGATATTCCATCCATAGTAATTCTGCCGAAGGCAGGTCCTTCACTGCAATCGTAGCATTTTCATGCTATGCTTGCAGCTTTATTAGGGAATTGTAGATGTGGTAGCTTACCGTTGCTTTCCACACCAGTGAAGGATGATGATAATAATGATAAGGATGATGATGATGATGGTCATATGATTTCGGGGATCGTTTGGGCCTTAAAGTTTTCCTGATATTTGTCTTACAGGTGAGGAAAAAACCTCTAACTAACTAACTGACTGGCACAATCGAACCCGTAGGTTCATGGCCGCGCGGACATAAGCTCTCCATATATGCCTATCCTGAGCCAATGTTTTCCAATCATCCCCTGTATAATCTACTTCTTTCAAATCATAATTAATATTATTCTCCCACCTCATTCTTGGTCTACCAACTGGGCGTTTTGCCTCTGGTTTTCCTACAAGAATCTTCCATGCACGTCTTTCATTCCCCATTCGTGCCACATGTCCTGCCCATCGCAGTCTACGAGACTTAACTGTTCTTATTATATCTGAAATTCCATTTAAATCAATATGGCATATAGCTGAGCTGTCAAACTTTCACCGTTCCTTCTTCAGTTTTGTTTCAAATTTTCCGATCATGAAGGGAAGTCATAAGCGAAGGAAAGATATTTTATCTGTTGGCTATCCTTTAGGCTTGCATTGTTCCCTCGGTTCTCTATGTTTTGATCTACATGGAGAACGTTCTATGCTACCGTATTCTGCAATTAATTTGTTTTGTATTTCGTGTTTACGTTGTTTAAAAGCGAGGATTGTTTATGCATGTTGCATTCACCTCCGAGTAAATTGTAATCCATTTTAGTGATAATACAGTTTGTTATTGTTGGTGAAAATGCCTCGTTATGATAATATATTAACTAAGAAGCGTGTGCCTTGGAATAAAAGCAAAGGAAAAGTGAACAGTGATGGCGCTGCAGTAAATTCAACTCCATGTAATTCTAACCTCATCAGGATGCAAGACCTAGTACTACGACTACTACTAATTCTACAGAGAAGAAACCAAAAAGTTATTGAAAAAAATGTGAACAAATAGATGAAGGTAATGAACAGTACGAGATTATAGATATGTCTATTCATTCAAGACTTGGTAGTAAAAAAACATGTTGGACTTTCTGCAGAAAGTATACAAAACAGCCAGAACAACTGGAAAGCCCATCTTCAACGAATGCCATCTCATTGAATTCCAAAAGCCATACTTTGTTACTGCCCTCAAGGCAAAAGATCGCTGGGACGTCCAAAAAAGCGCTGGATGGAAAATTCCTCTTTGAGACTGTAACAGGCCATACGGCCTAATACTTGCATGGATGATGATGAGAAAATGTTTACATGGCCGGACACAAATACTAATGAAAGTGTTGATAATGTAATCTGGAGTCGCCTCCCCACAGGCGTTAGTGCGCTTCACTTCGGAGTATTTGATGCCATAAGCACATTTAATGAAGGGAATGTGTCAAAGTGTCTAGTGCTACAATTAATAGGGCTCGGTGCTGGATGTGACTCTGTTGAGGCGATGAAGCGAATAGACAAGGAGCGGATCAGAAATGTGGACAAGTATCACCACACAAGCCATGCAACAGAAAAGGGCTGTTAAAAGAAAGTTGGTGATGGAAAATGAAGAAGATCCTGATGACCCCAGCTATGGTGCAGCATATTTTGATATTTCAACTTTGGAGCCCGATTGCCGTAAGTTTGATTTTTCAATACATAAGGAACATTTTCTCAGTTTAGAATTATTTAATGAACTGAAATATTTAGGACTTATTAATACACAAGCTGAGGCTTTTATTTAAAAAACGGACGGCTGTTGTACACTTCAGGTCGCAAAAATTTTTCAATTTAATATCTTATTCCACTGATGCACTAAACACTTTTAAACACATTTAAAACATTTTGCAACAATTTTAAACACATTTTAAACATCTTCCAATGTTGCAACGATCTTTTTTTATATTTATATATTTACGTAAAACATGATCGTGCTACATTGCTAACTGCTATTTTCGGAAAAAGTCGGTTTTATGTCTCTCAGGAATTCTTCTAAGTTCCACAGAATCGCAGCGCGCATGCGCGAGTTGCTGTAATGGTTAATATAGACTCCGGTAGTCGGCGTCACCAACTTTGGGAATAAATTTCCAAATGCAAAAAAAAAATGGACGTTAACTAACTTACCATTTTCTAACTAAAGAAAACAATTTACATGCATATTATTTCTTCCCAAATGCTTAAAAATGGACGTAAACCAACTTCCCATTTCCTAACGTAACAAAGCAATTTACATGTGTACTATTTAATGAACTATAAACTAATTTTACGTACACTAACACTAAATATAGTTTTAAATTATTTTCAAATGGTGGCAACGTTGGAACAACGTGGGAAAGTAGCAAGGAAGTGATGTATCCACGATCACGTTTTACGTAAATATATAAATATAAAATATTGTGAAGAAAGCTTGAAGATCATTGCAAAATGTTTAAAACAGTACAAAACGTGTTTACAAGTGTTTAGTGCATCAGTGGCATAAGAATGTAAGTGTAGAAATGTGAGAGACATAAAACCGACCACATCCCTATTTTCCCTCCTCTTCCTATGTTGTTCCAGCATTGCCACCATCAACAACCCAAAATACTCCAGATGTTGCCAACCATTTCCACGTTCCCTGGATTTCACCAACGTTAGCGTAATTGATTTGTGTTACAGTAATTGATTTAGGTTTGGTTAGCTTTTAGATTCCTTGCTTTTTAAATGTGATTCGATACGTAAAATAAATTACCTCTTCATATCTGTTATTCTATTAAAAATTCAAAATATCGGACGGTTACCACGTAAAATCATATTTCCACTAGTTCATTTCGTGTTAATTATACATTTTTAGACTAGTTCTGGGAATTTTGTGTCAATGTTGGTCATACTGATTTCTCATACATATACTGCCAACTGCTGGAGGTTGCATTTATCTACCTGGGATAATTGGAGCACTAGCGCATGCGCACTGCGATTCTATAGAACTTAGAAAAACTTTCGTGCGACCCGAAGTGTAGCATATCCAAATGGACAAGTTTTAAGAATTTTATAAAGTGATGATAATAATTGGTGGAGTGAATAACATTTTTTATCTTATATAGTATAATTCCAGTTGAGAGTAAAAAGCGTTGGGTTTAATGGGAAGGTTGTGTTAATAACCAGTCAAAGTTTCATATTCCTAGCGTATTTTGTTTAGTTTCTGAGAAAATGTTACCTTAAAAACCCATAAATTAACATTGAGAAGGTAGGGCATACCATTTCCTCTTAACAATTAACAGGTTTGTTTGTATTTTTCAGATATTTGCCTAACCTACATCCGCAGAGCATTCCTGAAGACGTTAGAATTTCACTGAAGAGGTAAGTCACACAAAAGTTTGGAAAATGTTGATTTGCTGCAAACTTTCAAGAAATGAATTTTTATATCACATGACTGTCTTCTTCAGCATCACGACCTGGTCCTGCTTCAACAATTGAATAGTTGCCCGGGAAACAGGTCTATGGCATAAACTGCTACTCCTGATTTCTGCCATTTTGTTACAAAAAGGTAAAGGTATCCCGCTACAGGCCTCAGGAGGCCCTTGGGGTAATGGGAGGTTAAGGCTCCCACTTTTCTCGACAATCGGCACTTGATGTCAGCCAGGTTGTCAGCCCTGCGTGACGGCCGTCTTTACCCCCAGAACAAGCATCTGGTACTCATTTCAGTTAGAGGCTGAGCCGACCCCAGGTTCATAGTGCTGCCAGAAGGTTTGGGTCAGTTTTAAAAATCCTGACCCCACCGGAACTCAACCTTCTGGCTTGTAGCACAGTGCCTTAACCACTACACTACGCTGTGCCATTTTGTTAAATATAGATCACTGTTCACTTGAAAGCCAACTTTTAAGAATAAATAAAGCAGGTCTGGAAGAGAGTGTTCATGTTTGGTGACTCAGACCTCGATTGCCCCAACTTGTGCGCCTCAACTATCCATTTGTATCCTTCTGCCTTCCTTCTCCATTCATGGACTGCAATAACATTCATATTCTGTTCCACGCTGTCTACCCATCTTGTAAGAGGTCTTCCAACTTTCCTTTTTCCCCCTCTATTTTAGATAATTTAACTATACGGGCAATGTGTGTTTCTTCCAGTCGATGTAAATGGCCCAGCCATGTCAACCTTGTAGATTTTATTCTAACTCTGTCAGTATCACCATCTGAGTCATGGTTATATCTACAGCACCATTTGCCATTTTGATTTTTTCATCCATGTATTTTGCTTAGAATCTTTCTTTCAAATACATTTAATTTATTTTCATCACTTTTATCTGTTAGAGAGTAGAGACAGTTTTACGTACATGTCGTGATGTTCTCCACATCGGTTACGAACCCACTGAGAACTCAATCTTTCAATTTTTGTTGTTTAGATTTCTTTTTGGGACAACTATTCAGTTAACGATTTATGTGTTAAATATAATTTTATTTTTGTATTTATTAAAGATGGAATAATATATGTTGTTATTTTGTGTTATTTGGGTTGCAAGGGATAGTGACGTGCATTTCGTCACCTCTCCTATCCAAATCTCATCCTCAACCTGCTCGTGGTGCAACCTGCTATTACAAATGAGGCTCTGAGGACCGAGTACTGGCGGTATAACCACATCACCTTAATGTAGAGGAAATGCTACATTAGTGGGAACCCCACAATAATACCCCTGTGGGCCAGCAACCGATTGGGCGAAAAAAAATTTACATTTGCTTTGAAGTCTCAAGGTTCTTTCAAGACCAGTATTAATATATGGTAGTGAAGCATGGACAATACGAAGAAGAGATGAAAGCCGAATAATAGCAAATGAGATGCGATTTATACATCGAACAGCAGGCTACACAAAGTGGGACCATAAAAGAAATGAGTAAATTATGGAAGAGTTGGATGTAGAACCCATTATTCACCATATACAAAACTACCAGAACAACTGGAAAGCCCATCTTCAACGAATGCCGTCTCATAGAATTCCAAAAGCCATACTTCGCTACTGCCCCCAAGGCAAAAGATCGCTGGGACGTCCAAAAAAGCGCTGGATGGAAAATTCCTCTTTGAGACCGTAACAGGCCACATGACCTAATACTTGCATGGATGATGATGATGATTTTGTGTTATTTCAGCGGTATGGCGGAACATGTGATGCCCACTTCTAAACATCGGCCGAGGGAATCAGCTCAGATGATGTCATACTCAGGTCAAGGTGTGGTGGGAAGCCCCACATCTCTCGCTGAGAACTTCGACACTGTGGATCCTCCTCCTCACAACACCGAGTACAGAAATGGTAAGTACTTCTATACTCCCTGGTGTGACCTTGTGTCTACTGAGCTTCAGGAGGCATTAAAATCCCAACAATTGCTTTATTGGAGAGAGGGTGGTTTGTCATAGATTTCAGCACTAAATACCTGTTTAAAATTTAAAATAAATTCTATTGACCTCACCTCATATCCGATTGTCTAATTAGACCTGTTTCAGAACTTGGGTGGTTTCATCATCGGTAATTTCATGACTGATGTTCAGTTGTCCAGGAGCACTGCTTCTTACTCCATCTGTTAGTGGATTGATGAACCTCCAAATCAAATCAACTTCCCCGGAATTTCAAAATTCATTACTCATTCTTTCTTGATCTTTTTTTAATCGTACATTTTTTCCCAAGCTGTTAGCTCTTTTTTTTTTGGTTTTTCTATTTGTTTTATTAAATTGGCCCTTCTTTCAATCTCATATTTTTCAGACCAAAAATTAAGAGAGAAAAATAATTAATTTTAAAATTCGTGGGAAAGATGATTCGATTTGGAGGTTCATTGGTCCACCAGTAGGTGGAGTAAAAAGCAGTGTTTCTCTATGACAGAACATCAGTCGTGGATTTAAAAAAGTACTCAATGGCCTGACAGGCTTAGAAGGTCCTAGGCCTACCAGCTGGCTGCTGGCCTCACATCCACATGTGTTAATCACAGAATTAGATGATCATCCAGCCAACATAGTGGTGACATGTGGTCAGCATGTCCGGTCCCCCAGCCAATGTAGTTGGTTTTCTCAACTCATAGCCACCACTACTTATTGTAGCTACCCAAATTGCTCACGATGCTGGGTGGGTATCAGTCCAACACTGGCCGAAATTCCATGGGAAAATTTCTTCTCCCATGGAGACTTGAACCAGCGCAAGTTCGAAGGCATCTTGTCTTAATCATTTGGCTGAACATGAGACGGGTCGTGGAATTACTGGAGATGATACCATTAAGGTTGGAAAGTCGGTCTAATTAGATGACAGGATGTGAGGTGACCTTCAACTTGAAGGTTAGGCTGTAAGTCTGTGCCGACTCAAAGTATATCCCTCCATTTGGTCATGGGGCATCCAAAGGAATATTTACCTCTTGGAATATATTGTAAAGTCTGTTTTGATAGACGACGTATCTGCAGTCTCTTTATGTATGTTGATACCATTTTAATTTGTTGTCTGTCAATTTACTAGTTAATTTATATATTCGCAATTGTTCTCTAAGTTTTGTTATCCGTATGTTATGAGCAGGAATGCCAATACCTTATAAAATCTCATCATTGTCTCTTTTCTAGTTTTATTAAGCAAGGTTCTTTGATTTGTGCCACACTTGCTGGGATTTTGATAATTTATTATCTGGATCTTTCTCTTTTTCATATGATAATAAGCTCCCAAATAATTACTGCTAAACAAGCCATAGATATCTGACATGATGTTTATTGTTTCTAATACAGTTTTTCATGCTGATTGCAAATCAGAAAGCCGTTTTGTTCTATCACCCCATGTTTTCAAGATATCAACAAAAATATAATTTTTATGTAACACCTTTCATTGGAAATTTTTTCATTGTTTGTTGGTTATTTTTTTAAATGCAACGTCAAAATTTTCCGTTGATTGTGAGTACAGTTATAATTAAAATAATTGTCTAAGCTTTTTTTGAGATCGCATTACTATCCTTTTATGTTTCTTTTTTTATTTTCAATGAAAGACAATGGCATCTAGAGGTTGCATGAATTCACCAGATTTGTTTTGCTATGTGTGTGGCTATCTAACAGACAAAGCCCATCGCAAGACATTTACACCATTTCTGAGGAAAGCATGTTAACTATACTTTGATTCGAAGATGGACAGTGGTAAGTCGTGGGCACCACAGTTCATCTGTTTGACATGTGCATGCAACTTACGGGGTTGGATAAGGAAGACAAAGAAGAACAGTTCCTATGATATTGTGTGAGTCAAGACACCACACCTCAGACTGTTATTTCTGTTTGACAAATACCACTGGATTCTCGTACAAAACTTGTGCATCTGTGAAGTATCCAGATGTTTCCTCAGTTTTTAGCCAATTCCACATGATCCCGTCACTTGTCCAATACCTACAGCACAGTCGATGAAGGAAGTTGTCCATCTTCTAGCAACACCTCAGACTCTGACTACCATCCTAGTGAAGATATTCATTTGATGAATAATGATGAACTTTGCGACCTCGTACCGGATCTGGCACTAACAAAAGGCCAAGCTGAACTACCAGGTTTACGTCTTAAAGAGTTTAATTTGCTGGCACCGGGTACAAGAACTCCACAATTTTGACACAGACAGAAAGAGCTTGTGCAGTTTCTTTCAATGAGTGACAATATGTGCTACTGCAAGGACGTTCAAGGTCTTATGTCAAGCCTCAGAGTAGAAGATAGCACTGAAGCATGGCAACTGTCTATCGATTCTTCTAAGACAAGTTTGAAGACAGTATTATTACACAATTAAGAGGGAGAAGTTATATAGTATCCTGCTGGAGTTCGGAATTCCTAAAAAGTTAGTTAGACTTATACGAATGTGTCTAAATGGCACAAAGAGGAGGGTGCGTGTAGGCAAACAGTTATCGGATACTTTTGAAATCCACAATGGGTTGACGCAAGGAGATGCACTATCTCCTTTACTATTTAATTTTGTACTAGAGCTGCCATCAAATCTTTAGAGGATGAAGAAGGCCTACAACTCAATGTTATTAATAAGCTGTTAGTTTATGCTGATGATGTAGTGTTATTGGCCGATAGCGAGGAGATACTAAAGGCCAACACGCACACACTATTGAGTAACACTAAGAAATTAGGACTGGAAGTAAATATCAATAAAACTAAATATATGGTCACACGTAGAAATACATTATATAATGGAAATGGACAGCTAATGATAAATGAGGCAAATTTTGAGGAAGTGGCTGAATTCAAATACCTAGGAACAATAATCACAAACAGGAATGAGATGTATAAAGAAATTAAACATAGGCTCAATTCTGGAAATGCGTGCTATTATGCATTACAGAGACTCTTGATGTCCCAACTGCTTTCAAAAAAAGTTAAACTCAAAATATATAAAACTATTATTCTACCAGTTATATTATATGGATGCAAAACATGGACTCTTTCTTTAAGGGGGAAAGGAGATTACGAGTATTTGAGAATAAAGTTCTTAGGAGAATGTTTGGACCAAAGAGAGATAAACATACAGGTGAATGGAGAAGACTTCATAACTGTGAATTTGATGGTCTTTATAGGAAGCCAGATATGAGAGGAGTTAGGTCTCATGGACTGCAGTGGGCAGGACATATGGCACGAATGGGGAATGAAAGATGTGCATAGAAGCTTCTTGTAGGAAAACCAGAGGGAAAACGCCCAGTTGGTAGACCAAGAATGAGGTGGGAGAATAACATTAACTATGATTTGAGGGAAGTAGATTATACAAGGGATGATTGTAAAACATTAGCTCAGGATAGGGATGTATGGAGAGCTTATTTCTTAGCGGCCATGAACCTACGGGTTCGATATTGCCAGTGAATTAGTTAGTGATATATCTAAAAAAATGGTGGGTGTTAGAGTCAAAGGGTTTGCATATTTTGAATCAGCATGTCTGAATTGTTTTAAAACAAGTGTTGGATACCAAGATATGTTCGGAAAGTTTTTTTTTTTTTGTTATTTATATGTGAATTGAAAGATCTTACTTGATCTATTTTCTTGGTTTGTAGAACTATTTTTGATCGGATAGGATATTTTCCTTCTAATGCCGTTACTTTTGATTTGTTTGTTGATGGTGTGAGGTGATAAATGATATATTTTTAAATTTTGTAAAATTCTTTAACAACTGTATTATTTGCAGTAACTACTTCCATATGGTTCAAAGCTTCATAGTCCTGCATAAATTCCAAGTATTGTTGCTTCAATGTAGGATCTCTTTAAAATCTTTTTTCAAGACCAAATAACTTTTTGGTTGCAAGTTCTTTAGTATTTTGTATAGATGGATTATTGCAGTTAAAATATCTTTTCTTACTTAAGGGGACACATAGGCATAAAGTACTAAATCTGATTATTTTATTTCATCTTTTGATAGTTTAGGCATTCAACTATAATTCCTCCAAGTTTCATAACTCAATTCAAATTGATTATTCTTAAAAAAAATTACTAGGTGCTGCCATCTGCCACGCCCGCCCCTTTTCCTGCTTACTGTCATATTTGGTTTTATTTTACTGCGTAATTTGCAGGCATGTAAGTGTACATTATCTATTTGTAATTTATGAACAGTAAGATTAAAACTAAGACTGCGTATACAAAGAGGATATATTACAATTATAGGAATATATAGCGCAGACGAAGGACAAAATAGAGATGAGGTAATAGAGTTTTACGAAGAACTCCAGAAACTCATAAATAAAACAAATAAAAATGATTACCTTATTTTAACTGGAGATTTCAATGCACGTATAGGAAATAAACCTATACCAGAAACCATAGGTAAACATGGTGAAATAACTATAAACAATAATGGAAAACATTTAATAGACTCCATCCCCTATAATAGCTTGAAAGTAACGAATACCTTTTTTCCACACTTAGATATTCACAAATATACATGGAGTGCCAGAGGAAGTATACAAGTATAATTGATTATATAATTGCAAATAAAAAACTTTCAAATTTAGTTCATGATACTAGAGTATATAGAGGGCCTGATATTAATTCTGATAATTTTTTTGTGATGTCTAAAATAGCTATACCAACCCGATGGAAGAAATTACACTATAAGATGGAAAATAATGAAACATTTATAGTTTAGCTATTACAACAAGAGCTATATTAAAAGTGATTAGACCAGTATATTACAGAAAATCCTAAATAGAAATATAAATGAAAAATGGGATGATATTAAAAGAATAATAACTCAAGCTGAAAAAGAATCTTTAGGAATGAGAAAGAAATCATATTGTAAAAAAAATTAAAAATTTGGAATGAGGACTTAGACCATCTAATAAATGAAAAGAAAACGACGCATCTAAATTATCTTAATTGGAAAACAAATGAATCATTAATTGAATACAAAATAAAATGCGCAATATTTCGTAGAGAAGCTAAAAAAACTAAAAGAACAATGTGGGATAAATATATGTGATATCGAACACGATGTACATGGAAAACAAGAAAAGGCAAACAAAATTATGAAACATTGATATAATGAAACAAGAGATACAGAAGCCTCGGTAAAGTGCGCCGAGCGTTCACATAGGCTCGGAAAAATACTTTGTACAAAATTCAATCGACAGAAAAATTCTATGTCCTTACAATCCACCGGGAATCAGGGACCCCAGGAAGCGGGCTCGCCGGCCGCAAATAACAACATCCGAGGACTCGGTAAAGCACACCTAGCGCGCACCCAGAAAAATTTTGGGCTTATAGTGGCCACACTAAAGAGAAACCATCCTAGTGTATTGAGTGTTTGTATCTTAGCTGGTATTCTGAAAAATTAATATAATACAGTCAGTGCAGTGATCTTTTACACGCTGGTAAGTAGTGTATTTACCTTATAGTACACATAACGACAGAACTAAGTCTTGCCATGGCAAGCAGCATCACCAATATGCATGATTTTATAGACGAGGACAACGAGAAACCTGAAGAAATGTGGGCTGAAGTACTCAAAGAATTAGAAGAAATAGTTGATAATAAAAAATTAGATTCGAACCCACCATTTGTAGTAATAACCTCAGAAATGCAAAGAATAATAATGATGCTGATAATAATAATCATAATAATAATCATAATAATGATGATGTTGATAATAATAATCATAATAGTGATGATGTTGATAATATATAATAATAATAATAATAATAATAATAATGAACTTATTTGATACTTTCCCGGATTTCGTTGGTTCCCACATGTCAGAGGACCTAATCTTGCAATGTAGGTATCAGATCGATGAAATACAAGTAGCTACATCCATCCACAGTAATTCTGCCCGAAGGCAGGTCCTTCACTGCAATCATAGCATTTTCATGCTATGCTTGCAGCTTTACTAGGGAATTGTTGGTGTGGTAGCTTCCTGTTGCTTTCCACACCGGTGAAGGATGATGATGATGGCCATATGATTTCGGGGACCGCTGGGGCCTTAAAATTTTTCCTAACATTTTTCATACAGGTGAGGAAAAACCCCGATAAAAACCTCACCCAGAAAAACTGCCCGGACCGGGGATCGAACCCGGGCCCGCTGCGTCACAAGGCAGCACGCTACCTCGAGACCACAGCGATGGACAAATAACTACAAAAACCTAAATTTCTATCTGGAAACAATCCAGAACATAGCCCAGGACACGTTCAATGAAGTCCAAAATTAGTGCCTAGAAAGAGGTAAAAAGAAAAATACACCTAAAAGCAGGATTTTCCAAAACTGACTGACACAGTCACAACAAGCTAAAAATGCAAACAAAAGAAAAACTTATAGAAATCGGATAATGCCGAATTATAAAGGCAGGCTCCAGCCGGTGAGGATACCTCCTAACGCTAGAACTGTCAAACAAATTTGCAATTCTAGCTAGCCAAGGAGTAAATTCTGGTTCCTCAACGTATAAAGTACCAAGCAAGGACAAACCAACTCAAAAGAAAGATAAGAATGGTGACTCAAACACTAAAGAGAAACCGTCCACATATAGAATAATATAACCATCATCAATATCAGTGCAGATAACACGAGGACAATGGTCGACGACAAAAAGAGAAACCATCCTCAAATAACTACAAAAATCACACCAAAAGTCACCATAGCCTGGACCTTGACGCGCTAATAATAACGCAAATAAAGAAGAGAGAACCGAAACCACCACCCATCACCCTTATAGGCCATACGTACCTGGTAAAAAGATACATAAAACTCTCAAAAGCATTTTCAACAAAGACTTAAAAGTAGTTAACGTGCTTGAATGTCAGATACTATAAACGCACACAAGAAGACCATAGCATTGTTACAAATTACTTGGCCGTGGTCTTTGTTTAAGTGTTTATGGTTCCGACTACAATTAAGAGTCTTGAGGTTCTTATCTATCAATCAAACAAAACGAACGAATCTGCATAGAATGCGGCTTTTTTAAGGCGGCTACTATGCAGTTCTGTAGATACTGTAAATTTTGTCGATATGGGTACGAAGGCCGAGCCCATTAACTCCATGTGAATAAATTTCGAAGTGTTAGAAACACTTTGAATAGTTTAAGTGAATAAATATAACATTGTGTAGTATCATTCTTATTCCACGGCTCTGGATGGTTTCTCTTTTTGTGGGTGACCATTGTCCTCGTGTGTTATCTGCCCTGATATTGATATTGGTTATATTATTGTATATGTGGACGGTTTCTCTTTATTGTTTGAGTCACCCATTCTTACCTTTCTTTTGAGTTGGTTTGACCTTGCTTGGTACTTTATGCGTTGAGGAACCAGAATTTACTCCATCGCTAGTTAGAATTGCAAATTTGTTTGACAGTTCTAGCGTCAGAGTACCCTCACTGGCTGGAGCCTGCCTTTATAATTCGGCATCATCCGATTTCTGTAAGTTTTTCTTTTGTTTGCATTTTTAGGCTTGTGACTGGCAGTCAGTTTTGGAAAATCCTGCTTTTAGGTGTATTTTTCTTATTACCTCTTTCTAGGCATTAATTTTGGACTTCATTCAACGTTTCCTGGGCTATGTTCTGGATTGTTTCCAGATAGAAATTTAGCTTTTTGTAGCAATTTGTTCACCGCTGTGGTCTCGAGGTAGCGTGCTGCCTTCTCACGCAGCGGGCTCGGGTTTGATCCCCGGTTGGGACAGTTTTTCTGGGTGAGGTTTTTATCGGGATTTTTTCCTCACCTGTAAGACAAATGTCAGGAAAACTTTAAGTTCCAAACGGTCCCCGAAATCATATGGCCATCGCAATAATCATCATTCATATTCATCTTACATTAAGCTTAGGATTAGGGACTCTCCTGGCGCACCACTATCATCATCATCATCCATCATATATCGGGGCAACCCCGCCTTCCAGGCGCCCCAACCTCAGAAGTGGGTTATAAGTATGCCGTTCCAGGAATATGGAAAGACAACCTGGGGCATTTGAAGAAAAAAATTGTCACGGGATGGCATAGGGTTTTCCTTTTTGATTATTTTGACTTAAATAAACACACAGATGTTATGTAAAATTTTCTTGACACTGTATTTTCTTATAAAAATTATCACTAAATCTTCAATCACAATTCTTCTTTGAAAGTTTATCAGATAATCGCTTATAGCACAGTTACAAGACACAGTCCCTTCTTCAAAGTTTCTCCTTACATTCGCCTCATCGTCACTAATTCGCATCTTACCGACTCCTCTACTGAAGCGAAGCATACAAATACTGCATCAGAAGTAAGCTCTGATTTACTATTGATTGGTTTAAGAGACCATTACTTGCTTTCAGTCATCTGATAACTCTCTTAACTTAGAGGTTCAATTAATAAATTTATTTGATGAAATTCTTTCAATAACGATTGGTATAAATCTATGATTGGCCCCTTATTCGGCCGGATTTGACCTCAAAGGAGACAGCACATGTGAGAACTTACTAGTGTGAATTGCTCTTCAAAACTTGTAACTTTCCACCATCAAGAGCTGTGCCATAATTTTTTCAAAGGCTGTACATTTTCTCAGTATCCCTTTCAAGAAAATGCATGAAGATATTATATAAATAACAATAAAATTTTGTCCAACAGATTTTTTATATCTTTCTTTATTGATTTTTAAATGAATTTTTAATGCGAACAAACATTTTTGCTTCAAAAATACAGTACTTTTCACATGTCAAAGTCCAAAAAGAAATGGCCCTAAGAAAAAATCCCTACATCAAAATAATCATCACTGTAGCATAAAACTGTTTACCAAATCTCATTGAGATACTGGTTTCTGAGAAAAGGTACATAAAGTCTGAAAATTAATAAACTGAGGAAATGAGAAAAGAAAATGAAATTTGTAGTTTTGTGGGAACAACTTACTTAAAGTCCCCCATAACTGTTGTCTTCATCCTCTTCATGGTCTTCTGCAGCCCTTTCCTTCCCTCTGTTCCTCAGTCTGACCTGCTGGGCTAATTTTTCAGTCCTAACTTCAGTGATGGTGATACGCTCTGTCGTCCCGTCCCAAAATTTGGCTCATCAACACTCCTGGAGTGATTCCTAGCTTTTCAATGACCCTAAGTCTTGCTATATTTCCATCATTAAAAGTTGCTATTGTAACAACTAGATTAGACAGAAATATCTTTGGGCATCTCTCCCAAATGAGAGAATTGAAACACTCATTTTCATTCTGAGTTTTGCCATTTTCTCAGCAGTTCTGGATTACAAAGTGCTTGATAAATTCTTTTGATTGTTAGCATTACCACTTTTGGAAGGCTGTTCTTTTGGGGATATTTTTCTCCAGTTTTGTTTTATTTTATGCCATGTTTCAGAGCAAAGACCATGTTGAAGGTTGTCATCTGTTGATGTGTAATGAACCCAAGTGCCCGCACAACTTGTTACATAGACTGACGGTTATTCACATTGCATCTAATAGCATCACCACAGTAATTTTGCAAAGCATCAATTCTTTTCTTGGTCAGTCTGTTATTTTTCCCAATTGGCTTTCCATCTTTTAGAACTTTGCCCTTATTTTGTTCTACAAGTCTTCACCCATTCACTTTTGAATATGACCAACATAAAATGAGCACTGACGAGCACAAGTTACTGCCTCAGACAGTAATGTCAAATGTATAATTCTATATCCACTGTTTATTCCATCAGCACTCCTTTGTACATTTATACCTGAACCAATTTTACTCTTAGAAACACTTGAGGTGTATGTGATTGATCAACTCAAACCTCTCCTGTACTGTTACACTTTGTATTCAGAATTTCAGACTTTTTAAATTTTCTGAAGATTCTTTCAGAACACCCCATTATTAATGTAAATATTTACAAAGTAATGGAGAATCAACAAAATATACTTCACAGAGTTTCAGAATAGTATATCCTCACACTAACAACAAAATAAATATGTACTAACCATGTGCTACGATAAAATATAAACAACATCCTTTCTGTATCATAAGGTCTGACATGTCTTAGATTTCTTACTGTTCATCATCATCCAGATATTAAGCCTGTTGGCTTGTTCTGGTTTCATGAATGCTAGAATAGTTAAAATTTTCAGACCATCTTTTGTGTAGGCGACCAACATTTATTCTTCCATTCGGTTTATAATTTAGCAATAATTTTGGAAATCTTCCTTCTGGCATTCTATCAATATGTTCTTTCCAGTCGTTCCTATATTTAATTATTCAGTCTGTAAGTTTGAAAATATTTAGTTGCTTTCTTATATCTTCATTTCTTTTCTTATCCAGCAGAGTATATCCTGCTATATTTATTAAAAATCGCATCTTAGCTGCTTCCAAACTTTGTTCTTGTCTTTTAGTGATCGTCCAACATTCTGATCCATACATCAATACACGAACAGCCATTACTTTATAAAATTTAATTTTTGTTTCTTTTCTTGTGTTTTTAAGGATTCTTTTAATAGTGCCACACATTAGATTAAATTTATTTATTTTGTAATTAATATCTTCAATTTTAACACATGATAAATTGAAACTTAGATATTTAAAACTGTTCACTTGCTCTAAAATTTTATTATCAATTACTATTTTTGCTCTTAAGGTATCATGTCCTTTAAATGCCAAAATTTTAGTTTTATTCTTTGAAATTTTTAAATTGTAATTGGCACTTATTTTTTCCAAATTAAAAAAAGCTCTTTGTACAGCATCTTCTGAACTGGAAATCACTACTTGGTCATCAGCAAATAATATTGTATCCAACAGTTTATTGTTTATTTTAAAATGTTTGCCGTAGCCGGGCGGTTAAGGTAGGAAGCCTTGGCGCAGAGCTACGGGACTTGCGCTGGTTCGAGTCTCCATGGGGGAAGACATTTTCTCATGGTATTTCGGCCAGTATGGGACCGGTGCCCACCCAGCATCGTGAGGCAATTGGGTAGCTACAATAAGTAGCGGTTCCAGGTTGAGGAAACCAGCTATAACGGCTGGGGGACTCGACATGCTAACCACATGTCACCCCTACACTGGCTGCTGATCATCTACCTCTGTGATTCACACATGTGGATGTGAGGCCAGCAGCCGGCTGGTAGGCTAAGGGCCTTGTAGGCCTGTCGCGCCAGGAGTTTTTTTTTATTTAAATTAATCTGCCACTTTAACATAACTTCATCTATATATAAATTAAAATAGAAGGTGACAAAGGGCACACTTGTCTGACACCACGATTTATTGTTACCATTTTTTGATGTTTAGATTTAAAACCTCTGTTTATTACAATTATATTATTAACATATAGATTTTGTATAGCCATAATCAAATGTGGTATACCTTTATTTGTCATTATATCCCATAATTTATTTCTATGTACCATATCAGAAGCTTTTTCATAGTCTATAAATCCTATATATGTTGGGATTTTAAATTCTATATGCTTTTCAAATAATTGAGTCGTGAATATACAGTCGGAACAGGTTCTTCCATTTCTGAATCCATTTTGAACATCCAATATGATATTTTCTATACCGTAATTATGTTTAAGCGGTTTTTTTAGAATATTGGCATAAATTTTATAGCACGTATTCAATGTAGGTATTCCTCTATAATTAGAAGAATCTTGTCTGTTTCCTTTTTTATATATATGGTATATTTTGGCGATTTTCCATTCTTCGGGAGGATATTCCAATATATATTTATAAAATCTAGTAGACGATCTTTTAGAGAAAACGATGCATATTTAATTTATTCTATGTTCATATTATCGATACCCGGTGTCTTTTTGTTATGGAAATGATCAATAGAAGTTGTTAATTCCTCTATGGTTATTAAATCTACGTGTTCAACTGCTTGTATTATTTCTTCTTCATTTTCTTCTCAATTTTTTTCTGTCCATAATTCTTGATAGTTATCTATCCATTTTTCTTCAGAAATGTTATTTAATTTAAATGTATCTCTTGTTTCATAATTTTGTACGCATTTTCTTGTTTTCCACGTGCATCGTGTTCGATATCACTTATATATTTATCCCACATTGATCTTTTGGTTTTTCTAACTTCTCTACGAACTATTGCGCTTTTTCTCTTTGTATTCAATTAATGGTTCATTTGTTTTCATATTAAGATAATTTAGATACGCCGTTTTCTTTTCATTTATTAGATATTATTATTATTATTATTATTATTATCATCATCATCATCATCGTAAGTATTATTATTGTTAATACTGTATAAAATGTTGTTTGTACATGAAATTTACATTGCTACATTTAATGTATCTTTAACTGTTTATAGTTAGTATAGTGTATATCTACTATCGATGTTATTATCTTTGTTATCGATGTTATTATCGTTGTTATTATCATTATGATTGTTGTTATTGTTTTTTTTCTAAGTCTTCATTCCAAATTTTTAATTTTTTTATAATATGATATATTTCTCATTCCTAAAGATTCTTTTGAGCTTGAGTTATTATTCTTTTAATCTCATCCCATTGTTCATTTATATTTCTAGTTATAGGATTTTCTGTCATCTCTTTTGATATAATTCTCTAATGGATTCTTGTTGTAATAGGTGAACTTTAAATGTTTCATTATTTTCGAACTTATCGTAGTGTAATTTCTTCCATCGGGTTGGTATAGCTATTTTAGACCTCACTAAAAAATGATCAGAATTAATATCAGTCCCTCGCTATACCCTGGTATCATGAACTAAATTTGAAAGTTTTTTATTTACAATTATATAATCAATTATACTTGTACTTCCTCTGGCACTCCATGTATATTTGTGAATATCTAAGTGTGGAAAAAATGTATTCGTTACTTTAAAGTTATTATAGGTGACGAAGTCTATTAAAAGTTTTCCATTATTGTTTATAGTTATTTCACCATGTTTACCTATGGTTTTTGGTATTGGTTTATTTCCTATACGTGCATTGAAATCTCCAGTTAAAATAAGGTAATCATTTTTATTTTTTTTTATTTATGAGTTTCTGGAGTTCTTCGTAAAACTCTATTACCTCATCTCTATTTTGTCCTTTATCTGCGCTATATATTCCTATAATTGTAATATGTCCTCTTTGTATACACAGTCTTAGTTTTAATATTACTGTTCATAAATTACAAATAGATAATGTACACTTACATGCCTGCAAATTACGCAGTAAAATAGAACCAAATGTGACAGCAAGCAGGAAAAGGTGGGCGTGGCAGATGACAGCACCTTGTAAATTTTTTAAGAATAATCAATTTGAATTGAGTTATGGAACTTGGAGGAATTATAGTTGAATGCCTAAACTATCAAAAGATGAAATTAAAAAAATCAGATTTTTTAGTACTTTCTGCCGATGTGTCCCCTTAAGTAAGAAAATATGTTTTAACTGCAATACTCCATCTTTACATTATACTAAAGAACTTGCAACCAAAAAGTTATTTGGTCTTGAAAAAAGATTTCAAAGAGACCCGTTGCGTAAAAATGATTTTTTATCTTTACGAATTATGATTCTCGATTTATCAGCCCACCGCTCAATATCTCGTAGGCCTCTGTGCGTCTTTCTACTACACCTAAGTAAGGATCTGTCTTTATTATATATCGCAATATCATCGGCATTCAGGGCCAGTTGCGTATATGTCCTCCCAGGAACGTCGGCGGTATAAATAGTATATAGCAATGATGATAGTAGGGATCCCTGAGTCACTCCAGCTAGAATAGTTCGTCTATCAGAGATTATTCGACTCATTCTCTGCTCTTAAATGTGAACAGCTTTTTATGCGAGTATCGAATACGCTCATCCTCTCTGATCTATCGTAAGTTCTGCCTTCTGATTGGTTGACTTAGGGAATTGCATTGCAACCAAGAGAAACGAGTAGCTTTTGTTTTGGTGGTTCTACACGTGTTACCAACCTATTTGTCAAAAGTGAAGCAGTTGCACAAATTTTTTACGTGGTATACGTTTTTTTCGTGCTACTTAAAATTATCAATAAATATAAGTGTGTTTGAAGATACAGTAGTCCTTTTACATTTTGGATACTTTTTAATAAGGTGAGTTGTCAAAACAAATCTTTACTGGCCTGTCAGCAATTCCGGTGGTGGGTTTGCCACCGTAGTGGCGCGATTATGATACATAATTTGAAGGCCCTCATTTTTGAAACTTTTCTTGTCCACTTGGCACCAACTCCTGGGGGACTTTTAGTGTTTCTTCTTCTTTCTTCTTCTCATTCTTCTTAGGTTCCTCCTATGTACAAATATCATTTGGCCTCAGGACGTTCTATAAATGACTAAAAATTCGTATAAAATGTGGCGATTTGAAACTAACTGATTCGTGTCCACAGCACATTGGCGACCATATATTAGTTGCAGGTTTTTTCTAAACAAAATTGCTCCTTTTTTGATGGCATACAGATCTGGACTTTTTGGTTTCAAAATGTCCCACTCCCATCTTCTATAGTACTTTACAATCATGTCAAAAATAACTTGTTTTCTGCATAAAACTTTGCGTTTGTTCTCATTGTTTGAAGGGACATAATAAAAACTGTTTGTATATGCAACCATGTCGTTATATTCTCCGGATAGTTCACTATTCCACACGAAAACTTTTTATTAATTAAAGAAAAATAAAACGTAGTTTTTTATTTGATTTTCATAGTTATTATATAATTCAGTGACAGCTGTTTCGGTACACTGTACCTTCTTCAGACATGTTAAACAAATTAATGAATTGTGTTCCAACTGATCTAAGCAACAATACAACTATATTTATTTAAATTTTTTTTAATTTAACAAAGGGATTCATTCAAATCAAGTTGAGAATTTAACAGTTTTTTACTACTTTTAAATTTATTAATTTCTACAGCCTCCAAAAGATCTAACTTCTTACCCTTATCACAAATATGTAAAATTTCAAAATTTGGATCGAAACAATGATTAAATTGGAATAGGTGGTTAGCGCATTTTGAATTTTCTAAATTTCTGTTATATGCTCTCATGTATTCCTTTATCCGAGAGATAAAAGGTCTACCAGTTAGGCCTATATAGACATTGTCACATGTGGCACACTTCAATTTATATACACCTGATAATTTTCCTTTTTTTGGTTTGGTTTTTATTGTTTTTTATTATATTTTGGTAGAGTTTTATTGGTTTTAAATGCCACATTAATATTCAACTTTTTAAAGTGTTTAGATATTTTATTTGAAAGTGGGCCTATGTATGACATTACGACATATTTCTTTTTGTGTTTTCTTTGGGTAAAGGAAAAACTTTGTTAAATTGCTTTTTTGTAATGAACCTTCTTAATTAAACATTCTAATTGCAAAAAAGCAATTAACAAAGTTTTTCCTTTACCCAAAGAAAACACAAAGAAATATGTCGTAATGTCATACAAAGGCCCACTTTCAATAAAATATCTAAACACTTTAAAAAGTTGAACATTAATGTGGCATTTAAAACTAATAAAACTCTACAAAATATAATAAAAAACAATAAAACCAAAACAAAAGAGAAAAATTATCAGGTGTATATAAATTGAAGTGTGCCACATGTGACAATGTCTATATAGGACAAACTGGTAGACCTTTTATCTCTCGGATAAAGGAACACATGAGAGCATATAACAGAAATTTAGAAAATTCAAAATATGCTAACCACCTATTCCAATTTAATCATTGTTTCGATCCAAATTTTTGAAATTTTACATATTTGTGATAAGGGTAAGAAGTTAGATCTTTGGAGGCTGTAGAAATTAATAAATTTAAAAGTAGTAAAAAACTGTTAAATTCTCAACTCGACTTGAATGAATCCCTTTGTTAAATTTTTTTTTTTTTTAAAAATTTAAATAAATATTGTTGTATTGTTGCTTAGATCAGTTGGAACACAATTCATAATTTGTTAACATGTGTGAAGAAGGAACAGTGTACCGAAACAGCTGTCACTGAATTATATAATAAATATGAAAATCAAATAAAACTACGTTTTATTTTTATTTAATTAATAAATATGGATTTTCATCAAGTAAACACCAACTCAATTGATTACAAAACTTTTTTGTTCGAATTTTTGTTGTTTAGATTTCGTTACCTGACAACTGTTCAATTAAGGATGATTATGTTAAGTTTAATTATTTGTTCTTTATTTTATTAAAAATAGAATAATATATATTGTGGGTATTTTATGTTATTTCAGCAATAATGGCGGAACGTGTAATGCCCACTTCTGAACATCGGCCGCAGGAATCAGCTCAGACGATGTCATACTCAGGTCAAGGTGTAGTGGGAAGCCCCACATCTCTCGCTGAGAACTTTGACACTGCATTCTCCTCTACTGTGGACCGTCCTCCTCACAACACCGAGTACAGAAATGGTAAGTACTTTTATACTCCCTGGTGTGGCCTTGTGTCTTGTGATCTTCAGGAGACATTAAAATTCCAACAATTGTTTTATTGGACTAAGAGTATGTTGTCACATTTACAGCACTAAATACCTGTTTAAATTTAAAATAAATTCTGTTCACCTCACCTCGTATCCCATCTTCTAATTAGACCTATTTCAAGACTTAGGTGGCTTCATCATCAGTAATTTTGATCAGGAGCACTGCTTCCTACTCCATCTGTTGGTTGATTGATGAACCTCCAATGAAATTAACTTCCCCAGAATTTCAAAATTCATTACTTTTCCATTTATTTTTCTTTTTCACCTGAATGAGATTTAGTACTACTTCATCTCACCTCGTACACTCCATGTTTTTTGACAACCGACGACCGTGTATCAGGGACAGTAATATTTCCGACTTGAATTTTTGCCTTCACCTTCGTCTTCTAATATTGATTTGATGAACTTGGAGATAAAATCTTGTTTGCCGAGAATTCCAGAATTCATGGATGTATAACTGTTATTCTGAATGTATATCTCTTCCCAGACTGTTAATTCCATGGCCTTTGCCAAATGTTTTCAAAGTTTAGTTTCTTTTCAATTTTATGATTCTCTAGCAAACTATGAGCTGCAATTGATAATTTCTCAATTGAGGATTTGAATGGAATACGGCCATAACTCATGTTTTATCGCTTTTTCCATTCAATTCCCGGTCAGGACAGGCTCCTGGGTGAGGTTTTTTTTTTCAGGGTTTTTTCCTCACCTGTAAGACAAATGTCAGGATGCTTAGCGCCCAACGGTCCCCGAAAGTCATCTGTCAATCATCATCATCATCCATATCATTACCATCATCATCCTTCTCCAGTGTGGAAAACAATAGGTAGCTACCACACGTATAATTCCCTAGTATAGTGCTAAATGTAGCTTGAAAATGCTGACTGCAGTGAAAGACCTGTCATCGGGCAGAATTACTATGGATGGATGGAATATCTCAAAATGTATATTTTTTAATTGTATCCATATTACAGTAATATAATGTACGGTTAAAAACTATAATATAGTTACCTTTGTAGGTCCGTCTCCTCAACTTAAGTCCTTTTAAAACTCTGTAGGCCTTTCGGGACTAGTCCCATCATCAGCAGAATGCATTAGGTCCGTTCTTGTTGACCCTTGTTGAAGTACTGACTTGGTTGTGAGAATTTTGTACAGAGGATTGTGTGGATTAGGTGTGTATTCATTGAGAATCAGGTTGTTGTTGATTTCTCTTAGGATTGCGATTTCCTCCAGTATATTTATTCTCGTTGGAATGTTTTCTCTATGTACTATTGTAAGGGTGTTATCGATGTTATGCATATGGTGTCCAGCTTGAATTACATGTTTTGCGTAACTTGATTTTCCTCCATTGTAAATGAAATCTTTGAAATGTTCCTTGAATCTAATGTTGAAGCTTCTGTTAGTTTTCCCAATGTACAATTTATTGCAGTCTGTACATGTTAATTTGTAGTTGCCTTTATTGTCAAATTCGTCTATTTCTTCGATGTTGTTGTTTATTAAATTGTTTAAGTTTGTTGTCAGTTTTGTAGGATATATTAATATTCTTATCGAGCTTTTTTAGTGTGTTGGCCAATTTTAATGTTTCTTTACCAGTGTACGTGAGAGTTATCCATTTCTTGTTGTTGTCATTGGATTCTATTTCAAGTTTGGTTATGTTGGTAATGTTGTTTTTTCTTTTTTGTTTGTTTATAATTCTATTTATTATTTGTTTGTTGTTAATTTTTGCCATGTGTTTGATGTAATTTAATTTTTTATTATAATTGTATTTATTTAGAGGGAGTTTTAACATCCTATTTATTAGGCTTTTGAATGTACTTATTTTATGTTGAAAAGGATGTCTCGATTTATAGTTTATGGCTAGTGTGTTGCTTGTCGGTTTTCGATAAATGCCAATTTCTATTTTGTTGTTGGTGAAGTTTTTTGTTAGTGTTAGGTCCAAATAGTTTATACTGTTGTTGATTTCTGTTTCATCAGTAAAGATGACGTATTAATTATTTATGACAGCGAAAATAGAAATGACAAAGAAATCTCTCAAGATTTAAATAACATGCACAACAAAATCATCTTTACTGATGAAACAGAAATCAACAACAGTATAAACTATTTGGACCTAACACTAACAAAAAACTTCACCAACAACAAAATAGAAATTGGCATTTATCGAAAACCGACAAGCAACACACTAGCCATAAACTATAAATCGAGACATCCTTTTCAACATAAAATAAGTACATTCAAAAGCCTAATAAATAGGATGTTAAAACTCCCTCTAAATAAATACAATTATAATAAAAAATTAAATTACATCAAACACATGGCAAAAATTAACAACAAACAAATAATAAATAGAATTATAAACAAACAAAAAAGAAAAAACAACATTACCAACATAACCAAACTTGAAATAGAATCCAATGACAACAACAAGAAATGGATAACTCTCACGTACACTGGTAAAGAAACATTAAAATTGGCCAACACACTAAAAAAGCTCGATAAGAATATTAATATATCCTACAAAACTGACAACAAACTTAAACAATTTAATAAACAACAACATCGAAGAAATAGACGAATTTGACAATAAAGGCAACTACAAATTAACATGTACAGACTGCAATAAATTGTACATTGGGAAAACTAACAGAAGCTTCAACATTAGATTCAAGGAACATTTCAAAGATTTCATTTACAATGGAGGAAAATCAAGTTACGCAAAACATGTAATTCAAGCTGGACACCATATGCATAACATCGATAACACCCTTACAATAGTACATAGAGAAAACATTCCAACGAGAATAAATATACTGGAGGAAATCGCAATCCTAAGAGAAATCAACAACAACCTGATTCTCAATGAATACACACCTAATCCACACAATCCTCTGTACAAAATTCTCACAACCAAGTCAGTACTTCAACAAGGGTCAACAAGAACGGACCTAATGCATTCTGCTGATGATGGGACTAGTCCCGAAAGGCCTACAGAGTTTTAAAAGAACTTAAGTTGAGGAGAAGGACCTACAAGGTAACTATATTATAGATTTTAACCGTACATTATATTATTGTGAACTAATACCTCAACGGAAAATCACCATGAATTTTACTAGTATCAATTGTATCCATATTCCATTTCACTCTTCAATTTCACATTTTTTTATATTTCTAACAATACCTTTGTTGTTAATTCCAGGCCATTAGATACGTACATATTTTTAAAGTGTTCTCTTGTATGAGTTTCTAAATTCCCATTACTTTTCTATGTATATATACTTTCTTGCAGTCCTTTCACTAATTTAATAAATTCAAGATTTCTTACCAATTGGGATTACTTATTTTCTGTGGTGGACTACTGGTTATGCTCCTTGCCTCTAGTTCTGAGGGTCGTGGGTTCAAACCTGGACGGAGTCGATGGATTTTTTAGGATAGAAAAATGCAAGGAGCAAGTCCTCCTGGAAAAACTTTAAGCCACGGTCCCGAGTCTGAAGATTTTCAGGCTTGTAAAAGATCCTTAATCCTGAATAAAGAGGCTCCTAAGCAAAATTGTCAACATTAACGTCCTAGTAATACTTTATTGGACTGTTAGATGTCTCATTGCATCAATGTGTTGACCGCATGACATCTATGAGCAAATAAGATAACTAAAAATTAACATTGTCTAGTAACTCCTTACAAATGAGAGGCCATGGCTCAACAACGGGCTGTGTCGTTATAGATAGATAGATAGATTTTCTTCAAATAAAATTTGTTTTTCGGCAAGAAATGATAAATTTAATATTTAAGATTGAAAATAAAAAATGTTTGTATACATAGGATGTTAAGCTGATATCTGAATGTTGTGTTTCAGTTGCCGGTGCTGATCGGTATGACACAGCGAGACGTAAGCGAGTATTGGAAGAAGGTGACAGAGCAATGCCTGTTGAATTGAAGGTAAAGAAGGGCAACCATTCTCGTACCAGCGAAGGAGCATCGTGTAGTTTCACGGAGACTCCTGAGTTGGAGCATCCCAGAACCTTCTACCATCCTGAATTGAAGCGTCCCAGGACCTGCTGCCCTCCTGTGAGTGTTGGTCCTCTGCCAATAAAGAAGAGGAAGTTTATGTATGCACCTGCTGGTGAAACCGAACCAGGACATCACGTCGTGGAACAAGAAGTGACTGTACCTCCTCCACCTCAGCAAGTTCCAGTGCAGCCGCAGGTGTTCCCTGGTCAGTATCTCATTCTGTTACAACACTAGAATTTTCATTCAACTGCATGTTTTTAATTCATGGTAGAGTTATATTGTATCCTCCTTTCAGAAGGTCAATTCCAACCATCTCTATCTTCCCGTGCTTTCCTTCTTTTTAGTTCTTCCCAGCCGTACCGTCTTTCTTGTAGACTTTTCTTCATCTGGTTCATCTATCTCTCTCATAGTCGTTCTCCTTGTATCTTGAGATTTAACAGTGTTTGTGGTAGTCTTTCCTATTCCATTCTTTGTAGATGTCCTAACCATTTAATCTTTTTTTTTATAAATCTGTTGTTAATTTTTCAACATGTAAGGTCTCCCTGATTTTGTTATTTCTTATTCTATATCTCCTTGTTTTATGTACCATTCCACATAAGAATTTCATTTTGTAGCTTGAATTCTGCTCAAGTCCTTCTTTGTACATGTCCAAGTGTCAGGTGCATATGTTAACATTGGTTTGAAATAAGTTTTATACATTGCCATTTTAGGCGTGATGGGTATATCTTTATTCCAGATAATTGTTTTTTTAAATTATAGACATTTAAACATTTTTCTATGACTGGCCTCATAGAATAATAGTCTGTGTTACTGACTACGGTTGAATGAGTTCCCGGGTTCAATTCCCAATCAAACAATGGAAATTTTCCATAAAGCAAATTATTGGTTGCCCATAGTCTGGATTTTAGGTTAAGAACTCTCCTGGTGCTTCATTACCATATCATATCATTGGGGTAACATAACTCTGCCTTTCAGGTGCCCCAACATGAGAAATGGATTACAATTTCGCCAATGCCAGGGGAGGAAGCCAGAAATGTCATAAGAGACAACCTGGTGGCATCAGACGAATAAAAAAATATTTTCTCTATTGTATTCACGTAGACTTTCATGGCAGGAGTTGCTATTATGATCTTGAAGAAGATTTTAGGGCTATAGGCCGTGGTCGTGAGGCGTGTACTTCCCCAGACACTTTGCCAAATGCAGTCTCTGGCGAAATGTCTGGGAACTACAAGCCTCACGACCACAGCCTACAGCCCAAAAATCTTCTTCAAAATCATAATTTTCTCTGTTCTTTTCCTGATTTCAGTCTGTATTTTGCCATTTGCATTTATCACTGTTCCTAGTAATAGTTTAGAAATATGTGATGGTACAGAGAGAAATGTGTGAAAAAATTGGAAGCCTAATAGCTCAGATGGAAGAGCACTCATGTACAGAAGTATATTTATCTCTTCAAATTTAATTTGTAAATCTTGTTTGTGCAATAGGGACTTATCTAAGTGTTTGTTTGGTTTCTCAGGTTCCAGCGGGACACAACTGCCACACAATCTCATAGAGGATGGTCCGAGCGCCCCAGATCATCTCTTGTTAAGAAGCGACAGCGATGAGACAGAAGATGACTCAGACATTGATGTCGTTACTGTCCAATTTGAGCAATCACAGCCCAGACACCCTGTGACGGTTGTAGACTTAACTCAAGAATCAGACGAAGAAATTCTGGACGCAGCGCAACATCCTGCTGTATCCACTGCACCACCAGAGTCCCCTGCAGCTAGTCACTTCATCCCATGCAGTCCCCCACCCCGAGTTGTACCTTCTCTTGTCAGTCCATCATCCCAGTACCAGTACAGCGGTAGTGAGCCAGCAGAAGTCCCGAGCGCCCCAGATCATCTCTTGTCAAGTTGCGACAGCGATGAGACAGATGATGGCTCAGACATTGAAGTCGTTACTGTCCAATTTGAGCAATCACAGCCCAGAGACCCTGTGACGGTTGTATACTTAACTCAAGAATCGGACGAGGAAATTCTGGACGCAGCGCAACATCCTGCTGTATCCACTGCACCACCAGAGTCACCTGCAGCTAGTTACTTCATCCCATGCAGTCCCCCACCCCGAGTTGTACCTTCTCTTGTCAGTCTATCATCCCAGTACCAGTACAGCGGTAGTGAGCCAGCAGAAGTCCCGAGTGCCCCAGATCATCTCTTGTCAAGTTGCGACAGCGATGAGACAGATGATGACTCAGACATTGAAGTCGTTACTGTCCAATTTGAGCAATCACAGCCCAGAGACCCTGTGACGGTTGTACACTTAACTCAAGAATCGGACGAGGAAATTCTGGACGCAGCGCAACATCCTGCTGTATCCACTGCACCACCAGAGTCCCCTGCAACTAGTCACTTCATCCCATGCAGTCCCCCACCCCGAGTTGTACCTTCTCTTGTCAGTCTATCATCCCAGTACCAGTACAGCGGTAGTGAGCCTGCAGAAGTCCCGAGCACACCAGATCATCTCTTGTTAAGAAGCGACAGCAATGAGACAGAAGATGACTCAGACATTACTGTCCAATTTGAGCAATCACAGCGCAGACACCCTGTGACGGTTGTAGACTTAACTCAAGAATCGGACGAGGAAATTCTGGACGCAGCGCAACATCCTGCTGTATCCACTGCACCACCAGAGTCCCCTGCAGCTAGTCACTTCATCCCATGCAGTCCGTCACCCCGAGTTGTACCTCCTGTTGTCAGTCCATTCAGACTTCCATCATCCCAGTACCAGTACAGCGGTAGTGAGCCAGCAGAAGTCCCGAGCGCCCCAGATCATCTCATGTCAAGTTGCGACAGCGATGAGACAGATGATGACTCAGACATTGAAGTCGTTACTGTCCAATTTGAGCAATCACAGCCCAGAGACCCTGTGACGGTTGTATACTTAACTCAAGTATTAGACGAGGAAATTCTGGACGCAGCGCAACATCCTGCTGTATCCACTGCACCACCAGAGTCCCCTGCAGCTAGTCACATCATCCCATGCAGTCCCCCACCCCGAGTTGTACCTCCTCTTGTCAGTCCATTCAGAGTTGCATCATCCCAGTACCAGTGCACCGGTAGTGAGCCAGCAGAAGTCCCGAGTGCCCCACAGCCCACTGCTGATCACCGCTATAACAGTACACAAAGTCATCCGCTGCGTGAGAGCATGCATGCAAGAGACGAACACATGCCAGAGACGGAGAGACGACTTAGGGATACTCGTGCCACTCCCAGACCGGTGGACTATTCACAGCAGCCACCAGTGCCTACACCTCATCAACCAACTGTGTACAGTCATCCTGAAGGACGTTCTGCTATGATCCCACCTCCTATGGTAAGTGTATGTATCAAATAGCTACTCTGTTATAATTTAAAACAAAATTCTTTCCACTTCACCTCATATCCTGTCTTGTAATTAGACCAGTTTCATAACCTTAGTGGTTACATCTTCAGTAGTTACATGACTGATGTTCTTTTGTCCAGGAACACTGCTTCTAACTCCATCTGAACTCACCAATCAAATCAACTTCCAACCATGAGCGGCTACTGCTGATTTTTGCAATTGCCCATTTTTCACATTCCTAAGATGTTCCTTCACTCTGGTTTTCAAATTTCTTTTAGTTTTCCCTGTGTAAATATGATCACAATCTCTGCATTTAGACTGGTAAATTCCTCATTTTTCTTCTTCAATTTTGTCATTTTTGTTGGTTTTAATTATCCTATTGAGGCTGTATTTATTTCTCAGTTCCAATCTTAAGTTGGACTTTTTTAATTTGTGGAGCTTCAATGGGTGCCACGTGATCTGAATGATCTTTATTTTTTAAAACTCGTAGACTGAGGTGGGCAGGACATGTGGCACGAGTGGTGAATGAAAGAGGGCATGGAAACTTGTTTCAGGTAAACAAGAGGGAAAATTCTCAATTGGTAGAGCAAGAATGAGGTAGGAGAATAACATTAACCATGATTTGAGGGAAGTAGATTATGCAGGGGATGATTGGAAAACATTAGCTCAGAATAAGGATGTATAGAGTGTTTGTGTCCACTCGGCCATTAATGTACGGGTTTGAAAGTTAGTTATAATGAAGAATTTGTGGTATTAGTGATGAATTGGTTTTATGTAGAAATTAATTGTTGTATGTTTTCATTCAGTGTTTATAGTATCAATTTTTAACCCTTGTTTTCTATTTTGATTGTTGCAGGTGGCTCCTTCGCTGCAAGCCCCAGATGAACAACTGATGCCAATCCATCACAGGAATCCAACCTTAGAGGAGTCCAGGCAGCGACTTCATCAATGGATGTACGGGAACCATTTACATGTTAGAGCTCTTAGTCCACAACCTCAGGAGCCGGTGTTCCCAGCCGAACAACTGATGCCAATCCATCGCTGGCATACACCCGTTTGAGGAGTCCAGGCCCGCCACTGCGTCAAGTGATGCAACACAAAGAACACTTCACAGGACACTATTGAGCAGTACACGTTCCTGCACAAATACAAACAGGTCAGTTTCTACTTCAATTTGTTTTTAATAAAAAGTAGCAGCTGTTATTTTAGATTTTCACCCTCAAGGTACACTTTTTCCAGCTCTGACATTCACATATACACAGGGCGTATCTAAAGTCACTATAACATTTCAAAGCAGGAGGACAATGATTGAAAAATCAATGTTATTGCAAAGTTTATACTTACTCTTATTCTAATCCGCCTTTCTACATGACGCCATCTGGTGAAAAAACACACACTCCAATCTTTGAGCTGTTGAAACAAAATGTCCACCTTAAAATTAAAACAAAAAAAAAAGCCTGCTGCTTCTGTGTGATATGATTCCATAAATCTAGCAGATGTGATAAGGTTGTTTTTGTAGAGTGAAACTTAGAATTTTTCTGCACTGTGTTGCAAGGGGCACTCAAAACTCCCTACTTAGGCATCAGGTTGATGCCGTTCGGACCATCACTGACAATTTGAACTGCTGCAACTGTTTCTGCTGCTGATACCCATAGTCATGCCTCATCACTGCTGGTACACTTAAATTTGTTAAAAGTCGGTGAATGTATGCTTTTGTTGGGGCTCGTTTAAGGAATTTATGGTAAATTTAGCTCTCTCCTCCTGTGCACAAACAGTGGCAAACCTGTTCTTCCGAAGCTAAATCTGTTGCATTAAGCCTAACAGTGTATGCAAAGAAAAAAAATTGTAGAGTTTCCATGGAAATGAAAGTGACTTTAGAGACAACCCTGTATCATCCCTTCACTATCTGAAGATAGACACACGTGGATGCGAGGCTCACCAGATAACTTGTAAGCCATTAATGTCATGCTGCAAATAGAGAAAGATACACATAATGTCCCTTTTTCCAGTGTTTTATTTGTGTTTCCAAAAGTTTGTTGAATAGTTTTTTAAAACGACCATCTTTTTAAGTTTCATGTATTTTATCACTTATGAGGGTTCCTTTTCAAATAGTTTTTACTTTCATTTTTAAGTTTACATTTTTCAAAAAACGTTAAACTGAAAATACAGGGTGGAACCGCTCGAATGAACCTAATTTCAAATTGCTTGTTACTGGGCCAAACGGTTGAAGATAGAAACCTAAAACA
>JASPKZ010004896.1:0-35157 GCA_030220185.1 Diploptera punctata | reverse complement strand
ATGCTGACCACATGTCACCCCTACACTGGCTGATTATCATCTACCTCTGTGATTGACACATGTGAGGCCAGCAGCCGGATGGTCGGCTAAGGGTCTTGTAGGCCTGTTGTTTTCTTATTCTTAAACATAATTTGTAGGAATTTCATCCTGTTTATTTCCAAAATCACTCCTCGGAGGAAGACGTATTGGATATGCATTCACTGTCTATCCATCTGTTGGCTGGTCTTCCTCTTATTCTTCTCCCGTCCATTGGTCTATCTTCTTTAGCTCTTTTTACAAGTCGGTTTTCTTCCATTCTTTCTATATGACCCGCCATAGCCTGCCCCAAGCCAGGTTGAAAAAAGGGTGAGGGGGAGGAATAACAAAATCTTGGTTCAATTTGCCCAGCTGATAGTACATTGGGACGACCCCTTGCGAGGGATATGATGAAGACCTCAACGGCAGATACAGCGGGGAAAGAGTCCTTCGGTACGGTGTACCTGACGGAAGAGGCAACTCTACATCTACTGCCTTTTAGATTGACAAACGGGCGGATGGGGTTCGTTAGTTCTGCAAGACAACCCATCTAGGAGAGACAACTCCAAAATAAAATGGGGCAGGCTGAGCTCTGGAGCTGGGTGACGGCAATCGCCCTAGGGAGGAAACCCCGAATAATAAACCCGCCATGAAAACGGCTAGCAACCCATTCAAGGTGTATCCTATACATTGCTCGCAGTCCCAAAATAAATTGTATGAATTTCAACGAATACGTGAAACCATACAAAGAACATAAAATAATAAAAAAAAGTTAAAAAGGATACGAATGTGAAGTTTTATAAGGTAATGGCTGTACCCCAATGATTCTGTGTGGCGGTGACAACAGGGAACTAAAGAGGGTGACAAACGAAAAATAGCGCCGAGATGAGATTCTTAACAAGAACAGCAGGGTACACATAAAACAATCAACCAGAAAAGAACTTAGAATTGTTAACATGGACAAAGGATTACAGATAGAAAGAAAGATTGATATGCACGTTTACAACGGATGAAACCACTTGAGCAGTTAGACAGACATATGAATATAGACCTATAGGTCACCGTGATATCGGACGTCCAAGTCGAAGATGGATAGATGATTTGATTCATATATGAGGGGAATGAAGATCCACCATGAACATAAAAAAAAGACAAAAATAAATAAAAAAAGTAGTGTGGGTTTTTTTGTAGATTATGCCTGTTGTTTGGTCGGAGTCGTTACACCGCCCTTTCACCGTAGAAATAAACGGTCCAATCGGAGGGTTCTCATAATCAAAATTGCGTATGTTGCGAAAAACGAAGTTTAATTTCAAAGTAAGGTGTTCTCTACCCATACATCACCTAATACCTTAACAGGTTTCTTAAACCTACTGAAAAAAGTACCTAGGTTAGACATTTCAACTTTTTCTTGACACTCGGTATCTCATAGACTTTTATATAACTATATGTTGATCCGGTTATAGTATTGTGAACTTGATGTATCTGTTGTCTACTTAAATTTTCACAAATACTTCTTCTTCTTCTTAAACTTAATTTGTAGGATTTTCATCCTGTTTATTTCCAAAATCACTCCTCGGAGGAAGACGTATTGGATGTGCATTCACTGTCTATCCATCTCTTGGCTGGGCTTCCTCTTGTTCTTCTCCCGTCCATTGGTCTATCTTCTTTAGCTCTTTTTGCAAGCCGGTTTTCTTTCATTCTTTCTATATGACCCTTCCATATTTTCGTCTATCTATAAAAATACTGATTAATGATAATTTTGAAACTGATGACTCAATTTTATGGAATTTTCCAAATGTTTTCTAAAGAAGATGACTGATTTGTTATATATATCGGAATTGCAAATTTCCAATATATATATATATATATATTCCCTAGTAAAGCTGCAAAGCATAGCACGAAAATGCTATGATTGCAGTGAAAGACCTGCCCTCGGGCAGATTTACTATGGATGGATATATATATATATATATATATATATATTCCACCGCTGTGGTCTCGAGGTAGCGTGCTGCCTTGTCACGCAGCGGGCCCGGGTTCGATACCCGGTCGGGACAGTTTTTCTGGGTGAGGTTTTTATCGGGGTTTTACCTCACCTGTAAGACAAATGTCAGGCCCAAACGGTCCCCGAAATCATATGGCCATCATCATTATCATCATCATTATCCTTCACCGATGTGGAAAGCAACGGGAAGCTACCACACCTACAATTCCCTAGCAAAGCTGCAAGCATGGAAATGCTATGATTGCAGTGAAGGACCTGAATTACTATGGATGGATATATATATATATATATATATATATAATTGTGTGTGTGCGTGCGTGAGCGTGTGTTTTCTGCTAGTCTGTTGCAACTATGTCAATTGTAATTCCTGTTACTGGCAGAAGAAATAATTAAATAAAATATTTAATCTTATGGGGGCACGCCGTAGCGTAGTGGTTAAGGCACTGGGCTACAAGCCGGAGGGTCGAGGGTTCAAGTCCCGTTGGGGTCAGGATTTTAAACTGACCCAACCCCTGGCGGCACTATGGCCCTGGGGTCGACTCAGCCTCTAACGGAAATGAGTACCAGACGCTTGTTCTGTAAAGGCGGCCGTCACGCAGGGCTGACAACCCGGCTGACATCAAGTGCCGATTGTCTGGAAAAAGTGGGAGCCTTAACCTCCTACTACCCCAAAGGCCTCCTGAGGCCTGTTGTGGGATCACTTTTTTTTTATTTAATCTTATACCATTTTTTTCAAGTAATGGTAGTAGTAGTAATAGTAGAAATAATAATAGGCCTACTAGCAGGAACAATAGCAGTGTTTTATTCAATGACGCCCTTTAATAATTTGGGTCATTAGTCTCGTAAATGAAGTGGTTATAATCAAAGGGATGTAAGTGCAGTATTGAGAAAAACAGGTTTAAAGGCAATTTTAATTATCTGGGATACAACGTGTCATATAGAAAAACTGAAGGCTCAAAGCAACTAGAAAGGAGACACTTATAAAATTTTATAAAACAATGGAGGTACCAACACTCTTATAGGGATCGGAACACTGGGTCTTAACCAAAAACCAGGAACGAAGAATAGAATCGTCAGAAATGAGGTTTTTGAGTAGTGTGGCTGGGTATACAATAACAGATGGAAAACGAAATGAAAATATACGAAGAGAACTAAATATATTCAAACTATTAGATAAAATTGCTAATACAGAGATGAATGAATGGACCACATCAAAGAATAGGTAAAAGTAGAATTCCGAAACAGATTCATTACAAATCAGTAGGACGAAGAAAAGTAAGAAGGCCGAGTAAAAGATGGACAGGCCAAATCTAACATGAGATCTGAACAAACCTTAAGGTTTAATCCTTGATGCTGATGATGATGATTCTTTATCTACCCCTAACGTATACACTTATATACCTTTACCACTAAATAAAATTATGCTTCAAGTATGTAATTATATAAACATGAGGATTAAAATGAGGCCATTGAGCAAGAGGAGAGCTTCAAATACTTGGGTTGTATTATCAGTAGTAACATGAACTGCGGTCAAGAAATAAAGCAGAGGATAGAAATGACAGAAGAAGCTTTTAACAAGAAGAAAAGCTTATTCTGCGGAACTTTGGCAAAAGAATTACGGAAGAGGCTAGTGAAGTGCTTTGTGTGGAGTGTGGCACTGTATGGTTTCAAAGACTTGGACATTACGGGGAATGAGTAAAAGCGACTGGAAGCTTTTGAGATGTGGATATGGAGTAGGATGGAACGTATAAATTGGACACCCAAAATAAAAAAATAAAGATGTGCTACGCAGAGTGGGTGAAAGAGGAACAATGCTGGAACTCATAAAAAGAGGAAAATAAATTGGATTGACCACTGGCTAAGAAGAAATTATCCGCTGACGGATGCCCTAGAAGGAATGAAAAAAAAAAAGTTAGAGGCAGAAAAAGACATCGTATATTAGACAATATTAAAATAAATGGTTTGTATGCGGATACAGAAAGGAAAGCTGAGTTAAGGAAAGAGTGGAGAATGCTGAGTTTGCAGTAAAAGACCAGCTATTGGCAGAACAATATATATATATATATATATATATATATATATATATATATATATAGGCCTATATAATTATGTATCAAACTATTTTTCTTGCGAAAACACACTTACACCCTTAGCTTCTAACCGCCTCAATTAAAATCTGGACGAGAAAAATCGACAAAATTTCGCTAAAAGGCCTTCCGAGGCTCTTAATTGAGGTTTCAGGATCTTTGATTTAGTTGCGAGCAGCGTAACTGGCTAATACTAGTCACGGGACCAACAATATCTTTATTGATTATAGAGGTAGGAAGTAAGAAAAACAAGCGGAATCATTAAAATAACAAAATTGCACAAATTAAATATGAAATTGATACTTTTGGTGATGTGTTATTTAACCTGAGAAGGGTAAAACGTAGACTTGCTTGAGGAAGGTCAGTGCTTGTAGGGAAAAGATAAACGATGAAGAGTGTCAAATTAGGGTGAAACTAAAATAATGACTTCCGGATGTGAGGGGTTAGACATTGTAAACAAAGTCCGTGCTCAGAATAGAATGCTCAACACCAGAAACAAATCCACTAACAAGCCAAGACTGATGACTTCAAATAAATTTGTTGCCTAAAATGAATTCAGTAAATACCATTCTACAATAAATTATGAGACAAATGTTTCAATCAGACCTGTTAATTAGAAATAAATTAAAATATTAAAAACCATAATATAATCAACTTCTTATGCAAAAAATTCCGGATGTGAGGGGGTTAGACTTTGTAAAGAAAGTCCGTGCTCAGAATAGAATGCTCAACACCAGAAACAAATCCACTAACAAGCCAAGACAGATGACTTCAAATAAATTTATTGCCTAAAATGAATTCAGTAAATACCATTTTACAATAAATTATGAGACAAATGTTTCAATCAGACCTGTTAGTTAGAAATAAATTAAAATATTAAAAAAACATAATATAATCAACTTCTTATGCAAAAAATGAAGCATGAAATTCCGCGATTAATTACTCGTAAGGAAACTTGCAGAAGATAAGCATTTGCAGCACAAAAATAATCGAATTACTTTAACTTTGGTCTAACTAACTAACTCACTGGCACTATCGAACCCGTAGGTTCATGGTCACGCGGACATAAAAGCTCTCCATACATCCCTACCCTGAACCAATGTTTTCCATCATCTCTTGTATAATCTACTTCCCTCAAATCATAGTTAATGTTATTCTTCCACCTTATTCTTGGTCTACCAACTGGGCGTTTCCCCTCTGTTTTCCTACAAGAAGCTTCCTTGCACGTCTTTCATTCCCCATTCGTGCCACATGTCCTGTCCATCGCAGTCTACAAGACTTAACTGTTCTCATTATATCTGGCTTCTTATAAAGACTATGTAATTCACCGTTATTCAGTCTTCTCCATTCACTTGTCTGTTCATCTCTCTTTGGTCCAAAAAAATTTCCTAAGAACTTTATTCTCAAATACTCCTTTAACTTTGGTCATAGACCCTAAAATGTAAATATGATATTTTACATCAAAAGTAGTTTGTTTCTTGCATAGTTATTTGTAACCAGTTAAGAATCACTCGGTACATGAAACCATACTTCCATTTTATCCAAATTTAAGTACGGAGTTTCTACCAGCCTTATGGGCTAGTAGTCAGAGTTTCTGACTATTATGTCACAGGTTCGATTCCCGGTTAGGTCTTAGGAATTTTTCCTTAAAGGGAATTATTCCTATGGTTGCCCATGGTCTGGAATATGGTTAAGTTTAAGTTAAGAACTCTCCTGGCGCTTCATTATTATTTACCACCCATCATATCATCGGGGTAACGTAACTCCACCTTACAGGTACCCAAACCAAAGAAATTGATTACAATTCCGCCGAAGCAAGGGAGAGAAAGCCAGAAATGTTATACGAGACAATCTGGTGACAATGGAAAAAAAAAAGTATAGTTTAGGTAGGTTGGTTTGAAATTTTCTACTGAAGTAACCAAAAATTCTGATTTACGTATTTCTTATTATTTTGGAATCTTTGGTTTGTTATAGTCCATTAATAAAACAAATAATACATAGTATTATATATAAATTTGCACAAATATAAAATATAGCCTATTTGATGACGTGTGTAACATTTATTTTATATTCAAAATAGGCTAAAATTTTATTACTCTGAGGTTTATACCTACAACTTGAATATGTGGTTGCGGGGATCTAATGGTGTGCCCACCAGGATGCTGCCTCATGACTCTGAGCCTGTACAACAAAAAAAAGGCAGAAGAGGCCACGGGATCAACTCAAAAAGTGCGGCATGGGCCATGGGAGTAGAACCTGGCGATCGGACCTAGAAGACATCCTAAAACATACATAACACCGGAGAATATTTTCATTCCACTCATCTCCGTTAATACTGGCCGCAGTCTGCTCTCTCAATCTGAATAAAGAAACTAAAGAAATGTATTTTTTTTTAATTTTAAGTTGAGAACCAATAACTTATAATTCCGTTGCCTGGGCCTACTTAAAATTTCAAGCAAAATACTGCACTTATTATAATACCAAATTCTCAATCGATATATAATCCAACAAAAAATAGATATATTAAAATTTTTAGTCTGTTTTTCATCTTAGCTCAATATTAATGTTGATTTGTTCTTGAACAAGAAGGGTTTAAGAATATGGAATGAAGAATTAGAGAGGATAATAAAGATAAAAAAGAGGCTTATCACAAATATTTACAGAATAGAACACCAGAATTAAGAGCTGATTACAAACATAAAAGTGCAATAGCCAAAAGAGAAATTAAAAAAGCACACAAAGTCAGTTGGGATAGATATATAAGCAGACTAGAATACGATATACATGGGCAGCCAAAAATAGCCTATAAAGTAATGAAACATCTAAATAAACAAGAAAAAAGATACAATACAGATCAATGCAATTGAGGAGAAAACAATGGGAAGAACATTATAAAAAACTGTGGTAATAATGAAAATAAAATAACTAAAGATAACGTATATGAGTGTGAGATAGGAATAGATATGATAACAATGGAAGAATTAGAAGAAGTACTGAAAACCAACAAGAACAGAAAGGCAGCTGGAATAGACGAATTAATATGGAATTAATAAAATATGGAGGAATTTTTTTTTAAACTGAGATTATTACATTTTTTAAATTTATGTTGGAAACACGCAACAATACCAGAAACCTGGACATAGCAATAGTACAATCTATTTTTAAGAAAGGAGAACGTAAAGACTGCAACAACTACAGAGGAATAAGCATTTTAACTGCAGGCTATAAAATATACTCAAGAATCTTAACATTTAGGTAAAACAAATAACAGAGGTAATGTTAACAGAAGAACAAAGTGGATTCAGACCAGGGCGTTCATGTATGGATAATATATTTACGATAAAAGAATTTATAAACAAAAGAAGATAATATAACATGGAAACACACATAGCTTTTATTGATTTTGTCAAGGCATTTGATAAAGTAGACAGAGGAAAACTCTGGACAATTTTAAAAGAAAAAGGAATTCCGAAACACTTAATAGCAGCTATAAAGAGTTTGTACTGGAACACAATTTTGTTATAAAAATAGAAATGAAATAAGTAAAAATAAAATTCATACTAATCAAGGAGTTAACAAGGATGCAGTATCTCTCCAGTTTTATTTAACCTTACATCAATGATATAATAAAAAAAATGGAACGAAGAAACAAATAAAGGAATACAATTAGATAAAACACACTACTTGAAAACATTATTATACGCTGATGACCAGGTAATAATAGCAAATACAGAAGACGAACTTCAGAGGAATATTTTTAAACTACATAATATATGTGAACAAATATAATCTCAAAATATCCATAGAAAAAACTAAGGTAATGGCATTCCAAGGGAAAAATCAAATCAGATCGAAAATAGTAATAGGAACAAAATCATAGAAAGGTGAACCATCTCAATTATCTAGGATGTGACATTTAATTTAATTATGATAATGATATAAATAATAAAATAGCAAAATTCCAGGGAATATGTGGTACGATTAAACGAACACTAAATAACAAAACAACAAGAGAGACCCACTGAAATTTTATAAAATGTTGGCAGTACCGGTACTGCTCTATGGTTCAGAAGCCTGGATACATAAAAAACAAGACCTAAGTAGGATAACGGCGGGAAGAAATGAAATTTTTGAGATCTGTTAAAGGTGTGCACTAAGGAAGACAGAATCAAGAACACAGAAATAAGACAGGAACTTGAAATATTTGCAATAACTGATAAAATGGATACATATAGACAAAAACGGAAGCAACACATAGACAGAATGAATGAAGATAGATATCCAAAACAAATAACAAAATACAAACCTAAAGGCACCCGAGATGTGGGCAGACCTAGAAAGAGATGGGCTGAAGTAGGAACGGGTCAACAGACCCTAATCCATGAATGAAGATGATGATGACATGTTTCGATTATATCATAATCATCATCAGCATCTTGCCCACACTGGTTGGATTTATGTTGTGTACCTTTGATGTTGATATCAGTTCCATCCAGAATATACAATATAAATCCAACCAGTCTGAGTTAGATGCTGATGATGATTATGATATAATCGAAACATGTTCAAGAACAAATCAACATTAATATTGAGGTAAGATGAAAAACAGACTAAAAATAATTTAATTAAAATAACCTCAAAATATTACTTCCTAAAATAAAATATTATATTAAAATTTATTAGTTTATAAGTTCAGAAATAAAAACGAAAGGTTTGTAAAAATCCACAATTTTTTAACTGTCTTTAAGAGTTCAATAATGGTATGATTTTTCATGAAAAGTTTTCCATCTAGATGCAAGTTTGTTTATTTAATTTTAATGTATTTACTCGAAGAAAAGCAGTAAATCAATTTAGTCCTGTCCCTCCCCCGATATTCTACTGAAGTCGGCGAATGCAATCATTCCACTTTAATGGAAATTTGTATCACTGTCACCCATGTTCATTTGTGCAAAATTTTTATTTTCGATTCAGACATAAAATGGATTTTGAAATGGACGAAGGAAGAGGCAAATGAAAAGTTTATTGTAACTACAAATACCTTTCTGGTGAGATATTGTTATAGTCAGGAGAGAATTGGACACGTATTGCACGAACAGAAGCAACCGGAAGACACTCAACGGTACTTGAACTGCATGTGCCTTCCGGTGCCAATTCACATTCACGATTTCTGCTTCCTCAGGAACTAAACATCGTGTCTACACATTCTCTAAAATTCATTATTATTATTATTATTATTATTATTATATTATTATTATTATTAAAATATGTGAACAAAAGTGCGAGCAATACGATTTCAGCCAGTGTACGAAAAGGAGACAGTCACTCAACGAACTCATAAAATAGTGAAAGACAATTCTGGATGTCCGTGGGCCCCGAGTCTAAATATTTTCTGGCTCGTAAAAGATCCTAAAGCCTGAATAAAAGGCATCTAAGCAAAATTTACCGATCTCAACGCTCTAGTAATACCTTAGTTGTCTGTTAGATGTCTCATTGGGTCGGTCTGTTGACCGCATCCCATCCACGACATATATGAGTGAAATAAGGTAACTAAAAATTAACTTGGTATAGTAACTCCTTACAAAGGAGAGGCTATGGCTTAACAATGGGCTAAGCCATTATAAACAGATATATAGATATACATCGTGTGTCCACAAATATAGTATCATATTTTAAACTACTACTACGTCGCTTTGGATAATCGTATCTAAATGAAATTGGTGAGAATCAAAAGAGAAACTCGAGAGTTTTGTGCATGTTAACAATGTCAACAATGGAGAATAATGGACAACAATACAGAAACTAAACTAAATTTAATCATGTTTTTCCTGGTCGATATGGGTTCATTGTTGTATATTTAGATGTCTGCAGCGTCACTCGTGGGGGCCACATTCAATGTCTATGAGGTATAGCAAACTGTTTTGAGTTTCTCTTTGTGTCACCAATTTCATTTAGATACGATTATCCAAAACGACGTAGTAGTATTTTAAAGTATGGTACTACATTTGTGGACACGCTGTATATAAGAGTGCAACTTTGTTGTTATTATTATTATTATTATCGTTTTTATTATCATCACCATCATCGTTATTAGTATATTTAGATGTTTATTATTTTAATTTAATTTTTTTTTCTTCCATGGACTAGAAGGCCACTGGCTTCTCATCAACATCTCTCGATCATAGGAATGGACGATCATCCTGCCAGTATAAGGGTGAGATGTGGACAGTACATGGACCCCCCGCCGTATAGCTGTTTTATCCCATAAAATAATACCGTTAATATTAAACTAAGGTATAAATCTCTAGTCTTTTGTTATTAGCCGATGATAGCATTGCAAATAAACAGCAAATGATCAAGTTATATTCGTATAAGATAAAACATTGCACATGTCCTATCACTCCATGCTAGCAGACGATTTGTTGCTAGTCTCATTTCTTATCAGATTTTGAAAGTAACTAAAAACAAGATACAGTAAATGTATTTGTTTGATCCGTGGAAGGTACAAAAAATGCCAAAAATATTTTTTGCGAAAACATAATATTTCATTTATTCTCTCTCCTTAATAGAGATATTATTACTAATATTAAATATCAGTGATGCTTATATAATCCCCCCAATTTTTGTTTGTTTGTAATTTAGATATATTAGACCGCGGAGATGAGGTTCCTCAGACAAGTTAAATGATGTACAAAACTTGACAGATCTAGAAATGAGGATGTAAGAGAGCAATAAAAAGTGCAGCCTTTATTGGATGAAGTCACAAATTAAAGACAAAAGTGGATTGATCACATGAATGGAATGAGTAAGGAGAGATATCCACTGTTAGCAAGAGGAAGACGTAATGTCTGAAGACCTAGAAAACATTGGGCTGATGCATTATGAAGTCGGAACGGGCAATTGCCTAATCCTTGGAGTAACGATGATGATGATGTATAAACCGACATTATTGAATCCGGAGAATCGCGCACTTAAGTTCTGACCAATCCTTGTTTCTTCACCTCCCTTAAGTCACTGTTAAAATGTTACTCTCCCATCTCATTTATGTTATACATTTGAAAAAAATTGTTGTCTATTCTTTAATTAAACACATTATCCTCCTCATCACTAATGCACACACTTTCCAACAGCTTGGGTAGGGAATCCAAGAACATTATGAGTTTTGTAACCAACATAGCCTGATGTAATAACAATAAAATAAAAATGGAAATCCTAGAAATAAGAAAATAAAATAGTATTTTGATGTTATATTAAAAAGTGTCCCAGGACTGAGGATATGGTTGGCAAAATTCCAGTTTTTTTCAAAGAAAGTGTTGACCATTTGGGAAAATTTGCTTTTAAACTAATTCACTGGCACTATTGAACTCATATGTTCAAGGCCGCACGGACATAAGTTCTCCTTACATCCCTATCCTGAGCTAATGTTTTCCAATCATTCCCTGTATAATCTACTTCCCTCAAATCATAGTTATTCTTCCACCTCATTCTGGGTCTACAAACTGGGCGTTTTCTCACTGGCTTTCCTACAAGAAGCTTCCATGCACGGCTTTCATTCCCCATTCGTGCCACATGTCCTCCTTATCGCAGATTACGAGACCTAACTGTTATTATATCTGGCTTCTTATAAAGACCATGTAGTTCACTGTTATTTAGTCTTCTCCATTCACCTGTCTGTTCATTTCTCTTTGGTCCAAACATTTTCCTAAGAACTTCATTCTCAAATACTAGTAATCTCCTTTTTTCCCTTAAAGTAAGAGTCCATGTTTCGCACCCATATAATATAACTGGTAGAATAATAGTTTTATATATTTTCAGTTTAACGTTTTTTTTAAAGGAGTTGGGACGTCAAGAGTCCCAGTAATGCATAAAAGCATGCATCTCCAGAATTGAGCCATGTTTAATTTCTTTGTGCAAAATTTTTTTAATATAAAATAATCTCTAAGTTGACAACAAGTATTTTAAAATAATACAATTGGTTATTTATATAATTTAGCAATCATAGATAAGAAATTAAGGGTCTAGTCAGGTGTACACTAGAAAGGTTGAAAAATTTTCAGGATTAATTCCCATTCGCCACATAAAGCCTATGATACATATGTAAGTAGTATTAAAACAAATATGCTTATCGCTGATAAAATGCTTTATCTCTTATTATTATAGTCATAATGTGAAATGTCGGAAGAAAACTGTAAATAATTTTTATACCTTACTGCATATGTACATTTACTTGTATGTTTACAGTATTTTGGCGGATAAAAAAAGAATTTATCAAGTGGAGGATATTTATTATTAATTATCTGTGCTAGTGGATGATTACTGCATTTTTTTTCTATTGGAACTTCTTTTTTTTTTTAAAGCAATGACAATTTATTTGATATTTTGATAAATTAATTTGGTATAATGTTAGGGAAAGTTCAACGATCTAAAGGGCATTTATATGACATTCAAACGGCGGGAAAATTGAAACGTATCATTCTAGTAAAGTGTACAGATGTCTGAAATGTTTTAACCTGAAGCACTGATGAAATATGACCTTGAATTTGTTTTACGTAACGATTTCCAGTACTAATTATTGTACAATGGCTTCAAGGATAGTGAGGTTTCCAGTGGTCCTGCAGGTTTATCTACTATTATATTGTTTCCTAATATAACATTTACTTTCAGCAAATTAATAAGTCTAATTCATATTTATTAATAGCAAGTGCGATTGAGTTAACATACAATAACAATAGTTTTGCTTATATATATATATATATAATAATCAATCTTATCCGGTATCATGGCAGCTGCCGCCGTCTTCGGAAACCCAAACGCCATTCCTCTCTATCCATCCATTGATCTTCCTCCATTCCTCTGATATTCATAGCTGCTTGTACCCCTTCTATCCAAGTTTTCTCGGTCTTCCCTCCTTTCTATTGGGATCCATTCCATACAATTTTTGGCAATCTTTGCTCTGGCATTCGTTTGACATGACCATACCACTGCAATCTTTTCTTTTCTATGATGTCTATGATGTGTGTGTGTGTAATATATATATATATATATATATAGTCCACCGATGTGGTCTCGAGGTAGCGTGCTGCCTTGTCACGGCCCGGGGCAGTTTTTCTGGGTGAGGTTTTTATCGGGGTTTTTCCTCACCTGTAAGACAAATGTCAGGAAAACTTTAAGGCCCAAACGGTCCCCGAAATCATATGGCCATCATCATATCATCTTCCTTCACCGGTGTGGAAAGCAACGGGAAGCTACCACACCTACAATTCCCTAGTAAAGCTGCAAGCATAGCATGAAAATGCTATGATTGCAGTGAAGGACCTGCCTTAAACGGAGTTTTACTATAAATTAATATATATATATATATATATATATATATACTAAAATTATAATGTAAAATTGAAGGGCCTAGGGCAATAACATGATAAGCCACATATTGTTCTTTCTGAGATACCCATCCATAGTAATTCTGCCCGAGGGCAGGTCTTTCACTGCAATCATAGCATTCTCATGCTATGTTTTGCAGCTTTACTAGGGAATTACAGGTGTGGTAGCTTCCCGTTGCTTTCCACACCGATGAAGGATGATGATGATGGCCGGATGATTTTCGGGGACCGTTGGCCCTAAGCTTCCTGATATTACTTACAGGTGAGGGAAAAAACCCGAAAAAAAAACCTCACCAGGAGCCTGTCCCGACCGGTAATCGAATCGGGCAACCTGAGTGACAAGGCAGCACGCTACCCCGAGACCCACGCGGTGGACTTCTGAGATATAAGAATTCTAATGCTTCAACAAATTATAAATACTAACTGGGCAGTATTGTTAACACGTTGTGTGTTTATTTGTTTTAATCCTAATATTAAAATGTTTTCTATTGAATACATCGATTTCATTTATTTAATATTGTTTTTAGATTAATAGAAAATCAAACGAGGTAAACATTACTTATATTTATGTCAAATTACGCAAAATTGTATAATAATAACTTAAAGAGTTTTACATGAAAATTATTTTCCTTGCGGTCAGGAACATTTATTTAAATAACTGGCACGAGAAAATATTGTATTGACAATTTAAGGGTTAACTCATCACTAGCGCACTTACAAATTATTTTATGGATATTTCAATACATTTATTTGCTATCATTGTAATACATGACATTTCTTCACAGAATGTGGCCTATCATATTACTGACCTAAGCCCTTCAATTATAAAATTACGTACCTTCTCAACTTCTTAGACTAAAACTGTAGGCCTTTCTGGACTAGTCCCTCATCACCAGCAGAAGGAAGCAGGTCTATTGTCTTTGATCCTCGATAAATTACTCGATTGTTATATTGGCCCATACGATTTCCTAAGTAGAAAATTGGTGCTAACTCTAGTGCACAATTTCTGTTTAAATTCCTATTGTAAGTTAAAACTTATACGATCGGATATATTTTGTAACACAAATTTAAGAGAATAAGAAAATTAATACCTTTTTCAGTTATTACTTTAACTTATTCCTTTCTTGTAGGATTTACTTCCCATGAAACTTGTAAAGTAATGCACTTTGAAGGAGAAATTAAACCTACAATCAATGCTACTGTTGAAGACAGCCAAGACACTGGGATCCAAAGTGGAGATTTAATATCCATATCCCCTTCAAGAATCAAACTGTGGCCGCCTGAGTGGAAGAATCGGATCTACTGACACATCATGACGACACACCAAATTATACTTTACAAATTGTAACTAATACGCACAATACACACACACTACTGCAGGCTGAGAAAACAAGCTATCACGGCTGGGGGATCTGACATGCTGGCAACATGTCATTCCTATACTAGCTGGAAGATTTTCCATTTATGCGATTAACACATGTTGATGTGAGGCCGCAGTCGGTTGGTAGACCTAGAAGGTCTCTGGCCAACCAGTAGGCTGCTGTCTTAATATCCACATGTGTTAATCATCCAGCTAGTATAGGGGTAGTAAGTGGTCAGCAAGTCGGGTATCCGACTATTATCATCATCATCTTTTCCTATCATATCATCGGAGGAGCCGTAACCCCGCTTTCCAGGCTCCCCATCAGAAGTTGGTTACAATTACGCCAATGTCAGAAGAGAACACCAGAAATGTCAAAATGACGACCTGGGGCATTGAATAAAAACATTTTGCTACCCTACTTAACGTCCTCGTGATGTGTAATTAATCAATAATACTGGCTTGTGTGGGTGGCGTATCACAGGTTGAGAACTCGCTCTACATGATAAATCTGCATTGTTTGCAAATATACCTCCATACATTTACTCCGGAGCTGCACTTGACAAGCCGACACCCAAACACGTCCGACTGGACGTGCTCCCCAACAACCCACATAAATATAAATAAAATATATGTTCATATCAGATCCAAACATACCACTTCATACACCGATCACTGTAACCTGACTACAGCTCACATCCAAATACATTAATTTTATTCTTATCTGATTAAATTATACGATTGACAGACAAACCCAATACATAATAAGTGCAATGCACGCAAATAAATTGATAAATTATTTATATATGATTCAATACTATAATTATATTTAATTATTACAAAACACTTTAAGAAATCGAACAAGAAAGAGAGGAACCGCTGCAGCGCGCTGATGTAACAGTTCCCTTTTACTAACCACAATCTGTGTTCAATCTGATATTTAATTTGATTGAATGCAGGCTTTTTGGAAATGCGTGCTATTATGCATTATAGAGACTCTTGACTTCCCAACTCCTTTCAAGTATTATAGCTGCTGTCTATGTCCATCCGTTGTGTTATTTAAATATTTTATTATTATTTCACACCGATATGGTCTCGGGGGTGGTAACGACGCTGCCTCATACGCAGCGGATCCGAGTTCGATTCCCGATCGGGATAAATTTCAAGGATGATGGCTTTATCTCGTCTGTAAGACAAATGTCACGAAACTTCGTCTTCATTCCTGGTTTAGGCAAGAGTTGCCTGTTCCTTCTTCACTAATAGATCTAAGACCATCTCTTCTGAGGACGTCCGACATCTCTTCTTCCTCTTGGAAAATAATGGAGATTTATATTGGTAATCTTCTCTCTTCTATACTTTCTACATGTTTTTTCCACTGTATCTTCTTGTTAAATATCTTTTCTTTTATTGGAGTAGATCTGCAGTTCTTTCACGGATATCCTCGTGCCACGAAACTTTAAGGCCAAAATGGTAGTTAAACATCATCAGGCCATCATAATCATATTCGCCATGTTTAGTTATGAAAGTGTGTGGATGGTGTGTTTCGTCTTAATGTTGTGTTGTCTCGGAGGAGGCCCTGGCATTGAGCTGATCACTCATTGTCTTGTGTGGTAAAAAAAGTATGTATGTGATCCATAGTTAAAATCTCTCTCCCGACAAAGTCGTGCCACTGTAAGGCTCGGGTAGCGTTGTGGTACGTAAAATACCCATAGGTGAGAGGTTAAACTGCTGTAATATAATAATTATTTCATAGCAAATTAACCGATTAAATGTTCTAGTTAACGTTTCTCGATTTTTCTCGACGTGCTCCCAAATTCGCACAACTTTTTTGAGTAAAGATAACAGTCATCTAGTTCACAACAACGGAAACAGATCTATCTATCTTCGGGTTTTTATAGCTGCTGCGGTCTTCCGTGTCAAACTTCCAAAGCCTACGATCTTGAGCTCTTCAATGCTTAACCCTCTTACCCAACACAATGGAATTCCCTTCCGCCCTATGTCAGAGACTGTCAAACTACAGTATGATTATAAAGTCTCAGTACATTTTAAAGAAATCGCATACATATCGTATTTCTGTTACAGCCATTCGAAATATACAAATATGTTCAACATTGAAGAGCGATTGTTGCTGCGCGTTTAAGAGGTCAGTCATACGAGAAAGTTAGAGACAGATTCCAAAGGAAACCATCACGGGAGACGTGTATCTTGATATGTTGCAACTTTTCTTACAGCCACAGTTACAGCAAGATGGTACCAATTGACACAGTGGTGTTACAACAAGATGGAGCACCACCACACTTTGCTCTGGCTATACGTGGGTATCTCAATGACAGGTTTCCCAAAAGGTGGATTGGAAGGGCATTTCCTCGTATCTGGGCACCTCGTTCGCCAGATGTCGCACCCCCTGGACTTTTTGCTTGGGGGTTTCATCAAGCAACAGGTTTACAGAACCAAGTTTCCTATCTGCAGTGCTAAAAGAACGTCCGTACCCAAGCGAGTCAAATGATTACAGAGGATATGTTTGGTGCATGTTTTCCGGGCGACGGTGCGTCGTTTGGAAAAAATGTTTTGAGACTGATTGAGGTTATGTTGAACACTAACTGATAGTAGAAACTACCTTATAATTTTTGTTTTATTTGCGCTACGTTATCCACAAAATGTCTGGGACTTTATAATCACACTGTATAACATCCTTCAAAAACAAATTAAGAATTATTTAATAACAAACTAACTTATAACACCTCACTGATAGTATTCTTTTAAACAATTATAAATTTAATTATCTATGAAAAATAATATTAAGATTAACAAATATGTTCTTTTTTTTTGTTTTAAATATTGTACAAACGTAAAATTAAGTTTTCTAATATCATTATTTTTCTTTTGTTTTTTATATCACATCATTAGAACAGGGACAATTTAATATGTCTTGATTGTATACATTTTATTATTAGTTTTAGTCTTAATTTTAACTAATATTAACTAGTTGCATATAGATGGTAATATAATAGATATTACATTTTTGATCAAATTTTTATTTAGTATTTAATATTAGAGTTTCATATATTATTGTTATATTCTGATGTAATATATGTTTGCCCTGGTGAATGGAAGAGAAGGCCACATGGCCTTAACTCCACCAGGCTAAATAATGAATCTAAATCTTGGACAACTTGGTATCCTCATAATTTCTTCCATCGTTTAACTTTGGGCTTTCCTTTTTTTATTCTTTCTGGTCGGTTGCTATTGATATAATTGTTTCGACCATCTCTTGTCTTACTTTTTTAAATATGTCCTAACAATTTTAATTCCTTCTCTTCAATTCTTTCAATTTATTTTCTTTCTGATTTCCATTATGCTTCTAATTTCTAACATGTTCTAATTCTAACTTTCTGACACTTTGCGGTAAATCATCCATATCTAGAGCTATTAGTCTATTCTTCAATACTTTTAAAAGTTCATGACGAAACACCATTGAGATCACTACGTAAAATTTGAAATATAAATAGTAGTTGAACTAGTACAAATTTACATGCTGAAGGATGGAGCAATTGTTCCGAAGTGCCTTAAAAGTTGAGGACGTCTGAGATCTCAGGTAATTATCTATTTTATATTTTACATTTTAGTCTATTCTTGAGTATTTATTTTGGAAACAGATCTAGTTAAAAAATAGATTTTGCTTAGCGAGAATGAAATATCCAAAAGAAATAAAATACGATATTTCAGACAGTTGTCAATCAGATTCCATGATATGCGGTTGAGTAATGGATATAGAACACCTCTGTCTGAAATTAAAGTGTTATCACACAGATGTGGTGCTGATCAGAATATCTCATGTCTCTAGACACGAGTACTTCAGGCACAACAGCCATTAACCTGAAAGATAAAGTCGAGAAGTGTGCATAGTAATCAAATGCGACTATAAATAACGATACAATAGTAAACGATTGAAGGGGAGTTCGCACTGTTCTACAAAGCTAATGTTACATTTCAGACTTTTTAGGGTGACGTTTTCTCACGATATTCTCTTATGGATTTTCTTCAAATTTTCAGTGGATATTAAACTAATCCTTAGCGCACAATTTAACATGGGATTTTTGTAACAAGTGCTATTAAAGGTTTACATATAAAATTACGTTGAATATGCAGCAAAAATAAAACATTGTTAGAAGCAAAAGACATAGAAGACCTTATTTATTTACGATGTGAAAACTTCAATAGCCTAAATGCAAATAAGATTTTCATTCCCTATTATGGATATATATTGTCCACCGGTGTGGACTAGAGGTTAGCGTATCTGCCTTTCCACACAGCGGGCCCGGGTTCGATTCCCGGTCGGACAAGCTTCCTGGGTGAGGGTTTTTTTCGGGGGTTTTTCCTCACCTGTAAGACAAATGTCAGTTTAGTTTTAAGGAACAAAAGGTCCCTCGGGTGTGTATGTAAATCATTATCATTGTTAAATCCAAATTAACTGACAATCATAAGTTTCACACAATGAAAATACTATCCTTATAAAAACTATATTCAGCATTTTTATCTACCTAAAAAAATATTCATTTTGGAATCTTTTCTTACTTTATTGTAATTCCATGTTTTTGTTGGTGTTACTTAATATTCCCATTGTCCTTTTTTAATCCATATTTTTATAATATTTTAATTGTAATAAGTAGGCTTATGTAATTTTTGTATAAATTTTATTATTAGCCGGTTGAGTAGAAGAAGGACGTCTATATGGCCTTAACTCGGCTAGCTTAAAATAAAGTAATATTATTATTATAATTATATTATACTGATTATTATTATTATTTATATATTATTATACCATAGGAATGTTAAATTCGATCCTATGGAGTTAAACAACATAATAACAGAACAAAACAACTAATTTAATAAATCCATCCTAGAAAGTATAATGTTATCATAGATCGTAAGTCTGGACAATGACACAACAAACATGTCAACAGAATAAACTTCAGTTGAAATGGATTTTTGAGAAGAGCTGCCACAGAAAATCTAGACTGGAAAAAATTAGAAATACATAAATTAGAAAATGGATGAATGCCGAAAGAATATATAATGGATGAGATTGAACACAGAAGGTTTAAAATGGTATGGACACGTAAGAAGAATGCAGGATGGAAGAGTACCAAGGTCGTCTATGCATGGAAAATTGAAAGAAGGAACAGAAAAGGAAGACCAAGAACAACCTGGAAGAACAACATTCAAAATTCAATGTGGAATTGGTTGTGTGTAACAGATGAAGACACAGAGGACAGAGGACGATGGAGAAGTTTAATTAAGGGAAAATCTGAATGTTTGTTGCAAACTGATTGTCTGTAAGTCCGTAGACATTTATTTATTTCTTTTTTAGTTCATGTTTAATTACTAAAATTAGTTGGAGAAAAACCCTCAATGATGAGTTAAATTCTCAAAATAAAAATTATTATTATTATACAATATACAAACAATTAAATTGGTATGGACATGTACGACGAATGCAAGAAGGAGAGGTTACCAGAAAAAACATTGGAATAGTGCCCACCTGGAAGAAGAGGAAAGGAAGATCCTCAAAAATCGTGGATGCAAGCCAAGTAAGAACGGGAAATGAGACAAACAAGGGATTGGAGGATATGGATGTGCCTACGGGCATCGAGACGGAGTGGAGAAGGAAATTAAAACTTTATACACAGAAATGTGTAAAACATTGAAAATCTGTACGTAAACTAAACTATCATAAGTAATGCCACGAGTTGACTTTCCAAATTATCGATATAATTCATGACTCACGAAGTGAGGAGTGAATTTCCTGCTAGAGAATTTGGAAATCAAGAGTGACATTTGTTAGGGACTATTTTAACGAATAAAATTAAGCTGTTTCCACTCATAAATCATTATTTAACTATAGTTATTTTAAAATATTATTATATATTAATGTAAACGGCTATGTTTTTGAAAACAAATGAGAAACGATTGGTACGCTTCATCTGCTTCTTTCGTGTCATCACTACAACCAGATCATATTATTTATTGCCAAAGGAACGCAAATATTGTAAAGAATGCACTCTAGTGGAGAAAAAATGAAACACATCAAACTGTATATTAATTCATTTCTGATGTCCTATGATGTAAATATGACAATTATGTTTTTCTGGGAAAAAAAAAATTAAGAAAGTGCAAACAGTGGCTTCTTTTTTTGGTAATATAATCAGTTGCTACAAATGTTTTTATATTAACTCCCGCATGCGCTACGTGTTGACATTCATGCACTATATATACAATCTGGTAGCCGTATTTCTCAGGGAGTCCGTCACTGCAAAATAATGGTATGACCTATTCAGAATGTTAAAAAGGAGGTGCTTTCTTTATTATGATAAACTTTAATTGGTAAATTCTAGGCGAAACACGACTGTGATTGGTTGTAAATAAAAAAAATAATTGAAATGTGATTGGTCATCGACTCCCATTTGGGGCATGAGTTAAATAGTCAATTTAAAGTTATCCATATAGGATATTCCAGTCTTCTTTAATTTGTACGAGGTTATTAATAAGGAGAGAATGGCCAGAAAACTACCCATTGTAATGGAATTAGTGGCTAGAAAAATTAACAATTGCTATCGTATTACAGATGCTAAAGCATTATGACGTTCAAGTGCACTATAAAGTACGCAATACTGTGCAAGTTCACTGGACTCTATCATAAAAAATGGCGTGTGTTTTGATTCTGTATTTCACACTCCTCAGATTTTATTAACAACATTCTGGAGAGTTGGTGGATTCGGAGCCAGACATTTTCCACATCACAAGTAGCATTATGCTTCGTGTCAATTACAGCCCTGGAATCCACAAGTTGGGCCGTGTCTTCTAAACTCAAATGTCACGTGACAATGCCTTCGTATTTTACATTCAGACTTGAGCTATTTTTAATGTATTTAAATGATTGCAATTAGTCCATCGTGTGTGGTCTCGAGGGGTTAGCGTACTGCCTTTGTCACGCAGCGGACCCAAGTTCGATCCCGCTCGGGAAAAGTTTCCTGAGTGATGGTTATTTTCCTCACCTGTAAGACAAATGTCAGGATTACTTTAAGGACCCAAAACGGTCCCTGAACATCATTTGGCCGTCCTTATCATCAATATCATATTCACCTCATTAGATTAAGTTTAGGTAAATAAGGCCTCTCATCGGCCGCGGTGGACTAGTGGTTATGCTCCTTGCCTCTGGTCCCTGAGGGTCGCGGGTTCAAACCCAGCCGGGTGGTTCGATGGATTTTTTTAGGATGGACTTTATAAGCTTGTGAGTCCCGAGTCTGAAGATTTCAGGCTCGTAAAAAATCCTTAAGCCAGAATGAAAAGACATCTAAGCAAAATTTACCGAATTTGCCCGTCCTACGTACTACCTTGGTTTCCTAGATATCAGTATGAGGCGGAACGCTGACCACGGACCACTCAAATGACATTTATACGAAAACAAGTGTAACTATATTAGTATGGTTCAAATTCTTCCCTGTAGGGGGAGATCGAGGCCTAAATGTCTGTTAAGGGAAAACATGGGCTTACAAGAAGAAGACAAATAAGGCCTCACTTGGCGCATCATTACCCATCGTCATCACCCATAATATCATTGGGGCAAGCCAAGGCCAGGAGAGGAATACCTGAAATATCGAATGACAAAGAGGTGGCATTGAGGGAAAAAATGCAATTCAATTTGCCTTCACGCAATTATGAACTTCTGTTTAATTTATGAATATTAAAGTTGTGCTGAACACTACAACAACTTACACCTACCGAACGATTTAGCCTCACCTAATATCGTTTGATAAGCCTACTAGCTTTCAGGATAACTCTAGTAGAATTCCAGATGCCAGTTCAACCTGACCGAAGATCTTTCCTGTTTTTCCTCAGTTGTTAAGGCAAATTATAAGTTAGAATTTCATTAGCACCATCAATCTCTGCAAAACCCGCATAAACAAAACGATAGTTCGACTAGTTATCGTATATGGTGCAGAAACTAGGGCTGATACAACAAAAACTAAACAAATAATAAGCACTGTGAAATGAAAATCTAAAGAACTATTCAGGGGAAAACATTATTTGAGATAAAAATACGGAAATTAGGGACAAATATCATATTCAAGACATAACAAAATTTAATTACAGATAGACGAAAATATTGGAAAGGGTCATATAGAAAGAATGAAGAAAACAACTTGCAAAAAGAGCCAAAGAAGATAGACAAATGGACGGGAGAAGAAGAGAAGAGGAAGGCAGGCCAAGAGATGGTATAAACAGTGTATGCACATCCAATATGCCTACGTTCTTCCTCGTGGAGTGATTTTGGAAATAAACAGGATGAAAATCCGACAAATTTTGTTTAAAGAAAAGATAATCAATTTTCTATTAATCTCCCTCAAGGTATCAGGGGTTGCCGCACATTTTTAAGTCATGCTTATAAAATTACTTATTTAAATAATTTATTTTTCTCCAGAACTATAATTATTAAGTATTCATTTATGTAACATTCATTTTTCTATCTTGTACATTGATATTTTATTTCTCAAATATAGAGTAAATCAAAATATACTGTAAATAATAATTGTATTGTAGATACAATACTTCGGTTTATTGTAATTTAGATGTAACAGTAATTTTTGTATTTTTTAACCTGATTGAGTGGTAGAGAAGGCCTTAAGGCCATAAACTCTGCAGGTAATAAACGCTATTATTAATAATAATAATAAAAATACATATATATATATATATATATATATATATATATATATATATATATGAAAAGAAAAAAGAATGCTGAGTCGGGATTTGAACTCGAGTCTCTAAAGTCTGTACCTTTAGCGCTCTAACCACTGAGCTACCAAGAATTCCAAGACAAACATACAATTTCTTTTATACATGCAGTATTCCATCAATTCACACAAGGAGGTAGCGGAAATTTCTTTCAACTGCCATCTAGCGGCTAACATAACAGTTAAGCAATTATTAAAGAGAAGTATTTACTTATAGCAGTAACGCTTGTTGGTTATATATATAGATATATATATATTATATCTTATATATATATATTCCGGTTTTAACAAATGTTGATACATTTTTCCGGCATCAATTATGTCTTCAATTCAGCTTTATAATTTCCATCTACTCGTCTCTATTATAACACATTTCTTCCTCTATTTCCCAGGCCTTCAAAGTGTTCTCTAATCCCGTGGATTCACGTGAGATTGGTCGTCCTTTCCTTTAGTTTCTGATGGTATGCGCTTCCATTATTTTTTTTGTAATCTTTCATCCTCCATTCGCCTAATATCTGGCCAAATAATAAGTAATAATAATAATAATAATTAATAATAATAATAATAATAACCTTCCCTTAAATCGTGAAAATTTAATATAAAATTCAATTGCACAAAACATATGCACACAGGAAAGACTATGGTCATCTCATTGGGGAAAAAAACTTCATATTGAAACATTAGTATGCCGGCCGTAAAATATTAAATGATTATAATATATTATATTATAATACTCGTATATACCGTGAAAGGTCAAATATGACGAAATTATCTGGTTATAGAGGCGTTGCAGATAAATAAATTGAGATAACAAACATAGTGGTCTCAGACGAAAATTATTGTTTTATCAATGGTTTAAAGTTGTTTCAATAAAGACCAACGCCGTAACCGAGTGTTGTAAGGCATTAATGCCTTGGCACAAGTAAACTGGATGCGCGCTGGTTCGATTTCCGGAGAAGTATTTGAGCGGATGTTGCACAACTGAAGTCTAAATAACGACCCCAGTTTTCCATTTTTTTAATGATTCCATAACAACCATAAAACTGAAAATCTACGGCTGTTTAATTAATAAAAAACAAATCTCTTAATCATGACCTTTTTTGATAATTCCTGTGGATTTTCAGTTATTTTTAATAGTTCTTACGGAAACAATAACAAATTGGCGAAAATCGGAGTCATGATTTAGGCTTATATTATTGTGCAATCCACTCAATTATCTCATGGAATTTAGGCCAGTTTATGAAGCCGGTCCTTACACAGTATTATAATCAATTTGGGTAGCAACTATAGGTAGGCGATTCTAGTTGAGAAAACCAGCTACGTTGACTGAGAGAACTGATATATGACCCGTATGTCACCCCTATCCTGGCTAGGTGATCTTCCCATTCTGTGATTTAAATATATTAATATAATAAACAGCAGCCGGATAGTAGGCCAAGGGGCCTTCTAGGCATGTTGCCCAATTGCGTTAGAGTTGTTTACATTTCATTCTCATAATCCAGTTTTAAAATAATATAGCGATATGAAACTGTTTAGTATTTATTTTGGGGATTAATTGGATGAAGTCTAACTATTAAGAACTAATCAGCAGTATTTGCAAAATCCATGATCGATTCAGCATCATGGTCTTTAAAGTAAGAGATTCGACTAGAGTTCATGAAGTTCCAGGGTTCGATTCCGATGAGACCACTGGAAATTTTCCTTAAAGGAAATTCATTCCTATGGTTGCCCATGATCTGAGTTTTATGTTAAGTTTAGGTTTAAGGACTCTCCTGGGCTTTTATTTATAATTTATCAGCCATCATATCATCGGGTGTGTACGTAACTTCGCCTTCCAGGCTCCCCAACCTTAGACGTGGGATACAATGCACCATAGGAGAATACCAGAAATGTCGTAGGACAACTGGGTCGCACTGGACAAAAAAAGCTCATTATTTGTCGACATTTTATTCTTCTTCTTCTACTACAAGGTTTAGGCTATGCAGCCTGTTCCGGCGAAGTTAAAAGTGGAGTCCATCTTCTACGTGGTCGGCCAACATCTCTTGTTCCTCTGGGATTATACATTTCCGTCCGGCTTTCTCCTTCTTCGCTTTTTAGTAATAGAAAATTCATCTGGCCGCCTTACAAGGACTGCGCAGATATAGTTGGGTGGTGGAATTGCCACCTTACAGCCTCCCAACTTGCTTCAGCTTTGTTTTTAGGGTGCCTTCCCTTAGGTAGATTGCCTTCTCTTCGGCTCTGAGCTCTACCTGCCCATTATAGCCGTCCAATCTGGAACAGACGCTATTTATTTCATAATTTATTTGTCGGTTGGAGTTAAGACCATGTAGCCTTATCTTCCACTCACCAGGAAAAACATATGTTATATTCAAATACAAAAATCGCATTGATATTAGGTACTAAACGATTATTTGCTCAAATTTGAACAATAAATAAATTAGGTATAATAAATACAATAAGTTTAAAGACAATTAAGATTAAAACTAGTAAAAATAATACATACACAAAGGAAAGAATACCTAGCATCCAATCTCTACATGAAAAAAAAATGCAAAGAAAGCAATAAACTGTAATGAATTAAACTATCGCATATATATGGTCTATATAAGATATTAGGTAGAATTATTGATACATCATAATACTATTTTTACTATATAAAGAAAAACAAATGATTAAGTATTAACATTTTTCACACATTTATTAAAAATAAATTCGGAACTTAGTCAATATTTGATGAATGAATTGGAGTTCATCCGATTCTTAATGAAGGTCTGAATTCATCTCATAGAATCCCCTTATATTTTTATACTGGACTATATACGTTCATTCATTATGAGAATTTTTCTCATCATTGAGGGATTTCTCCAACCAATCTTAGTAATTAACATGAATTAAAAATAAATATAAATGACTACGGTCTTATAGACTATCTGTTTGTAACAAACATTCACAAATTTCCCTTAATTCAAGTTCTCCATCGTTCTCTGTCCTCTGTGTCTTCATCTGTTAACCAAATGTCCTCATCGAATTTTGAATGTTGTTCTTACAGGTTTGTTCTTGGTCTTCCTTTTCTGTTCCTTCTTTCACTTTTCCATGCATAGACGGCCTTTGGTAGTCTTCCATCCTGAATTCTTCTTACTTCTTTGGATTATATTAAACGCTATTTTAACAACTGATAATTCAGTTTCATTTTTCTGAGATTCTGAATTCCTTATTTCAAAATGTTTGTTTGCAATTCCTTTTTAACCAGATAAACTTCTCCTTAGTTCAACTATACTCTACTTAGTATCATGAGGGGGTTGCGAACAAAGGTGTGTAAGTACAAGTTTTGCAGTATTGAGAAAAACAGGTTTAAAGTTGAAGTTGTACGTATAATACAACGTACGTAACTGAAAAGCATAAAAATCATTTTTTTATCTACCCCTAACGGATAGACTTATATCCCTTTGCCACTAAATAAAGATTATCTTTCAAGAACGAAATTAAGAACCAAACTTGTTATCTGTGACTATTTAACTCATGCCACAAATGCTAGTCAATGACCAATCACGTTTCAATGAATGTTGTTTTTACAACCAATGACAGTCGTGTTTCACCTCGCTCTTCATCGATTTCTCTTTATCAGCTCCTGCTTTTGTGATAAAGAAAGCTCCTCCTTTTTAATTGTTCTGAACAGGTCCAAATCATTATTTTTCTCCAACAAATACACATGAAATATAGCAAATAATGAAAAGATTCCTTGATTTAACTGAGTTGTTTACTAAAAAAATAAATGAATAACCCGTAATGTTGATTATGATATATAGTTTGATGTGTTTTCATTCTTTCTCCATTTTGGGTGCACTCTTACAATATTGCGATCTTCTTTGGCAATAAATAATATGATCAAGCAGCAGTGAAATAAACAAAAACCTCACATTTCTGATTTGTTTTCAAACATCGCCGTTTACATTAAATATATAAATATTTTAAAATAACTAAGTTAAACAATGATTTGGGGAGTAAACAGCTGAATTTTATTCGTTAAATAGTCCTAACAAATGCCACTCTTGATTTCCCAATTCCCTAGATAAATTCACTCCTCACTTCGTGAGTCGTGAAATTTGGAAACCACTCGTGGCATTACTTATGATAAAGTCACTCAGGCCTACTTCTTTGCTTCTAACCGCCTCAATTAATGCAATAAAATAGCTTTTCCGATACGGAACTAGACTCGTCTCTAATTCAATTTTAAAATTTCATTTCCCTTTCATCTCATTCTCAGTAACTTATAAATCTGTGCTAATTTTCAATGTGAAAACCAAAAGTGAAAGTGTTTATTTATTCGTATCTTCCTAACATAGCTGATTCATCCTGTTATGTTGCTGGCATTCATGTTGTCCAGTTATGCTCAGTTAATCTTGGCATTTTTGAAAAGAGACACATTTTAAAATGTCAAATTCACAACAAATGACATATGAGATACGATCCGCTCAACAGTTGTTGCCAAGAAACAGCGACAAATTTCTTGCAATGTCTCGTAAAGTTTCTGCACAAAGTAGTGACTTTTTTTTAACATGATTAAAACATGACATAAATAATCTCTTTGTCCTTGAACAGAATTTTTATGAAAGCCAAGTAACTAAATTTGTTAACCTTAAAATATGTTTACATTTGTATACACAGCGGGGCGACAAAACCTTACAGCACCCATTAATTTTATGAGATTCACAAGTGTAAACAACATTTTATTAGCAAATTATACCCGAGTTTATTTATAATCTGTTATCAGGCATGTAGTTGCTAGACTCCAAGTAAAATTGATTTTAAATAACTTCTTCCAGACACAGTAGTTCTTCGTAGTATAGGGCTATTATGATACAGAGTGAACTATTAAAATATAAAATTATGGAATATTCACCTGAAAGGTCCGTCTCCTCAACTTAATTAATATTTAACTATAGCGTTTTCGGGACTTGTCCCGTTATCCATCGTCCCGACAAGAGCTTCAGTTAAATAATTAAATTAAGTTGAGGAGACGGACCTTTCAGGTGAATATTCCATAACTTTATATTTTAATTTTGAATAATACCTCAACGGAACACATCATGAATCTTATAAAAGTTGAGAGTGAACTATAACAGAATCGATATACAAAAATAAAACACTTAAACATATGTATTTTCTACTATTTTTTACACGCTTTATCTTGACCTGTATCTATGTAACGGAATCTTTCAACACGATTTTCACGCCACTTAAAAAACATTGGATCGACTTGAAACATTGTATACTTGTAAAGAACCAATGACAATACAATAATTTCATAATTTATTTTCTAAGATCCTGGCCAGGATCATCAGGACATAAAAAAAAGACGGGTATAATAGGTTGCGGACTTACCGACCTTTGTAGTCCATCAGAAGGATACTATTAACTGTAACTATTTATCTATATTAACATATTAAAAAATATTATAATATTCTAGGTAAAAAATGTAAAAAATATATAATTATATTCGTGCCTAGACACTAACAAATATCATAAGCAATTACATTTTCATGGGATTCCGGTTTATGACAATTAAACTAAAAATTAAACAAATAAATAATAGTTTAAAAAACTAAAAAAACACGCTTTATTAGAAAACCAAACTAAAAAATAAAAAATAAATAATAGTTTAAAAAACTAAAACAACACGCTTTATTAGAAAACCGAACTAAAAAATGAAAAATAATTTTAATTTCCAACACGCTTGGCATAAAATTAAAGTGGTGAACAAAAAAAAATCATCTCCAACACATCTAGAATAAAGAGTTATCTACAAAAAAAATGTTACCATCAAAAGCGTGGGATACTTTTCATGGTTTTTACGTTTTCTTCTTAGAGACTTTACTTTATTATCAAATATATTAATTGATATACAGCACCCCACGCTTTTGATGATAAAATTATTATTTTTTGTAGATAACTCTAGTTTTATTCTAGATGTGTGGGATATGATTTTTTTGTTGGCCACTTTAATTTTATCCCAAGCGTGTTGGAAATTAAAATTATTTTTCATTTTTTAGACGGTTTTCTAATAAAGCGTGTTGTTTTAGCTTTTTAACTATTATTTATTATGTATTTCGAACTATTTTTACGATGTAATTTAAACATATTTGTTTTTAATTTTTAATACTACAGTAGGGTATTCGATAAGTATTGGCAACACTGTTGTAAATCAGTGATCCTAGTGGTGATCATTGTAATCTTGTAGTATATTGTTGAGCAGTCTTTGTTGTATAAATCTGTAATATTGAAAGTCTCAAAATAGCAATATTTTGTGAATGCAATCACTGTTTTTCACATTCAGTAAGTAATACCACCCTAAAAGATGTTCAGTAGAATTTGTTTAGAAAGTGAATTTGAGAAGTACTCTAACATCCACCAAATTCACCAGAGAGGAGTCCTTTGTGACTTTAACTTATTCATAAAGATCAAAGAACTTCTACGAGGCATTCGATTAAAATCAGGAGTTGATATCCAGGAAGCTATAGATCGATCTGAAGAGAGAGATGTCTAGAAAATATGATGCGGATGAAATGCACATCTTCCATGGATTTGTGCAACGTATAGTTGATTAGGCAAGAGACTATAAGCGAAGTTCATAATGTTATAAATACGAAATTATTGTATCGTCACGGGTCCTTTATACGTATACAAAGTTTCAAGTCGATCCAATATTTCTAAGTGGGTGAAAATCGTGTTCAAAAATTCCGTTACATAGATACAAAGACACTTTTTTCCCTGATGATTCTGGCCATGATTTTAGAAACAAAATATGAAATTATTGTATTGTCACGGGTCTTTTACAAGTATACAAAGTTTCAAATCGATCCAATGATTTTAAGTGGGTGAAAATCGCGTTAAAAAGATTCAGTTACATAGATACAGGTCAAGCTAATATAAAGCGTGTAAAAAGAAACCTAAATAAATGTTTGTCATGTTATTGCAGTGCTGCCATTACTTATGGAATGTTCTAGTTTTGCATAAATTTGTTTCAAAAGTAAAAGTTAAAGTTATCTTATAAGAACATCTTAAACTTAGGCTAGTTACCAAGGAAATATGGAGGTTAGATTGTTTCAATGCAAGTAGTCACATCGTTTCCAGTAATGAAATTTCAAGATTTAAAATTATATGTGGAACTATACATAGAACATTAAAGAACAAAACAAGAAATTATACTAGATTGAAGTTTTATAAAACATTAGCAGTTCCTGCATTTAAGCCTACTTTATGGGAGTGAAACTTGGGTAATGACCAAAAATTACAAAGTAGAATACAAAGCGTAGAAATGAACTTCCTTAGAAGAACAAAAGGCTGCACAAGAATGGATCGGATAAAGAATGAAGATATAAGAACAGAGTTCCATTGAATGATAAAATCAAAGAATGTAGAGAAAAATGGTTTAGACATGTAGAAAGAATGAACGTAACAAGATTATCAAAAGCAGCATTTAACTACAAGTCAAGAGATTCAAGGAATTTAGGAAGGCCAGTGAAAAGATGGACAGAACAACTGTGAGGCTGAACAGGCATTTTGCCTAGCCCGTGAAGTGAAAAAGTAGAAGAAATTTACATTGATCAGTATATCAATTTAATAATAAGTATTTTAATAGTTTAATACAATCATGACAAAATAATTAATTGAAGATTTAGTGGACGACGATATTAAAGAAGGAGGAGGATTTTTGTACTAAGTTAATAGTGAAAACTTATTAAATGTTGTAAATATCGGTTAACATTTATATACCACTGGAATAAAAGTATCGAATTTTCCACACGAAATACGTAAACAGTTGCAATAGAAATATGCGAACTACTGAAAATTTTAAATATTATAAACCCGTATGAACTTTCAATTATAGGCTATATGTCTCTAAAGAAGAAAAAAATAAAAAAAAAAGATATATGCATTGCAACTGAAATTTATCGTAAGTAATGCCACGATGATTTCCAATTTATTCTAGATATTTGGAAATCAAGAGTGGCATGTGTTAGGACTATTTAACGAATAAAATTAAGCTGTTTACTCACAAATCATTATTTCAATACAGTTATTTTAAAATATTTATATATCTTAAGTAAACAAATGAAAAAGATTGGTAACGCTTCATTATGCTTCTTTGTTCGTCACTGCAACCAGATCATATTATTTATTGCCAAATGAACGCAATATTGTAAGAATGCACTCTAATGGAGAAAAAAAGAAACAGATCAAACTGTATATTAATTATTTCTGATGTCCTATGATGTAAATATGACAATTATATTTTCTCGGAAAAATAATACAGTTAAGAAAGGGCAAACAGTGGTTCTTTTTTTTTTTTTTTTGGTGGTATAATCAATGTACAAATGTTTTTATCTTAACTCCCGCATGCGGTATGTGTTGACCATCATTGCACTAGATTATACAATCTGGTCGCCGTATTCTTAGCGAGTCAGTCACTGAAAATATGCTATGATTACCTAGTCAGAATGTGTAAAAAGGAGGCGCTTCTTTATTATGACTATTTACCTTCTGCCCCCAATGGGAGTCAATGACCAATCAACGTTCAATGATTTCTGTTTTACAACCAATCAGAGTCGTGTTTCACTTTTCTGAAATATTTATCAGTGTTAGGAATTATCATATATTAATAACAAAGCTCCTCCTTTTAATACTTCTGAACAGGTCCTGACCGTTATTTTTGCAGTGACTGAGCCTATAACCAAATACGGCTACCAGATTGTATATAATAGTGCCTTACTGTCAACATTTGTAGCAATTGATTATACCACCAAAAAAAAGAAACCCACTGTTTGCACTTTCTTAAATCGTTTTTCTCATTTGTTTTCAAACATCGCCGTTTCACATTAAATACTCTACAATATTTTAAAAATAACTATAGTTAAATAATGTCTTTTGTGAGTGTAAAACAGCTTAATTTTATTCGTTAAATAGTCCTAACAAATGCCACTCTTGACTTTCCAAATTCTCTAGATAAATTTCACACTCCTCACTTCGTGAGTCGTGAATTTATCGATACATGGGAAAATCAACTCGTGGCAGGACTTATGATAAAACCCTTAAGTTGTAAATTCTAGGCTAAACACGACTATGATTGGTTGTAAATCAAAAAAAACATTGTAACGTGATTGGTCTTTGACTCCCATTTGGGGGCATGAGTTTGTTAATAGTCATATAATATGTAATAATATTTTTATAAATGTACGAATATAATTACCCCTATGAAATAGAAAACAACATATTTTAAAAGCAAACATTACAATCACTTCAAACTAATGTTGGGATATTTTCACCGTTATAATGGATATTGTGTCTGAGCCGGTATATGAAAACAAGTTCTGGATGAAAAAGTTACCTCTATTAAGTTTTACGTAACAGCTGGTTCAAGCATTTAGAAACACTTGTCCTTGATTTTTCATTTTTGTGTTGTGAATTATAACTCTTCTTCTGTATTTAGTAACATTTAAAAATATTTTAACATTAAAAACAATTTTATATAACTTAGTTGATAATTTTTTAGTATTTTTACATCCCACTAAACAATTGTGATTTGTGACGTTGCTATTTTCTCCCAGATAGTAATATTATATAGTTGGAACCATGGGTATTCATGTTTGCGATTATTAAGGACTGAAAAAAAGGGGCGTTTTCAAGTGATCCACCCTAGTGTTTATGAGTAATTGAAATTAGGTTAAGGGTCAATTTCACCAACAGAGGTAATTGTATTACACGCCAACTTTTTCCTCCGTGTAATAATGCAATTAGCGGGAAACTGGCTTAATACAGTTACCTCTGTTTGGTGAAGTGACCCTAAGTGTGAGTTAGCGGTTAGGTCCGTTACCTTTTTTAAAGTTCCAAATACATAAAAAAACCATGATAATTAATCGATCTTTGTTTCCATGGTGGGTTATCGTTGGCTCTATAAACTCTGGCACCTGCGCACTGTTGTTCTATAGGACTTTGAAAATAAATCAGGTAAGTTTAAAGGAGACTATCCACAACAGCATTTATAATAAAGAAATTATCTAGTATAGATATAGTTCTATTGAATATTGTGTATGACCCGGGATATGAAATATAGGTTCAAAACTTTCACTCCTGAAGAGCTATAATTGACCTAACTAACTAATTCACTGACACTCGAACCCATAAGTTCATGGCCACGAGGACTAAGCCTCAATATCTCCTATCCTGAGCTAATGTTTTCATCCATTCACTGTATAATCTACTTCCTGAAATAATAGTTTTAATGATTTTCCTACCTCATTTTGGTCTACCCAACTGGGCGTTTTCTACTCTGGTTTGCCTACAAGAAGCTCCCAGCACACCTTCATTCCCCAATTCGCGTCACATGTCCTGCCCCCCAATCGCATTATACGATACTAACGGTTCTTTTCTATCTGGCTTCTTGTACAAGACCATGTAGTTTGTAAGAGTCTTCTCCATTCACCTGTGTGTTCATCTCTTTTGGTCCAAAAAATTCCTAAGAAAACTTTATCTCAGATACTCGTATCTGCCTTTTCTCCTTAAAATAGAGTCGAGTCCATGTTTCGCATCCATTTGGCCGTCATCATCCTTCAGCGGGGTGGAAAGCACGAGAAGATACCACACCTACAAGTCCCTAGTAAAGATGCAAAGCATAGCATATTTATGCCTCGTCAGAATTACTAGGATGGATGGAGAATATAACTGTTGATTTGAGGAAATAATAGATTTAGATGTTTTCCGTTTAAAAGTTTTTTGAAAGGGTTTGGGACAGGAGTCTCTGTTAAAGCTATTACTGACTACAGATGAAAATGTGGTTAAAGTGTCCTGGTCCTACAAAAGCCGCTTGTTTTTGTTCGTATGTGCTGTACACAAGCAATGCCCTACCTGTCGAAGCATTTCCCCCCCCTTATTCTCCTTCCTGTGTACCCGGAACTTATGGGACTATCATTAAAAGTTTAATTTGATCGTGAACCTTGGACCAAACACTTGACTGAGCACAAAAAAATAATTATGGTAAATGGCCAGAGCTGCTGCTGTGCTGCTAGCAAGAGCTTTACAGCTGCAATTCAATCTTCGCGGTAATAAAATGCGAGTTTTAAGACTTGGCAGGAATTCCTCCTGCAGGTGGCTTTTGTGTGAACGAGTTGCTTGCTGTTTTTTTTTTAACCTCCTGCATGTCTTGTGTAGGCTCTATTGGTATCAAATATATCTTATCTGCTCGTGAACAAACTATTCCCTGGCTATAAATTAATTATTAGTGATCATTAAAATGGCATAAATAAAAGCATATTATCTTAAAAACATACAAATAGCAATTGTTAAATATCATTGACTCATTTAACTCACTGCCCCAAATGGGAGTCAATGACCAATCAACGTATCAATTAATTGTTTTAGACATCACAGTAGGTTTCACCTAGATTTTATCGAATTCTGGTTTACCAAAAATAAAGAAAGCTCCCCCTTTTTAATTCTGAACAGGTCAAAGGCGTTATTT
>JASPKZ010004895.1:0-16657 GCA_030220185.1 Diploptera punctata | reverse complement strand
CCTGAAAAATCTCATCAAGATATCATAGCAAGTCCGGATGTGAAAGTCTACGTAATTACAATAATGTCCATGTTTTTATTTTACTACACAAAAACGAATGCAAAAGAATTGGAATAACCGGATGTTTTAGGACTGTTTGATAGTAGCTGACTCATGGGGATTCATAAATCTCTAACAGTCCCCCCCCCCCCACTATAACTGGAGCAACTAAAAACGATTAGCACAGTACAATACTAAAATTGCTGTTATACCGGTGTTTAACTTAAAATGCTACAACCTAGACGTCTCTCTGAAATAAACCATTCAAAGATCCTATGGTGTGTAACAATGAATAACTGGATGATGAGTGTGGCGAAAAGTGTAACGAAAGGTGGAGCTATGCCAGGCTGCGTCATTGATTGGTGTGTGATTTTGTAATCCAAATCATGGAAAAAAAGTGAAAACAATGATTCAAATCCTCGAAAAGTGTGGATGTCTAATGATATGGATGGCACCGAGGGCCAATTTGGTATGGGATACTGATGATGAAGTGGAAATCAAACTCACTAGAACAGAATGGGAACCGGTTTCTAGGCAAGGATTGTACTTAAGGAGTTATTTGCTGTGATAATGATTGGAATGTGAGGATTTTGCGGATTTTAATACATTGATGAGTTTTTTTTTTATTTTATAATGGGGTTAATTTATATCAATTTCAATCTAATTTTTGTATCTGTCCTATAAGACGACCCTAGATTTTGGGGCTTTGTAATTATCGGTTCAACTATGGTCTTATTTGCGAGATATACGGAGTTACTCTTTTTGAGTAATTTACATTCTTTATTTTATTGCTTATTAATTTATTTGTGACAAAGATGTCAAATGGTACTACTATCACAGACGGCAGAAAATTTATACATAGGTTATCAACATTACAAAACCAGTTTTCTTTCTTGTCAAAGTTAAATGTACTGTCATTAATAATATGATGTTGAGAGCTTCAATGGTGATAGGGATAAAATATTCTGGGACATTCAGGTACTGATATATATAGAATGGGAAAAAATTAAATAAAATAAATAATTTGTATACAGAGTTCATCTGTTTACACATATTTCTATGTGCGCTGCGTGGATTAGTGGTTATGTTCCTTGCTCTAGTCGAGGGGGACAGGTTCAAAAATGGATGGAATAATGATATTTAGGATGAAAAAACCAGCGAGCAGGTACTCTGGAGGAACTGTAAGTCATGGGACCTGAGTCTTGAAAATTTTCTGGCTCATTTAAAAGAAGCTTACACCTGAATAGAGAGGCCTCCCAAGCAAAATTTTATGACTTCTTCCATGTGGTAATACCTTAAGAGGCCTATAGAGTCTCATGGTGGTATGTTGACCGAATACAAATCATGACTACTTTATGGGAATAAGCTAACTAACTTAAATAAATTGATCTAGAAACTTCCTAAGAAAGAGAGGCTAAGGCCCCAAACATTGGGAGGGTATGGTGTAATGTGAGTTAGACACATCTTTCGACCTGATGTTCCCCCTTTAATAACATAATAATTATAATTATAAAAATTAGTTATACTAATAAAATCTACGAATCAAGAGTGAAGTGTAGAAAGGAAATTAAACATAGCCTCAATTCTGGAAAGCATATTATTACACATACAGGGGCTCTGGAATCCCAGTTCTCTCAAAAATGTTAAACTACAAAATGTATTAAAAAAGTATTTTTCCCCTTATATTATATAGGGTTCCCACAAATGCTCTTTCGGGTTTCAAACAGTGTAACTTGCGTTAAATAAATTACAACATAAACTAGTACTAATGGAAAGAGAAACTCAAACATTTGGTTACAGTACTATAGATGTTCAATGTGGGCTCGCTGGTACCAGACACACATCAAGCTGTAATCCATTTCCGCCCAGAATGTTGTAGCCTATCTGGTCAACTGTTTCGATGGCTACTGTGATTACCTCTTAGATCAACGACGGTTCTGTGGAAGAGGTGGTTGTACACAAGATCTTTGACAAACCCCACGAAATGAAATTCAAGGAGTTGTGAGGACTGGCGAATGCAGAGGCCAAGGAAGAGAAGTTCTTAATCATCATTACCAATATGGCCAATCCATCGGTTCGGTGGTCCTGGTGTTGAGCTCCAATCTGACTTCATTATTGAAAATGAGGGGTGACGCCACCCTGTCAAAAGATCACATGGGGCATTTCCTGTACCAGCTGAGGCAGGGAGTCATTGTTGTAACATATCCAGGTTACTCACATCATCCATGATTGTTTTCTCTACAAAGAAGGAACGGGCCTTACCACTTTCTGCAGGTTTAAAGCACAAAATACATTCACTTTAGGAGAGTTGCGGACATGCGTCACGTGGGTATGGGTTTTTCCAACCCCAGATTCTAACCATTATGTTTGTTCACTTTACCTGAAAGATGGAAGGTGCACTCATCAATAACACTATGGTTTCGAAAAACCCTTCAGTTTCAATGGGAGTATGCATATTGTCGACACACCATTTATCTTCTTCCTTTAAGAACTGCAGCATTGCATTAGATATGGACGAAATTTCAAATGTTTACGCAGAATTTCCAGTACAGTGGATTAGGGATCTGCAGCTCCCTACTAGCTGCCATGATTTTATTCTGAGGACTACATGTAAAAGATTCATAAACCGGGCTACAGGTGCCTTCATTACAGCGGGCATCCAGAAGATTTCCTCCTACAGATGACCCTCTTGTCGTTAAATCACAGTACCCTACGGAATTTCATATCATCCTTCATTATTTTAAGAGGAGATTCAAGTTGAGTTTTAACTACAAACAAAAAGGAATTAGATTCCATTATTATCTTAATTCCGCCTTCTCAACTCCGGGATCTATTTTGAGAAACTGGTTATTAGCATTTATTAAAAGCTTAATTTAACTTTCACGTTATGAATGAAGGGACCCACTGGGTGGATCTTCACCAAATCTTGTTTGAAAATGTCACTGAACAAACAATACAGATGATGAAACACAGAACCATCGCCTATCCTCTATACCAGCCATTTTCTCACTTTAACAATATGCAATGTTGTATGTAATTTACATCATTGTTGCCAACTGTGATATTATAACCAAAACTTTTTGGGTTTCTCTTTAATGGTACTTGATTCATGTTTGTAAGTTTATTTAAATGCAATTTACACGTGTTGAAAACTGTATGAGCATGTGGTATCTATGCATGAGGACAACATTAGGGGCATACTTTAAGGAAGAAAACTAAATAAATGAAAATGAATATTTGAGAATGAAGTATTTAGGAAAGTTTTTGACACAAAATAGACGTGAAAGGACAGGTGTAATGGAGAAAAGTTCATAACAGTGATTGATGATCTTCGTGGCAAACCATATGTTAATAAGAATCATTAAGACTCATAGACTGCAAGAACATGAATTTGGAACTAAAGAGGGGAATGGAAACTTCTTATAGGAGAACCAAAGGAAAGACCAAAATATGTGGACAAAGAATTGAGATTGGATATTGTGCTGCTCTAATGTAATGTGCAGAAGGTGGATTACATGGGCAAGTGATTGGGAAGTTTAGCTCAGGATACGATGGATGTAGGATTGCACTCAGCTATGAAACTCTTCCATTATAATTCTAGAGTGAAAAACTGCTTCCCCACCACCCTTCCATATAGTAGTAGTTTGGCAACAATGGTAATGAAACATTCCCTTTCCAGCCGTGCAGAGTTAAGATGGGCAAGCAATAGGGCAATAATTAATACAGAAAATAGAACATACAGAGTGTCTTTAATTTAAATTACAGTGGGAGGAAACACTATGAGGGTAATTTACATTAATAAATGAGTTGGAGAAAATGTTTTAACATCTCACCTCAGAAAGTTACGTGTCTTCATGTAAATTTGTGAGGTGAGATGTTTAAAAAATTTCTCCCAACTTATTTATTAATACGAGAGTTGTCCCAAGTTTTGGGTCTAAATTTACAGATGATAAGAGTTTCTAACTTGAGAATTTTGCATAACAAACCAGTGATCGGAACGGATAATTTGGATGCAAAGGTACTCTGAAAAACATTTTTTTGCAAGATGCTTAATTTGACACTTCATAATCAAAACCTAGCGTTCATAACAGGTGTTCAAATGGCAATCACTGGTGTCAAAACATGCATTAAAAAAACACCGACATTTTTTTGCACTTTCTCCAAAATTCCTGGTTCTGTTGCACAATGACAGCAACACCTAGGACTCTAGCAAACAGAATCCTCCTCACTTTTACTGGGTTTCATATATCTACATCTTCATGTGCCTCCATAAAAAAAAAGTACAGAGGTGTGTGATCAGGCAATCACACTTGCCTTGGTACAGGACATCCCCTTTCAATCCAGCAATTCGGAAAGATGTTGGTTCAGATAGGTATGAATGATCAAGTGATATGGTGTCCAAAAAAACACTGGCAGCACATCTCAAAGCAACCATGCGTGAGGTAGTATTGACTATTCAAAAGGTGTTAGGAGATAAGATGATTAGGAGGTGATCCTGGAGAATTCCACGCCCACACTATTAATACCAGTAAATTATGTGCTAGAAACCAGGCTGTATGTCTAGCAAGGGATTTTGAAGAATGACCTTGATGGTTAATTCCAGTAGGAGAGCCTCCCAGATTGATGAGCACATGGCTAACCAAAAACAATTCACTTGTAGACATACACTACAATCTGAGTACGGTCAGTTGTAAACTCACTATTCATCAGTTAAAAAAGGAAAAACTGTTCAGTTAATTTGGGAGATACTTGTTAATGTTCATGTCATTAATAAAGGAAGAAACATTTCCCTTCATCTCATTATTTTCAATTATTATATTTATAATTTTTTTAGGATTAAGTGAAATAGGAAGAGAAAATAAAACTTTGTCTTAGTTATTGACAATGTTTCATACAAATAAATTATAAAGCACCAACTTAAAATTCCTTGAAAAATAAATGCAAGCCGGGTTATTTACACAAATTATACTAATCAAGGAAAAATCACTAAAAACCACATTTATATGATTACAATATAATAAACCCAACACACAAAACCTACATATTGACCACAATATTAGCAGAATAATTATGCAGTTTTGAGACTTCTCACCTTACCATCCCGATTTTAAATCCCATTTAATTAATTTGAGGTGATTTGTTTTTAACATAGTGGGGTGGGTAGTAAAAATGCCCATTTTTAAATTTAATATTTTGACCAGCCTTATTGGCTAGTAGTCAACAGCTTCTGACTATGGTCCATCGGGGTCCCAGGTTCGATTCCCAGTCAGACCACAGGAATTTTTTTTTAAAGGAAGTTATTTCTATGGTTGCCTATGGTTTGGATTTAGGTTGAGATTAGATTTAAGGACTCTCCTGGGGCTTCATATACATGTGTCACCGATCATTATCTTCGGGTTTATGTAACTCCGCCTTCCAGGCGCCCCCAAATTAAGAAGTGTATTATCATTCCGCCTTGCCAGAAATGCCATAGACAATTCGGTATGACATTGGTATATATATATATATAATACACATGTATATATTGAAAAGGTGTGTCTCATAAACTCTGAACATATTAGTAAAAGGAATGGGAAACATATTCAATAAAGAGAGTGACCGCGAGTACTGGAGACAGATGGAATCATGGGAGAAAATAATTGAGAAGAATAAAAGTAGTGATGAAGAGAGTGGTTATGAAATTTACCAAATGGAATGTGAAAATGGCAGGTCAGAATGTAGAATTTGAAGACTGTTTAAAAATTTATATTAATGTTGTTGAAATTTAGTACTTTTTAAAACTTTAACAGACCGCCATCGTTTATTTATAATAGATATATCATGTAAATTATACAGTGAATGTACCTTGTCCGTGGATAAACAAGAGGGTTATATTATATAATATTTAATCTGTGATTTTAAAAATGTTTACCAGTGACTGTATATTCACTACGGGTACGTTTAGTAATAACATTGTGGTCTTTATAGCTACTGACCGGGCAGTTATCTGGTTGAGTGCAAGACTCGAATCTATGCTCCCATTACAAATTCCATTCATCAGGATGCCTTGCTAATACCTGTACATGGATGGCATGTGAATTGTTGTCAATCCAGATATGGCTTTTGCAGCAGTTGAATACACTATCATGGGGAGAAGAAGGACTCATATTTGAACAATACAAATTGTAGGAAGTTCAGGACTGTTAATACAGCACTGAATAATCCATTGACAGAATTGAACTCTGGGTCAAAATCATCTGGCCATCAAGGCTATGATAGGGAGTACAATTGCTAATCCTTTAGCACTTTCCACATTAGAAGTTTTGAAAACATTAAGTTCACAGACAAGTTAACAGGTATTATTGATTGCTTGTTTGCCATATGATACAATACCATCTACTCACAAAGGTTATGGGTGTCTGAACAATTATTTTTTCTGCTCCATGGCAAACTCTCTCTATTGCGTGAATGAACCAATCTCTCGTAAGGTTGTATCCATTGGCAATTAATTTTTTCCAATTTGGATGATGCCTATGGGAAACTTTTCTTGGTAGATTCGTTCACTCTCTGGTGTCTACATTCTGCTGGACCATACATTACATGCATAAAGCAAGTTCCTGTCATGAGTAATGCTCCATCTTTGGACAGTCAGTCAAAATACACTGTATAACAAAAAATAACAAATAACAAATGAAAGCACCAGGAAGTTTTGATATGCAAAACAAATAAATTAAAACGCCCAGACAGTTTTGTTATCAAAATTAAAGCAGCTTACAGAAACGTCCCTCGCATCTACCTTCAAGATCGCATGACATACAAAATATTAATTTCTGTAAACTGACTCCTCATGTCAATTGCTCAAAATAGAGTCCTCTATTGTCTGTATATTTTTTACTCTAAAGGTTGGGGACACTTGTATATACACCATATAAATTTAGTTATAATGGACTCTTAGAAAAATGAGATAGGGTAACTGCAGGTAATAAGACGCCATGAAGGAAAATAACGCCATTTTCTCTAGAAACGTTAGTTTGTAAATATTCCGATGGTGTTAGCATCTTACAAGCTACTGGAATAGTAGAGGGAAGCTTCCCCTATGGGTTGTTGTAACGGCCTTGAAACATTCTGCAACATTTAATGCCACTTGAACAGTCGTGTTGTGAAGAGTGGTGTTAATCTCTGGTGAAAGAAAACCCTTGAATTTTCGTTTAGAAAAAAGTTAGGTAAGTGTTGGTTGTCTACAATATAGTACCATTGTCCAATATTATTGTTTTATCTTTATGTATGATACTATTCATTATTTTTAGTAAGTTGATTATTTTAAAAAAATTATTAGTGTCACATATATTTTAATTTAAATACAAAGTGGGGTGTTGCAGATAATAACGCCATTATTATAGAAATTTGCAGTTTCCTAAACTTTTTTCGGAAAGCCTGGTATTGTGCTTGCAACTCCTGGAAATGCAGAGCTTCTGGGTTTAGAGCAACTGGCATCTGTTGACGCTTCAGGTTAGCTGCCTTGGGTGGTTAGCGAGATATGTCAGTGTTGGCTCAACCTGAGTCGTCTTCATGGATTGAATGGCGTTGTGTACGCATCATTCTTGTTGTGTGTGTAGCTCGTAGAGAGCGGTCGTGTTTTGTGTTGCTCCTCGGCAAAATAGTGGGTTAGCATCCCACAAGAGCTTCGAAATAACTGTTAGTGAGAATTAAGCTAAAGAGATCAATAGCCGCACATTATAAGGTGTTCGTAAGTGAAATGTAAGTGGGCATGCTGGCGGTGGTTAAGTATTTAATGAGAGGCGTGAGCACGTGGTGTTCGTAATGTTATATGTATTACTTATCTTAATTTGATATTTTTTGGTCTGGCATCTTACCTCAATATAATTGTTGATTGTTCTTGGGACATGTTTCAAAACTATTCTTGTTTTTATCTTCGCTTCCCAGACTGGTTTTATTTATGTTGCAAAATGGATGCGTGTCAGCTCATCCTGTGGTTGGCCAAAGAACTCCACACAAGGTCACCTCCTCGGAATATCAAATTCATAACTCTGTTTTCTGTTCTTCTGAATATAAATTTTTTCCCAAATAGTCAGTTGTTTGTATTTTCTAACTGTTGTTAATAATTTAGTGTCTGAATTTATATTATGTTTTTCAGGACCAAACATGAGCAGCAACTGCCAGATTTTTCAATTTCTCCATTTTTACTATTTTCTTATGTGTTCTTTGGTTCTAATTTTTAGGTTTCTTTGTTGTTTGCCCTATATATATCTTTTCACAACCCATGCCTTCAGTTTGATATATTCCTGACTTTTTATTTTTATCAGTTTATTTCATTTTTGTTGGTTTTTATTAGTTTATTTAAACTGTAGTTATTTTTTGGTGCTTAATTTCATATTAAACTTCTCAATATATTTTGAAATTTATTATGTACCCAGGGGTGATTATCTGTGAATTTCCTATATTTTTCGTAGGTGGTTTTTTTCTTTTCAAGATTAACTTCTGTTTATCATTTTTTGTTTTTTATAATTTTCTATCCTTTTATGTCCATTTTTTCATCAAACCCATTTTCTCTTGCTACTTTGATTATGTGTTTTTCTTCATGTTTGAAATCTTCTTCGTTTAAGGGGTAAGTTTACCAATCTATGAGTTAAACTATTAAATGCTGCTAATTTATGTCCAATTGGATTGAACCCTGTTGATTTTATACAATTTTCCGTATGAGTTTCTTTTCCTATGAATCCTGAATTCAATCTTTTCTTTTTTCTTCGTTTCTGACCAATTCAGATCCAAAAAAGGTATTTGTTATTGTCTTCTATTTCTTTGGTGAATTTAATGTTTGTACTCTGTAAATTTAATATGTTTTAGGGAATCTTCTACATGTTTTTCTTTAACAATACAACTTATATCATCAACCCTATCTACTCCAAAATTTAAAACATTGTGGGATGTGGTTTAGTGATTTTACATTCAAATCGCTCATAAATAAATTTGCCAGGAAAAGGTGATAATTGGTTTCCCATTGAGAGCCCTGAGTTTTTAGTCTATGACATGGCATTGAATGTTAAAAATCGTTTGTTGCTGCTCATGTTTGGTCTGAAAAAATAATAAACTTCAGACACTAAAATTTTTTAAAACAGTTAGAAAATACAAACGAGCTGACTATTTGGGAAAAATTTATATTCAGAAGAACAGAAACAGAGTTATGAATTTTGATATTCCGATGGAGGGTGACCTTGTTTGGAGGTTCTTTGGCCAACCACAGGATGGAGCTGACATCGACATTCAGGTGGTGCAACATAATGCAACATAAATAAAACCAGTCTGGGAAAGCTGAAGATAAAACGGGAGCATTGTTTTGAAACATGTCCAAGAGCAAATCACCGTTATATTGAGGTAAGATGTCCCGACCACAAATAATATAATTAAAATAACCTCAAAATATAACTTCCTAAAATTAAATATTTATTACTTATCTTGTTGAAATATAGTCCTTATTTTCATATGTCTAATCCTTTGTGTCACAATAAATTAAACTCCTAAATCTACAGTCCATTCAAGAGAGAGGAAACTTTATAACTACTTACCGGTTAGAAATAAAGTTCGTGAACAATTATTACCTGTATGTGTAGTAAGTATGTATTAAACCTGCTTACATATTTTGGTCCTCCGGGCCGGATTTATAAACAGTCGCCTTGTGAAAAGTCGTAATATTGTGACACAAAACGTATTACTTACGTGCAGAACTATATTCGCACAAAGAACAGTGAAAGCGTTACAACGTGGTGTGTTACCGTGATCAACTAGTGGAACCGCGACCCCCTTGCAGAACTTCGAGCTTCGAGAAGTCTTAGTTCCAGGGCAAGGAAATATCATTTTGATAGTTGAATTGTCTTCGAGTGAGCTTTGCTTTGATATCAACGGTGCTGTGACCTTCTAGTAGCGTGGTGGCACATTCTAGATTACCACGATGTTCTGGTCGATTGGAAATCTTAGTAGAGGCCTGAAAGAGATAAGTTACTCAAAGTTTAAAAGGGGGAAACTATTATGAGGGGTTCTTAAGTATAAATTAATGAGTCATTTTAACATCTTCTTCATATTTATGTTTTGATCAAACACGGTAACTATAGTTTTTTCAAATGATCTTGTCATTCATTTTTCCAACCGCCATTGGACTGTACCGGATATTCGTTGGAATCTCCCTCTTATAAAGTTGGCAACATGGCTTACTAAGAAATTAATGAACTACCAAGTTTCGAACAACAAAAGTATTGAAAATTCCATTGAATTCGTTAATGAACTGAATAATATCACAATGGTTGTAATGATAGATTGGTTTCTTTTGATGTCATTTCTTTATTTCCGAGCGTTCCCAATTGGGAAGATGTTAAATATTTTAGAAAACGGCTTATTTCTTGAAACTAAAAAGAGCAAATAATTAATGAATATTTGAATCTTACAAAATTTTGTGATCGACAGCAATTTTTTCACCTTCAATGAAAAAGTTTTATAAACCAATCTCAGGTCTGGCTATGGGAAACCCACTTTCCCAATTTTTGGCAAATTATATTTATGGGTTATTTAGAATGTCATATCACCAATGCTTATCCCTGGATGTCAAATGTTGGTTATAGATATGTGGATGATATTTTCTCTGTGATACATTCTAAATATATTGAAGATGCATTAAAATTACTCAACCTCCAGGATGAATCTGTGAAATTTACTATGGAATTAGAAATAATAACCAAATCCAATTTTTGGACCTCTACATAAGAAGGAATTGAACAACAACAAAGAATTGAATTCAATTATACAGAAAAGATACTCATATTGACCATTACATAAGTCTTCAGGTTTCAATCATATTGCGCATAAGCATGCAATTTTCACAGTTTGATATATAGATATTGACTGTTCCACTAAATGAAGAGGATTTTAAGAAAGAATACAATTCACATTTTGGACATAGCTAATTTAAATGGTTTGGAAACGAAATAATTATAACTAAATTGAAGAAATTTCAGACAACAAAAAAGATTAAAGATACACTACCCTGCAATCTGATTCAAGGAAAGGAAACCATTTTAAGAAAATCACTTATCATCCTGGAATACATAACAAATTTCAAAAAATTTTCAAGAAATCAATATTACATTGGCACCGATAAATAAATTTAGCCTTGGTAACTTATTAATAACCATATGGAAAATGAAACACCCCAGATAGTAAAAAATCTGGAATTTATCAAATGATTGTCGAGATTGCAATAAAGTATACATAGGAAAAACAAAAGAAATTTGGACACTCGCACAAAAGGAACACTTTAGAAATATTAAAAATGGTGAAATTGAAAAAATCAGCTATTGCAGCACATAGTTTTTTTGGAAGGTCATAGAATTGAAAAAGAAGCTAAACTTCTAAAACATTTGGAAAAAACCTTTGGATGTGACAGTTTGGGAGAAAAATTTTAACAGAAGAACAAATTTAAATCTATGAATTTCGACATTGCCGGATGAACGTGACCTCATCTCGAAGTTCATCAATCAACACCAGATGGCAACGATATCTCGAAGTTCGTCAAATCAACACCAGATGGCAACGTTTATCGAGGGAGATTCCAACGAATATCCGGTAGTCATAATGGCAGTTTTGAAAATGATGACAAGATCATATGAAACTTAGTTACCCGTGTTTTATAAAACATTAAATATGAGGTCAAGTGTTTAAATGACTCATTAATTTTATAGATAAGTTCTATGACATGCTTGTAACTACCATCTTAGAGTGAAGTCCACCTCATTCCATACAACCTAGACTTGATAATTGAGAACAAATTGGACTATTTAATCAGAATTGTATTGAGGTCGAGCTGACATTATATTTCAAATTGCCATTTTATTTGTGTATGATTTATATATATTTTGATTATTTTATAAAATATTTGCTGTGTTATATTGTTCGGTAATTAGTTATTGATCAAAATTGTCATTTGAAAGTGAGACAAAGGCTATCCAAAAGCGAGGCATTCTTTAAAAGAAGCCTTACTAATTGGAAAATTATATTAATAGTGAAACCAATTTCCCTAAACACATTAGTAGCTAGACAAAATAAACTAGGAGATATTTGGGAACACGTTCGAGGCAGTTAAGAATTTCTTAGAAACTTGAAACAGACTCAAAGCCAGGTCAGGATCATGCAAGGGATCATGAGGATGTTGAAAATAAATATTATGAGTGTGTGGCAAGGTTCAGGATTTAATAGAAAGTCTTCAAAAACCCACAGATAGTCATGGTTTTGATGATTCACGTGCCATCTAGTAGATTGAGGGTCGTATGTTAGAACATTACTCTCCTACTCAAATTACGTCAACTCACTAGTGAGCTGATTCATCACCGTGAAGCAATTGCTGAGAACGAATACATCGGGCGACTTATTCGGTCATTCACGAGCTTCGGACTTTTTCGTAATATTGGCAACGAATTACCCAGAATTTCGCAGCGGATAATTTTATTAAAAACCACTTCCGTTAATTGTTTCGTATGCGATAGAGGAATGCATTGATGCTTGCATCCTGGCCAAATAATACCGTATACAAACACGTCTGCGACACGCAATTATTAGTCCGATTCTCCGATTCTCCTTTCTTCCAGTTGAATTCTTTGGTAGAACTCTATCAAATTCCTCTTCTCCGTGTTATACCGAAAACTATGATCGAAGTCTTCAAGGTCCGACATCTTGGATAAATGTTGGATAAAAGCAGCAAAGTACATCGATTACCATCGGTTCCCTTCGGGATTTTAATTTGAGTTGCTCATGTAAGGTACCTCCGCAGGTAGCCTTACCAAATTTAACCAATTATTATCGCATGAAACAGATTTCTGAGTAAGCAAAATCGTATTAGCATACAACTTGCTCAGCAGAGAATGCATTTTACTGTCTAATGCGTCCAAACATCATGCGACCCTGAGTTGTGGTTTTCAGTTACCACCACCACCGGCTATTCAGATTCCCCATTTCCAAGGAGAATTGACTGAATACCTCTCGTTTAAGAATACCTTTGAGTCCCTTGTAATTAACAATACTAACTTAGATAATGTTCAAAGGCTTCATTATTTATTATCGTCACTTGAAGGCGAACCTAGGCAATTACTCTGTAATTTAGCAATAACTGAAGGCAATTTTGGTACTTAACCAAGTAAAAGGCAATATTAATGCCATAGAGAATCTTCAGAGTGATGTTCTGTTATCAGATCTAATGTTGCAGGAAATTATATATCGAGTAAAATGAAAAGTATTCATAGGTCAGAGTGGGAAGCTAAACATGGTGCTACAGATATCCCTAGCTTAGTCGATTTTATGGAATTTTTGGAGAGAAAAGCTCAAACCTTGGAGCATCAGTGAATGTAAAAACATTTGTAGTAAATGAGAAACCAGATGTAAAGCCTAAAGTCAAATTCTTTCCATATTGCTAATGACAACAAATCAAGATATTGCCATAATTGCAAATCAAATACACATAATTTACCAGATTGTGAGGAATTCAACCAATTATCAGTAGATGAAAGAGTACATTTAGTTGGTCAGATTAGATTATGTTATAATTGCTTTTCAAAGGGGCATACAGCGAGATTTTGTAAAGAGAAACCTTGTTCCAAATGTCAACGCAAACACAATACTCTAATACATTTTGAAAGAAAGCCTAATGTTGAGCATCCAGCTATTGTGTCTCGCACTGCTATGAAGATAACCTCCGGGCTAGGCTCAAACGTACTTCTTAGCACTGCCTGTGTTAATGTGAAAGATAAATCAGGGCGGTTAGTTAAGGTTAAGAAGCGTTTACTGGACTCTGCCAGCCAGTTTATCTTTTATGACTACAAAATCTGTTGAGCAAGTTAGGTCTTGCAACCCAATCGTGCAAACTTCCTATTGTAGGTATTGGAGACTCAGAGGTCTCTCCAGTCAGTCTTACTTGTAAGGTGCAATTGTGTCCAGAGTGTCTAACTATAGGCTGAACTTGAATTGTGCTGTTGTAGATAATAATCACATCTCAAGTCCTGCCACCGAGATTGATCATTCAAATTGGAAATATTCCGTCTAACATTGTGTTGAGTGATCCAAACTTAATAAACCTGCTACGATTGAACTTCTTCTCGGCGCAGACGTGTACCATGATATTGTTTGTTCTGAGACTTTGAGAAGGAAGGGATACCCCACGTTGATCAAAACAGAGTTTGGTTACATATTTTTCAGGTGCCTTTCCTGAACTTTGTATTAAGAAAAGAGTAGATCCTCGTTCGGTAAACTTTGTGAAACTTGATTCTCTGGATAAAAAACTGGAAAGGTTCTGGCAGCTAGAAGAACTGCAAAACCCTGTTCTTAGTCCAGAAGAGAGAAAGCGTGTGAACAACATTTCGTTGAAAACGTCCAAAGAGATGAATCTGGTCGTTTTATTGTGAAGTTGACCTATACGTCTTGATGTTCCTTCGGTTGCTGAATCTAAGCACACTGCTATTAAGAAGTTTAAGCACATTGAGAGTAAGCTTGATAAACATTCTCAATTAAAAGAACACTATGTCGTATTTATGAGAGAGTACAGCGATCTAGGACACATGGAGCTTGCACCACCCTTAGAAGGAAACAAGAGTACTTTCTACTTACCGCATCATTGCGTAATTAAAGAGTCTAGAACAACGACCAAATTACGAGTAGTTTTCGATGGAAGTTGCGAATCTTCTAATGGAGTTTTCCTTGAATTCTACGCTCATGGTTGGACCGCTCTAACAACCAGAAACTGTTGTCTACTGTCATGAGGTTTCGTACTTATCAGGTTGCGCTATCTGCCGACATAGCAAAAAATGTATCGTTGCATATTGGTGCACCCCGACGGACAGGGACTTGCAATGCATCATCTGGCGTGAGTCACCTGATGAGGCTTTAAGGGGAGTATCGTCTTACTACAGTGACCTATGGCACTGTTCCAAGCGTCGTTTCTAGCAACAAGATGTTTGCTTGAATTATCTAAGCAATGTAAGGAATCACATCCTATCGCTTCTGATGACATACAGTCTTGTTTTTATATGGACGATTTCATTTGTGGTTCGGATACCATGGAAGGTGCACAAGAATTACAAGGTAAAGTATCTTCTGTGCTAGATAGTGCCCAATTTCATTTAAGAAAAATGGACGTCAAATGTCCCAAACGCTCTTGTTAAGTTCCAGAAGAAGACAGAGAATCTAACCCTTGTAATCTTACTAAAGAGGAAGCAGTCCAAAACTTTAGGTATCATATGGCATCCTTCTTTGATGAATTCCAAATTCAGATCAAGATCAATCCAGATCAAGGAAGGATCACCAAGAGAAACATTCTTTCCACTGTAGCTTCAATATTTTGATCCGCTTGGTCTCTTGGGGTGTGTGGTAGTGAAGTGTAAACTCATCATCCAAGCTTCTTTGGCAGTTAAAGGTAGAATGGGAGGAGCTATTGGAACAATCTCTTTCTATAGTACAACATTGGTTTGAAATCTGTAATGATTTGTGTGTGTGATTTGTTAAATAAGATTCGTGTTCCTAGAAATGTAATGCCCTATGTTAATGCAAAATGTGTGGAAATAAATGGCTTCTGTGATGCTTCAGAATCTGCATATGGCGCCTGTATTTATATTCGTAATGTATCTCAAAACAATCAAGTATCAGTGCATTTGTTGTGTTCTAAGTCCAGAGTTGCCACATTGAAGCAACAGACTATTGTTCGTTTGGAACTCTGCGCCGCATTGTTACTTGCTAATTTGATGTCCAAGGTCATTGAGTCTTTAAAACTTTCTTACCATTTGCTTACGTATTATTGGACTGACAGTACAATAGTCCTGAGTTGGTTACAAAAAACCCCATCTACTTGGAAAACCTTCGTTGCAAACAGAGTTCCCGAAATACAGTCTCTAAACTAGAAGCTCCGAATGGAGACACGTATCTACCCTGTGTAATCCTGCTGATCACTTATCAAGAGGGTGTCAGTCCTTCAGAATTGTCATCTTTGAATGTTGTGTGGAAGGGACCTGAATGGCTCCATGAAGTCGCTCCGACTTATACTGATTTCGTTAAACAATGAATCGCCCATCTAGAGTGGACTCAGAATGAGGGACACAAATTCGGGTACTGATGTCTAAGGTACAAGTGCCTGAATTTGAGAAGTATTCTTCATTTCTCAAACTGAAACGAGTATATGGATATGTACTGAGATTTATCCATATACTTGTAATCGAGAGAAATTATAATTAATCCGGTTCCTTGTCTTCAATTCGAGTTGAAACAAACGGAACTAATGGTGGTGAATCGCATTCCAAGCCATTGAATACAAGAGGGAATCCACGAGTTGTAATTCCAAGAAACAAGTAGTGATTCTTCAAGTGACTTGAGATCACTTAACCCATTCCTGGATATAAAATGGACATTCTCAGAGTTGGTGGCCGTCTTGAGATTTCAGTTTGACATTTGATCTAAGAAGCAGCCATCCAATTCATATTACCAGCTAAAAATGTTGTCACTAAACTGTTAGTGAAGCATGAACAGAGATTGGTACGGGTCACTTCCGGTGCTCAAGCAGTTCCTGTGTTCACTGCGCACCCGTTTATTGGATACTTCG
>JASPKZ010004894.1:0-31260 GCA_030220185.1 Diploptera punctata | reverse complement strand
ATACATAAAATTTTATTATACTGTTCGAAAAACTAGTTCAGTGACATTTTAGATCATGGTAGAAAAAATGGTATTCCTTGTTCATAAATACTTTCAGAGCCTGAAGACTTAGAAATTTTGTTTTGTCTATTTTTAGAGGTTCACGATAGAGATTTTGAGGATCAGTCTCATTTATTCTCTGTCTTCGTTGTGGAAGTGGCTGTCATTCATCCCGGTGGTTCATTTTGTAGGACACCTCTCCTTCTGTGTAGAGTAGAGCTCTTATGTCTGTGACGGTAGGATCACCTGTTTTCTTTCCTGGTCTTATTGATGCAAAATTATGTGGAAGGACTTCAAAATTTTTGAATAATAAATTATCCAAATCGTTTATTACATATGGATGGACGCCTTTCTACTTGTTTCTTGCTTCCTCCATCCTACTGACATAGTGTGCAGGAGTGTAAATTGGTGGGTTAAACAGCCGCTCTAATGCTGAATGGACACTATCAACTTCCATAATTGTGTGTTCCTTCTGCAGGATAATTTGTTCAATTTGAACCTCAAATTTTCGTGATGCGTCTGCCAAAGCACTTGCCAAGGTCTGATTTTTGTTCTGGTATGGATAACCTTCGGATATCAGAATAATCTTTTCGTATGTGGAATGTTTTTCTATGGAGTCAACAATGCAGGTTGTGAATTTTCGTTGGCTGTTACTCTTCCTTCTTCCTCGTGCCACACATATATCTTTTGTATTACAAACGTAAATTGTAAAATTGTGCACTTGTAATTTTAGGGATATATTAATATAAATATATTAATAAAAATTATTGATTGAACAAATCAATAATTTAGTATAAAACATAAGGGGATCAAAAAAATTAAAGGAAAAATTACTATTAAAAGATTCAATTTATAATTATATTTACAGGAGTAAATTTAACTTTTTTCCCGTAGTATTGTTTAGAAACAATTAACTTTGGTCACAATAGAACACTTTGGACATCCATTGTAGCCACAATGACAATATCAGATGCTGAAGAAATGGCTTTTTCTTTTACCTGACGTGCATCTTTTTTCTTCTGGATTGTATGTTGTAATCTCCTTCTTTAAGGTTACCTTCTTTGTATACAATGCAGCTGTCACACTGGTCTTTCCTAGGTTTGTAGATGGCGATTTTCTGACTTTCTAGAATTTCACAAAATTTGTTTTCTCTCCACAGATTAATTTCCTGTTTCCCACATCATTCCTTAGAACTATGATGCATGTGATATAAGATCTAAATTGAGAATCAATATATACACGTGAACTACTTGCTTTGCAGTTAACGACTGGGAACTTTCGGAATCAACTTAACCATCTATTTACAGAGTCTGATTTTAATAATTTCCGCTTTTTTGATGAATATTCTAGTATTTTCCTCTTCCCATTCTCCATAATCTCAATTTCGGATTCTTCACTGCTGTTGACTTCATAATTGTGTATTGTTTTATTGAAATCTTTGATCCAGTTATTAAAAACAGATTTTTTCAGTCCTGTGGTAGACAGAAAAATCACGAGACACGGTAATTTTTTATCCATTTTATAATGGTTAGATAACAATCACAAACATACTGCTTGATAGAATTGTCTCCTGCTTTACCTTTTCTTCTTGTAATAACTGGCTGAAAGTTCACTAGTTCATTAGTATACACTTTTTTCTCTTCCCACGTATTAAAATTCCGAACTGTTTTATGCGCCATTTTTCGTACATTTTCGTCAACTTTATGACACGTGAAACTTCTTCTCCTGTTTTTCTTTCATTGTGTGGGCAGGCCTTGGGTAGAAGTTTCCTCTCCTGACTTTCTGTAATTTTGTAAGCATTGCCATCCTTTTTTCTTCTCATGCATTCTTAGCTCCCTATTTTCTGCTGTGGTATATTTTTTCTTTCCAAAATAACTATCAGTTTCTTTGTGTACATTTTCACTAGGAATAAAGTATTCGATGCCCATATATTTTTTTGCTATAGCTGATAATGAATTTGGGGCCTCAGTGGAAATTAGAACGTCATAAAACTACGCCGACCGATTTTGTCTTAAATAATCATATGTATATTAATTTCACATGGAATTAGAAACAAATAATAGTATAAATTTCTTGGATTTATCAATAAACACATTGATAGTAAGTTTGAGTTAGGTATCTTTCACAAACCATCTCATACTGATACCACTATCCATAGTTCTTCTCTTCACCCATATACTCATAAGATTGAATAGTTACATTCATATCCCTCTTTCACCCTTGGAATATAATAATGAATTGAATATTATTAAACAATTAGCTATTAATAATAACTACGACCCTAAAATTATAGAATATTTAATTAAGAAGATTCATTACAAAAAGCAATTAACAAAGTTTTTCCTTTACCCAAGGAAAACAAAGAAATATGTCATAATGTTATACAAAGACCCACTTTCCAATAAATATCTAAACACATTAAAAAGTTGAACATTAATGTGGCATTTAAAACTAATAAAACTTTACAAAATATAATAAAAAACAATAAAACCAAAATAAAAAATATAAATTATCAGGTATATATAAATCGAAGTGTGGCACATGTGACAATGTCTATATAGGTCAAACTGGTAGACCTTTTATCTCTTGTATAAAGGAACATATGAGAGCATATAACAGAAATTTAGAATATTCATCATCATCATCATCATAGTACATTCACGAATTTAGGTCATTAGTTGACCTGTTTCGGCCTCAAGAGAACACCATCCAAAAGTCTTTTGAGTGGACGTCCTGGTCTTCTTCTTCCTGCAGGTTGATATCTTAACATTTGTTTGGGTATCCTCTGATCTTCCATTCGATTAACATGTTGCATCCATGACTTATAATCAGAAATTTTGTTTTATAAAGGTTCCACGTGTGATTCTTCTAAGATGTCTTCATTTTTTTGTGATCTAGTAGTGTGCATCCTGCAGTCCTCCGAAGGTATCTCATTTCAGCAGATCTAAGTCTCTGTATATCCTTCTGTTTCAACGTCCATACTTCGCTACCATACAAAAGAGTTGGAAGAGCCAGTGTTTATACACTTTTAATCTTGAATGTTTTTGGACTAACTGTGGCTTGACGATAGAATTTATTAACCCTAAAATTCTTAAAAATTTAGATATTTTTGCATATACATCCTTTTCTTCTTCATATGAGATATTGCATCCTAAATATGTAAAATTATTCACCTGCTCCAAAATTTTATTGTCCAGTACAATTTTACTTCCGACAGGATCTATACCTTGAAATGCCATAATTTTGTAATATACAAGATATGCTAACCACCTATTCCAATTTAATCATTGTTTCGATCCAAATTTTGAAATGTTACATGTTTGTGATAAGGGTAAGAAGTTGGACCTTTTGGAGGCTGTAGAAATAAATACATTGAAAAGTAGTAATAAATTGTTAAATTCTCAATTTGATTTGAATGAATCGACTTGTTAAATTTAAAAATTTTAATAAATTATTGTTGCATTGTTGCTTAGATCAGCTGATACGTACTATAATACACGATTCATAATTTGTAAACATGTCTGAAGAAGGTACAGTGTACCGAAACAGCTGTAACTGAATTATACTTAATAATGTGAAAATCAAATAAAACGTAAGTTTTATTTTTATTTAATTAATAGATGTGTCTTAACTTGCATTAATGAAGTCGTATCAATTAGGGGGAGTTATTGCACTCGCAATGTCTATTGCTATCTTATTTACTCTTCCTTTCTTTAATTCCAACTTCGAGGAATCCAATTCACATTTCATACCTGACCTCCATTAACTTGTAAAGAAACCTTGCATAATATATTCATTAAAATTATACTTGTTTTATATCAATATCAATAAATGTTAACATTTTTATTCTAATTAAACTCACAAACATACACATACTGAATTACCACATTCTAAATAACATTAATTTCGCATCTACAAAATTGGCTATGTATAAAATAGGCGCAATTCAAATAGGCTATGTGAGTGTTAGAAATTATTTCCTTTATTTTATTTGTAGCATTAGTATTTTCTAGAATTACAATTAATTTGGTTATTATTTGGGACCACACAATAAGCTGTTGTTATACAGTGGTTAACAGTAACTCAAGGTTTGACAGGTATATGTATCTAGCCTAGCGAAACTAATGTTTATTATAAAAATGTAAATTTGATTGACGTGTTGAATATGGTCAGATTTGTAAAACAATACATTTTTTAAAAGGAATAATTGAGCCAATTTTTAAACTTCCTTGGGAAATGAATATAAAGGCCAAGAAATTTTATTTTAACAGTGTGGCCAGTAGCTCCCATACGAGTACATATACAGTGTGGCCAGTAGCTCCCATACGAGTACATACCGAGAGGAGCCAGTAGCTCTCTTACGAAAACATAGTGGGCTAGTTTATCATATTACGAGTATTCAGAGGAGCCTGTTGCTCCCATATTATTACCTATAAAGTGTGAATCAATCTATCGTACATAAATAATACTAGGGAAGTCTAGATTTGCTCAAGTAGTCTACAATATATTATTAATTTGTTGTGAATATTGTGTTGTTCATAAGAGGTTAACAAAATAAACCCTTTTTAATTAATCACACAACTCATTGTTACTGATATCGAATTCTTTGTCCTTCACACCAGTAGAACCCAGAAATTAGCTTAATCTCAAACAAGCCCTGAAGAGACACTCGTGCCTACACAAGAGCTCGCTACAATTTGTTTCATTTAAATTATATTAATGTAACTTTCTATGCAGTGTTGCTCAATATATCTTATATATACAAATTAATGTTTGTTGTTTGTATGTTTGTTTGTTCGTACTTTATGCGCGGCAATACCGTTGATCCAATTGTGATGGGGTTTTTTTGCAAAATGTTCAGGAGATTCCCGGGATGAACATAGGCTATAAGAGAGTTGTGATACTCAACTCCTACACCCTTAAAAATCGCCCTTTGTAGTGGAAAACGTGAAAAAAGTAGCTTTTTGGACGCTTAAATGGCTTTCGCTGCCTAAACCATAAGAAATACCCAAAATTAATGTACACAGAATTGAATATCTCAAAAAGCTCTACAAAAAAGTCCGCGACAGCATATGTTTATCTCTTACGGATAACTCACAAAAACCATTTTGTCTTTCATTGATACCAAGAGTCCCTTATCTCTTACGGATAACTCACAATAACTATTTTTGTCTTTCATGATATCAAGAGTCTCGCGCCGTAGCCGAGTGGGCAAGGCAATAAGTCTTGGCGCAGAACTACGGGACTACGCTGGTTCGAGTCTCTATGGGAGAAGACATTTTTCTCATGGAATGTTGGCCAGTATGGGACCGGTGCACCGTGGGTCAGAAATGAAATCTAGCTAAAAAAAAAAAACTGTTTAGACTCACTCTAATATAATGTTATATGACGGTTCTTAACTTATAGGCAAAGGAGGATACAATTCTAATGTTCATGTCTATGTGACGTCATCATTCACACTTCTTGAGCCACAACAAAATGCTGTAAGAGGTTTTCTTGCGAACTTATTTAGTAATATCTAATTATGTCCTAATTGCTGAATTTTATGGTAAAAAAGTAACATATTTTTATCGTCCGCCCATTACATGAGAATTGAACGTTCGGGCAGGACGTCTGCCGGGTACGCTAGTAAGAAATAAAATGGCATATCGACTCAAGTCATAGATAGAATAATAATCATTTAGGAATGTTTTTGTTCCTCCTGTAAAATTACTTTCCCGTCACATAGCCAGTTTTTCAGGCGCAGCGACGATATATAACATATTACCGTACGTACTATACTAGCGCCGGAGTTAAAAAAAAAAGGTATCAGTGCACTAAAAAGGTCACTTTTTGATGCTTAAATGGCTTACCCTGCCTAAACCCTATAATAATACACCAAATTAATGTACACAGAATTGAATATCTCAAAACATTCTATAAAAAAGTCCGCGACAGCATATGTCTATCATTTACGGGACTCACAATAACCATTTTTGTCTTTCAGCTCATTTTTATATCAAGAACACCGATATAAGATTTGAGGGCAATGCAGGGAATCAGCACGATGTATCTAAAACAAATTACGATATAAATTTATAATTATTTTTCTTTTTACTTATTCAACTTAACATAAAAACAGATATAATTTATTTGGACATAGTAGCTCATGGTGGGGGGGGGTTAGCTATTTTTTAATATCTCTCCTCTTTAATTGAACCTCTCCTTTTGTTTATAGGGACATGATTTGACGTGAGAGGATTTGTAATTCGGAATCGCATGCATATTTTTTGACCGCGTAAAGAAATGGAGACAATCCTTGGGAACGAAACTTGGCGTATAACTATCAATTGAAAGAATTAAGGTCGAGTTCGTTAATAGACACATGAAATTCTCGACAGTGAAACAAAATTTTCAGGTGCTGTTGCGGATTGTTGGCTGAGTATTTTGATATAAGGAATCCAAGATTTATTACAGAGTAATGAGATAAATCATAATTCTATGACGTCATAAAATTGATTAACCTTAAGTGGTGCTATCTGCGGTCGGGGGACCAGGTTCATTAACATTGCCAGGAATTATGGGATTACGTCACATATATCCTATAAATATGGCGGATATGGTTATTAATTTGTTTGCTGAACAAATATTAACACTCAGAGCTGAATGTACGCGTGTTAGCAAACAGAATGGGTTCAACCTGATGCAATATTCTATCAATACATTGGTCACCTATATGTTTTCTGTAATTCTACACTCTTATTATTATTACTATTATTATCATAATAATTAGTATTAATTATCATTATCATTATTATTATTATTATCAATTTTAGAATTTATCCAAGAAAAGCAAGTAAATTGATATGGACATATTAGGCGAATGTAGGGTGAAAGATTACACTGGTCAACATGATTTTTGACTCATGAGTACCAATAGTTGTACTTAATGCAATTTTTATCGTCTTTTCAAATATGTATTCGGAATTTCTTCATCACCCACAGATATCAAGGCAAATGGAATCTTAATATGCTGGCCGATTATTGTTAGACCATCAAGAGGGATGCTCCACAGGCAAAAATAGCAGAAAATCGTTATTTCTTACTTTCTAGCTGAGTCCGAATGTTCGAATATTGTGTAGTTACGAATGTAGAAAATATTGAAGTGTTTGAAATTATAAATTACTGTCTCTCGGAAATCTGGCGTGATGGAGAAAAACCGATGTCATATTTAAATTCAGGAGAAACAATACTATCAGAATCACATATTTTTCTTTCTGAGACAAAAAAAAAGTTTCTTTTTTGTTGCTAAGTGTTACCAAAAAATAATGGAATGGACACCATCAGGAACGAGAAGAAAACGACGACCAAATCTCATGTGGATCCAAGGGATTAGAGAAACTTCGAAGGACTGGTAAATAGAGGAAGAACTGTGTTATAATAGAGACGAATGGAGGAAAATTATAAAGCAAAATTGAAGACAAACCATTGGTGCCGGAAAAGTGTATCAACATTGTTAAAATCTAAAATGGACTATATATTATTTTTTGATTATTGTTATTATTGCTATTATTATCCATATTATTTATTATTATTACTATTATTATTATCGTGATTATTAATAGTCGATAACATAATCAATAATGTTATTATTATTATTATTATTATTATTATTATTATTATTATTATTTACTAACAATCTAACTGGCATTATCGAACTTGCAGGTTCATGGCCGCGTGCATAAAACCTCTCTACACATCCCTATTTTGAGGTAATATTTCTAATCATTCCCTGTATAATCTACTTCCCTCAAATCATGGTTAATTTCATTCTTCCACCTCGTCCTTGGCCTACCAACTGGGCGTTTTCCTTCTGGTTTTCCTACAATAAGCTTCCATGTCTCACGTTCATTCCCCTTTGAACTCACATGTCCTGCCTATAGCAGTCTACGAGACTAAACTGTTCTTATTAAATTTAGTTTCCTATCAACTTATTGTAACGGACTGCCAACAGCACGTACGGCTTACTGCCCGTGCGATCCATATTTGTAAATAACATTGTATGTATCTTACTTTTAGTTTAATAAAGTCCTTATGTATGTATGTACTAGTTTCCTATACTATTATTCTCTCTTTGTTCTGTCTGTTCATCTCTCTTTGGTCAAACGTTTTCCTAAGAACTTTATTTCAAACACTCCTAAACTTTTACTCCCTTAAATAAAGAGTCCATATCATTGTTGTTATCGTTATTATTTTTTATTTGCCATCCCAACTAGTCCACCGCTGTGGTCTCGAGGTGGCGTGCTGCCTTGTCACGCAGCAGGCCCGGGTTCGATCCCCCGGTCGGAACAGTTTTTCTGGGTGAGGTTTTTATCGGGATTTTTCCTTACCTGTAAGATAATGCCAGGAAAACTTTAAGGCCCAAAACGGTCCCCGAAATCATATGCCCATCGTCATCATCATCCTTATCATTATTATCATCATCATCATCATCATCCTTCACCGGTGAGGAAAGCAACGGGAAGCTACTACACCTACAATTCCCTAGTAAAGCTGCAAACATAACATGAAAATGCTATGATTGCAGTGAAGGACCTGCCTTCGGGCAGAATTACTATGAATGGATCCCAACTTCTTTCCAAAAAACATTAAACTGAAAATATATACAACTGTTATTCTCCCAGTTATATTATATGGATGTGAAACATGGATCCTACTTTAAGGGAGGAATAACGTGATTTGCATTTGAGAAATAAGTTCTTAGGGAATTTTTTAGAGCAAGACAGACGAACAGATTATCCTTACAATGAAACCAGAAATGATTAACAGTTAAGTGTCTTATATTGCGATAGCCGGGACATGTGGCAAGAATGCGTAATGAAAAAGGGGCATGCATTCATACGGTAAACAGAATGGAATTTGCTCAGTTATATTATAAACTAAGGTGGGAGAATAACATTAACCTTGATTTGAGGAAAATAAATTATACAGGGGGATGAATTAAAACATTAGCTCAGTGCAATAATAATAATTCATCCATCCATAGTAATTCTACCCGAGAGCAGGTTTTTCACTGCAATCACAGCATTTTCATGCTATACTTTGCAGCTTTACTAGAAAATTGTAGGTGTAGTAGCTTCCCGTGGCTTTCCACACCGCTGAAGGATGATGATGTTAATGATAAGGATGATGATGATGGCCGGATGATTTTCGGGGAAAGTTGGGCCCCAAGCTTCCTGAGATTTGCCTTATAGGTGAGGAAAAACCTAGAAAAAACCTCACCCTGGAGCCTGTCCCGACCGGGAATCGAACCCGGGCCCACTGCGTGACAAGGCAGCGCGCTACCTCGAGACCACAGCTGTGTAGAATAATAATAATAATAATAATAATAATAATAATAATATTAATAATAATAATAATAATAATAATAATAATAATACCTTTAATTTATTTGGCAGGCCTTGTCCATCACTCAAGCAGGATAGAAAAAATATACAAAAATTATGCTTAGATCTAAATAACAATAAACTTAAACGATTATACGGGTTTTCTCCTATACAATTATTATTTACACTACATATTTTGATTTACTCTAGATTTAGTGAATAAAATATAAAATGTACAAGAGAGAAAAATGGAAATAAATTATTAATGATATAGAATAAATTTAGTTCTAGTGAAAAATTAATTGTTTAACGTCAAGCAATTCTATAAGCGTGGTCAAAGTGTCAAGTGTGCGGCAACCCCAGATATCTTGAGAAAGGGAATTCCAGGAACGGGCAGAAGCTACTGTGAAAGAAGTAGAATAAGACGAAGTGCTATGGAGAGCTTACGTTAGTTGGGGCATAAACCCCCGGGTTCGATTGTCTCAGTTAATTAACAATTCAACGATTAATTAAAATGCACTGAACCAAAAATGTTAATCTAGGAAATTGTTTTAAAAAACTTACACTGTCCTTTTTTTTTTTATAAAAAGCAGAGTATGTATTACTTAAGTTAGGAAATTTCCCTTTTTAGATGGCATTAATGTGTCGTTAAAAATTAAAATATTACCACAATTACATGCAGAAATATCCCATCGTGTGAAATTTCGTGGGTTGGTAGCTTGTAATATTCATTAGAGTAAAATTTGTTCCAGTCCATTATCGTAAATTCTTAATTAAGCTTCTGTCCATTTTAAACTTTAAAACTAAACTACATTTAGTGGTCGACACGTGACCGCAAGAAACTGCTGCATTTTTATACACATGATTTTCCGCACAAAATTTAACTTTATTTTTATCACAAGAGAAAACTTTAAGATTCAATATAAATGTAACTGCTAGCTAACTAACTCACGGGCACTATCGAACACGTAGGCTCATGGCCATGCAGATATAATCTCTCCAAATATCCCTATCCCGAGCTAATAATTTCCAATCATCCTGCGTATTATCTACTTTTCTCAAATTATGGTTAATGTTATTCTCCTACCTCATTCATCGCCTACCAATTAGACTTTTCCCTCTGGTTTTCCTACAAGGAGTCTTCCATTCCTCATTCATGTCATATGTCCTGCCCATCGCAGTCTGTGATATTTATCTATAGGCCTATATATTATGCGTGAAGAAAAAAACTTTGTACCCCTTTTTAAGCACATTGCGCGCACGGAGGAGTGTGATATTTGGCATAATTAAAGTTCATATAGAGAAGGAGAGCAGAAAAATAAAATTTATGTGTAATATGTGTAACAAGTAATTAAATTAACAAAATAAGTGTCTCTACGGAATTTATGTGTACGGTATTACTCATTCATTTGTTTATATTCATATGAAAGTGCATTGTTGCAAAAAGAAAATTGTGCAGCAGCGATGTGAATTGACTTACTCTCGCGTATTTATTATTAGCGGTTTATTATTAATGATTTAAAAAATGAGAACATTTTATTATTTAAATTTAAATTAAACCCTGTCTAATCTTAGATTCGGTAGTTTCATTATATATTTTTTATATTTACATATTCGCACCTACGTCCATTATGCCTCGACATAAAATGTTGACGGGTCGGAGTGAGAGAGAACGAAGAAGGGATATATATTCCCGTACACATAATATAGGCGAAATGCAAATTTAAATAGTATAAATAATAGGCCTCTACAGATGTCAAATGACGCGTTATTGTTTTTTTTAAATATGGCTTAGCTAAGCTATAACACATATTTCCTATCATTCGTATTTTTAAAATAAATCGAAAATGAATGCATAATGACGTATCTGTGACAAAATTAAAAATGTAATAAATTGTGATAGAATTTCAACCGCTGGGCGACCACTAGTCTGTTATTAATACATCTGGTTTCTTATAAAGACGTGCCATGCAGTAGCCAAGTGGCTAAGGCAAGATGTCTTGGCGCAGAACTGCAGGACTTTCACTGGTTCGAGTTCCCATGGGGGAAGAAATGTTCTCATGGAATTTCGGCCAATATGGGACCGGTACCCACCCAGCATCGTGAGGCATTTGGGTAGCTACAATAAGTAGCGTCTGGCTGAGAAAACCAGCTATAATGGCTAGGGGACCAGATATTTTGATCACATGTCACCCATATACTGGCTGGATGATATCAACTTCTGCTAACGCATCTGGATGTGAGACCAACAGCCGGCTGGTACGCCAAGGGCCTTCGAGGACTGTTGCGCCATGGAGTTTAGTTTCTATAAAGATCACGTAGCTCATTGTTATGCAGTCTTCTCCGTTCGCCTCTCTGTTCATCTCTTTTTGGTACAAAAAAAAATCCTGTGACCTACAGAAAAAAATTGGAAGGGGTGTACGGCATGGATGTCCTCAATCACCTACTCTTTTCAGCATCCACCTGAAAACCCCAATGAAGAACTACTTCAGGAATACGGGAGGCGTAAACATGGGAGGAAGAAGAATTAAGTGCATAATATTGCTGATGATATGGCTTTGCTAGCAGAAGATGCATTGACACTGAGGAACATGCTAATGGAGCTAAATGACAAATGTGAGGATTATGGGATGAAGATAAATATAAATGAGACGAAGGCCATGATTATAGGAAGGAAACCAAGGAAAATAAACATGAGGATTAAAGATGAGGCCATTGAGCAAGTGGAGAGGTTCAAATACTTGGATTGTACTATCAGTAGTAACATGAACTGCGATCAAGAAATAAAACAGAGGATAGCAATGCCAAGAAAAGCTTTTAACAAGAAGAGAAGCATTTTCTGCGGACCTTTGGCAAAATAATTACGGAAGAGGCTAGTGAAGTCCTTTGTGTAGAGTGTAGCATTGTATGGTGCAGAGACTTTGACATTACGACGGAATGACGAAAAGCGACTGGAAGCTTTTGAGATGTGGATATAGAGAAGGGTGGAGCGTATAAAATGGACAGACACAATTAAAAATAAAGATGTGCTAGGCAGAGTGGGTGGAAGAAAAACAATGCTGAAACTCATAAAGAAGAGGGAAATAAATTGGAATGGCCACAAGCTAAGAAGAAAATGACTGCTGACGAATGCCCTAGAAGGAATGGTCAACCGAAAGAAAGAGGTAGAAAAAGACATCAGATGATAGACAATATTAAAATAAATAGTTTGTATGCAGAAACAATAAGGAAGGCTGAGTTAAGGAAAGAGTGGAGAATGCTGAGTTTGCAGTGAAACACCTGATCTTGGGTAGATCACTATTAATGAATATTCTCAAATATGCCTACTGGCAATCTCCATTCCTGCCTTAAAGTAAGAAAGAATCCATGTTTCATATTCATATAACTTGGAGAATAATTTTTTTATTTATTTTCAGTTCAACGTTTCTTTGAGAGATGTTGGGACGACAAGAGTCCCTGTAAATGCATAGTAGCACGTATTTCAATCACTGTAATAAAGTCCACTTAGAATTTTAGGGAGATTTCTTTGCCAGAGCGAGTTCAAGAATATTTCATTCGAACTCAGGACTTTGAGAAGAACTCATCTGCCGTACACGTATCGTGCTCCAATTTTCATCTTTTCGGACTGTACGCTCTACGTAGGGTCTTATGTTTTTTGTCATCGCTATGCTAGCGGCACCCTTCTATCCCATTCCGGCCTTTGTGACAAAAAAAACTTAACCACTGTTGTTATATACTGTATTTGCTCAGGTATTTTGCGCACCCTAATGTTTAAGGGGTTATTTGGAACTTTATTTTTGCGCACACATCTTTGCTACGTCTTATTTTCAGTGTAGTAGAGATTTTCCTTCCCTTAATTTCATTGCCAATTCTTACATTCCAACGTAGGTCATTTACCAGCAACTGAACTACCTGCTTCACAAAGAAATCCAAAGTCCTGCCACTTTAAGAATGCTTGCCCTTGGTAGAGACAAGTTTTAGAATTGTAAATAACAGCATTCAACACTTCTAATGTGCACTTGCATCTATACTGTATTACAAAATGAGAAAGAAAAAAAAACAATTACACAGCATCACATAAATTGAAAGTGATACGTTTCGGCAATCGTGCAGCAGAAAGAGAATTCGGAGTTCACGAATCCAACACGCGTTATTGGAGGAAACAAAACGAGATGACAAAAAATCACTGTATTTTTAATAACTATACTTATCTACCATAATTGAGATACCTCAGAACAGACCTCTAACTAACTCACTAGCACTATCGAACCCGTAGGTTCATTGCCGCGCGGACATAAGCTATCCATACATCCCTATCCTGAGCCAATGTTTTCCAATCAATTCCTGTATGATATACTTCTCTCAAATCATAGCGAATGTTATTCTCCCCAACTCATTCTTAGTCTACCAACTGGGCGGTTTCCCTCTGGTTTTCCTAGAAGAAGCTTCCCTGAATGTCTTTCATTCCCATTCGTGCCATATGTCCTACCCATCCCAGTCTAGGGGACTTAACTGTTCTCATTATATCTGGCTTCCTATAAAGACCATGTAATTCACTGTTATGTCGTCTTCTCCATTCACCTGTCTGTTCATTTCTCTTTGGTCCAAAAATGTTCCTAAGAACTTTATTCTCAAATACTCGTAGTCTCATTTCCTCCCTTAAAGTAAGAGTCCATGTTTCGCATCCGTATAATATAACTGGTAGAACGATATTTTTATATATTCATATTTTCAGTTAATGTTTTTGAAAGGAGTTGGGAAGTCAAGAATCTCTGTAATACATAATAGCACGCATTTCCAGAATTGAGCATATGTTTAATTTCCTTGTGCATCTTATTCCTGTTTGTGATTATTGTTCCTAGGTATTAGAATTCAGCCACTTCCTCAAAATTTCCCTCATTTGTCATTAGCTGTCCATTTCCATTACATAATGTATTTCTATGTGTGACTATATATTTAGTTTTATTTATATTTGTTTCCAGTCCCAATTTCTTAGTGTTACTCAGTAGTGTGTGCGTGTTGGCCTTTATTATCTCCTCGCTATCGCCCAATAGTACTACATCAACAGCATAAATTAACAGCTTATTAATACCTTCTTAAGGCCTTCTTAATCCTCTAAAGATTTGATGGCATGCTCTAGTAAAAAATTAAATAGTAGAGGAGATAGTGCATCTCCTTGCTTCAACCCATTGTGGATTTCAAAAGTATCTGAAAACTGTTTGCCTACACGTACCCTACTTTTTGTGCTATTTAGACACATTCGTATAAGTCTAACTATTTAGGAATTCCGAACTCTAGCAGGATACTGTATAACTTTTCTCTCATAATTGAATCGTTATCCTTTTGAAGTCTATGTATAGTTGACGTACAGTACCATTGTATTCCTATTTATTTTCTAAAATCTGTCTTATACTAAAAATCTGATCTGTTGTAGACTTGTTCTTCTAAATCCACATTGATGATCTCTTAGAATGTCATCAATACAAGGAATAAGTCTGCTTACTAATATATTTGTTAGAATTTTGTATGAAGTTGAAAGTAATGAGATGCCCCTGTAGTTGTTGCAATCAGTTTTATCTCCTTTCTTATAAATTGGTACAATAATCGATTTTTCCATTCATCTGGAAGAGCTTCTTATCCCAAATCATATTAAGCAACTGGCATATCTTGTCCATCAATTCCCCCCCCCCTGATTTTATCAGTTCTGCTGGATTCTCGTCTGAACCTGACCCCTAGTTTTAAAAATCCGCATATTTTAAGCTCCACGATATTTCAGTGCGCAAATTACGGGAGCAAATGCGGTATATCAAAATACCCAGTCAACATCATCATAATCATCTTCTTCACGGATTGAATTGTAAAAGGTACGTTCCGGTCTCATGCAAAAAAACTGATCTTTCCATGATGTTCTTGGCCTTCCCACTTGTTTATATGTGAATAACTGTTTTGTTATACGTTCTTGATCAATTCTTTAAATGTGGTCGGACCAATTTTGTTATATCCTTAATTCTGTCTGTTAAACTGAATATGTTAAACTCATTTTTGCTATATTTTCATCTTGTAAAATGTATCAAGCTACATGTCTCAGGAAACTCGTTTATGCTGATTATATTTTTATGTTAATTTATTTTACTACCATAATGGCAGGAAATACATACAGGAGTGAGGCAAGGATGCCCTCTATCACCACTTTTATTCATCATATATATGAATCGGGGAGTTCGAGAATTGAGAGAACAACGTCATAGATATAATAATAATAATAATAATAATAATATAAATAATAATAACAACAATAATAACAATAATAATAATAATAACAACAACAACAATAATAATAATAATAATAATAATAATAATAATAATAATAATAATAATAATAATAATAATAATAATAGTAATACTACTAATACTGGTCAACATGATTTTTGTCTCATGAGTACCAATGGTTGTACTTAATGCAGTTTTTGTCGTGTTTTCAAATATGTATTCGGAAATTCTCCATCACCCACAGTTTTTTTTAATTTCAATTTCAATTAATGGATTTAAATAATTATTTTTTAATAAACGTTTTTTCGTCAATTTGTCCATTGTAAAATAAAACCAAATGAGCTAACTCAAATGGTTTCAGCTATGGAAAAGAGATATCAAGGCATATGGAATCCTAATATGCTATCCGATTATTGTTGGACCATCAAGAGGGATGCTCCACAGGCGAAATATAGCAGAAAATCGTCATTTCTTACTTTCTAGGTGAGTCCGAATGTTCGATATTGTGTAGTTACGAATGTAGAAAATATAATGTGTTTGAAATTATACCTTGCGTGATGGAGAAAACCGATATCATATTTGAATTCAGGAGAAAAATACTATCTGAATCACATATATTTCTTTCTGAGACAAAAAAAAATAAATTTTTCTTGCTCAGTGTAATAATAATAATAATAATAATAATAATAATAATAATAATAATAATAATAATAATAATGTTCTTCTTCTTCCTTCCAAGTATTAGGCCAAGGCCTGTTACGATCCTATAGAAAATTTTCCCTCCAGCGTTTCATAGGACGGCCAGTGATCTTCGTCCTCTTGGTATATAATTATAAACAGCTTTGGGGATCCGACTTGAACTCATTCTTCCAAGATGTTGTTTCCAATATAATTGGTACTGTTTAATATATTCCAAAATTGGCGTAGTCTTCAATTCTTTTAAGATATCGGTGTTCCTTTTCCGATCCCATCTGGTGTAACCCGCTGTTCTGCGCATGAATCTCATGTCACAAGCCGTTATTTTGCTTTCATGTTGTCTTTTTAATGCCCATGCTTCACTACCATAGGTCAACACTGGTCTAGCCAAAGTGTTATATAAACGTAATCTGATGTTTTTTTGTACAAGGGATGGTTTCATAACTTGATTAATAATTCCTAAACTTTTATTATAACTAGTAATTTTTTCAGGGATATCCTTTCATCCGAGATAGAGATAATAATAATAATAATAATAATAATAATAATAATAATAATAATAATAATAATAATAATAATAAAAATAATAATAATATCTTTATTTTGCCTGGCAGAGTTAAGGCCTTAAGGCCTTGTCTACCACTCAACCAGGTTTTAAAAAATACAAAAAATAGTCTTACATCTAAATTACAATAAACATAAACGATTACATGTTATAAATACATTAGAATTATTATTTATAATGTATTTTTATTTACTCTGGATTTAACGAATTAAATATAACATTTACAAGATATATAAAAAACGAGAAAAAAATGATATGACATCGTATAAATTAAATAACTAGAGAAAAATTAATTATTAGACAACAGGTAAATGTATAAGCGTGACTTAAAAGTACCAAGTGTGCGGCAACCCTTGATATCTTGTGGAAGGAAATTCCAGGAGCGGACAGAGGCTACTGTGAAAGAAGTAGAATAAGAGGAAGTGCTATGAAGAGGGATTGTTAGCAGACTGTTATCTTGTGACCTGGTGTCAATATTGTGGTAAGAGATAACTTCTCAATTTGGGCGCCAGGTAACTAGGAGTGTGGGGATTCAGAAGCTTGTAATGTAGTGAAAGAGAGTGCAATTTATATCTGTCAGTAAGACGGAGCCAAGAGAGGTAATTGAAGTGTTCGGAAATATGATCATAAGTAAAGTGATCCCACAACAGGCCCGGAGGCCCTTGGGGTAGTAGGAGGTTAAGGCTCCCACTTTTTCTAGACAATCGGCACTTTATGTCAGCCGGGTTGTCAGCCCTGCGTGACGGCCGCCTTTACCCCCAGAACAAGAGTCTGGTACTCATTTCCGTTAGGGGCTGAGTCGACCCCAGGGCCATAGTGCCGCCAGAGGGTTTGGGTCAGTTTAAAAATCCTGACCCCAACGGGACTTCAACCCTCGACCCTCCGGTTTGTAGCCCAGTGCCTAACCACTACGCTACGGCGTGCCCCCAAATATGATCATAACGGCGGATATTTAAAATGAATCGAACGCAAGCATTATGAACACGCTGCAGTCTCTGCGAGAAGTCATAGTTCAGATCATTATATATAATGTCACAATAATCGAAGTGTGGCAACACAAGATTCTGCACAAGGATTTGTTTTAATGAAACTGGGAGAAAATTATTTAAACGTCTAAGATAATGTAAGATGGAGAAGTGTTTTTACATATGTGTTTCACTTGGGTTTTCCAGGTTAAATTTGCGTCTAGATGTAGTCCAAGATCTATTACTGAAGAAGAATAAGGGATAATTATATTATTTATAGTAATGTTTGGAAGTGTAGATATGTCAAGGTTGTAAGCAATCTTTATTGTCCCATTAGAATTACTTGTGACTTGTTAGGATTTATCATCATCAGCAAATCTTATGTACTTTATTCTTCTTCCTCCCATGTTTCCGCCTCCCGTATTACTGAAGCAGTTCTTCATTAGGTCTTCCCAGGTAGATGTTGAAAAGGGTAGGTGATAGAGGACATCCTTGCCTCACCCATCTTCCAATTTCTCTTCCTCTGACATTTCTTCTCCTATCTTCACTTTTATTCGCTGTTTCATATAAAGACTACTTATGAGCCTCCTCTCCTTCCAGTTCACGCCAATTTTCTTCAAGATTTTCAGGAGTTTATTCCAATTTACTCTGTCAAAGGCCTTTTCCAGGTCAACAAATACTGCATAAACGTCTTTATCTTTTTCTACATATCTTTCTCCTATTGTTCGTATCAATCCAATTGCATCTCTTGTACCCTTTCCCTTCCTGAAGCCAAACTGTTCTTCTTCCAATTCGCTTTCCATCGTAGAACGTAAACGTCGATTTAGTGTTCGCAGGAAAATCTTTGCAGTGTGATATCAAGCTGATAGTCCTGAACTCCTTACATTTCTTTGCAATGTTTTTCTTCGGTATTGGTATTAACACTGTCTCAGTCAATTCTTGGGCCATTCACCTTCTTTATATATCTTGTTGCATAAACGCAAAATTCCCTTCTTTCCTTCACCCAAGCATTTAACTAATTCAATGGGATTCCATCTACCCCATTGCTTTACCATTTTTCATTTCCTTAATTGCTAGTTCAACTTCTTCCTTCAGAAATGAAAATCCTTTTTCATCTTCTGATACGTCTTCTTCATTTTCTATATAGAAGTTAACTGGACGATTTCTTGTCTCATATAGCTCTTCTACATATTTTTCCCATGTATTCATAATTCCCTGTTTGTCTGTTATTTCTTCATTATTTTCATCCTCAATCTGCCATATAGTTTTCCTGCTCTTCTTTCCATAGTCCAAGCATTTAACTTCCTGGTACATTAAATCATATTTTCCTTTCCTTTCCAGATTCTCTACTTCTTCACATTTCTGCTTCATCCATTCTTCCCTTGCCTTGTCAGTTTCTCTTCTAAGTTCGTTGTTTAGTTTCCTGTAGTTTCTTTTGGCTTCTTCTGTATTGCAATTTTTCCATTTTCTTCTTTCTTCCATCTTCTCCAACATTTTTTCTGTGACCCAAGGTTTCTTAATATTCTTGCTCTCTTTGTATCCTATTGTTTCCTCTGCAGCTATCTGTATAGAGGTTTTCAAATGACTCCAGTGTTCCTTTGTATTGCCATATGAGATTTCCATGGTAGAGCCTTTCTCCTGAAAATTTTGTTGGAATTTTCTCCTTTCCTCTTCAGTTTTGAGTTTCTACAAGTCAAACTTCTTTGTTGCCTGTCTTCCTCTTATCTTCTTCAGGCAAATATCTACTTCGCCTATTAGTAGGACATGGTCTGAATTGATATCTGCTCCTGGTAGGGTCTTCGCATTTTTCAAGCAGTTTCGGAATCTTTCCTGTAGCAGTATGTAGTCGATCTGGTATCGTTTGTTGTCCATAGGGCTTATCCATGTGTATCTTCTTCTTTTATGCTTGAAACATTGTATTTCCAATTATCATTGAATTCCTTTTACAGAAACTCACCAGTGATTCACCTCTCTCATTCCTTTTCCTAATCCATATCTTCCAACTGTACTTCCATCCTGCCCTTCTCCAACTACAGCATTCCAGTCACCCATTAGGATAACACATGCCCCCTTCTTCTCTCTCTCAACAATCTCTTCTATCTGTCATATCTTTCCTCCACTTCTTCATCTGCTAACCCACTATGGGGCATGTAAATTTGCACTATCACCAAGTCCACTTTTTTCCCTTGTAACCTCACCATTATCATCCAATTATCCACATAACGCACTGATATCACTTTTTCTTTCACACGTGGTCCTAATACTAAACCGACACCATGATTTCCTTTAGAATCACCACAGGAATAAAACATTCTAAATTCATCACTCACTAATTCACCACTTTGTACCCATCTCACTTCTGATATTCCCATCACATCCACGTATTTAAACAACTGAAAAGAAATATGAAAGTAGATACGCTAATTTTTGCAGATGATGTAGCATTAGTGGCACCTCCAGAGAACGAATTACAATATTCAGTATATAATTTAACAAAATAGCCACCAAATATAATATGAAATCAAATATGAAAATCAATACAGAGAAAACAAAAGTAATGTCCGTTCAGGAAAATACCCTGTACATAGCAAAATTTGTATAAATTCAAAAATACTGAAAAGAGTAAATTCATTTACCTACCTTGGATATATGCCTACATTAACATACTTGGATGAAGTAGACATATCAAATAAAAGTATTAATTTTAATAAAACCATGGGAATAATAAATTCAGTAATGGGACCATCGCTAGTCCATAGAGATACCAGAGTAGGTTATACAAAACTCCTGTATTTTGCTACGGCAGTGAGGCATGGATTTTGAGGAGAGCAGGATATCTTCTAGTGAAATGAGATATATAGCAGGGTAGACCAAATGGGATCACAAGTGCAATGATAATGTCTTGTACTACATTTAGAACCAGTCATTAAATACATACATAAATACCAGAACAGGTGGATGAATGAGTCCAGATAGAGTTCTCAAGGCCATGCTTTGTTAATGTCCAACAGAAAAGAGATCTCTGGGCTGTCCAAGAAAACGCTGGATACAAAATTCATCAGTTATATCGTAACAGGCCTATAGGCCTAAGACTTGGTTGGATGAAGAAATGTATATTGATTTTTAGACAAATACCAAATTTGGGAGGCATGTAACAACACACGAAGAGCCACAAGCTTGTAAAATGTTAATGTTGTTTCTTTCCTCATGTATTTAAAACAATTTATAATTGTTCCAAACATGTATCTGAATTATTTCAATTTATTTTCGACATCCCTTTGTTTAACGTTTGTTACATGACCCAGTCAACATCCCTTAGCAATCTGTGAAAGTCTATGGCACATTTCTGTTCCACCCTGTATAATCCACATTATCTTGTAACATTGGGATTTACGTTTCAGTGGATGTAGATCACGTTGCGTTGTGAAAAATTTCTCATTAACGTATTCTCAGACATTTTGTTTGGAAAAACCAATATCGGTTAACATTTTTCTCTGCATTAATATCCGCACATATGCTATGGCAGCAAAATAACGCAAGTCGATGCTCCACAAGCGAAAAGTCAATACAAATTCAAATACCGCATGTGCCAAATGTTCCGACATCACTCTGTGGAATTATCGTAAAACGTCCTTCACACAGAAAGTACCTAAAGTGAGATAATTGCTCACCAAGTCGAATGTAAGGTGGTTTACGGAATATCAGGTAAACTCGGTGAATCGGGACAAAATGAAAAAAATCTGTAATATCGGTTTTCATTATCGGTAAGATATAGACCTATATGTTTTGTACTTCATGATTCAATATAATCTATGGGGAAAAACTGTAGTTTAGTTTTCCCAATACATTTTCAAAGTCGATTACAGAATAACTGTGTGCATTCATATGGGTTTACAGTTTACATATCTTTGAAGTCCTACAGAAAGTTTATAGAGATGTCGCTAAATGGCAGCACGTGGCTGTGAAATTGGAATAACCAACCTTCCAAATAAATTCCCAAACATTTATTACAAATGGATGTACACTAACTTCTCCCTTCCTAACCTAACAAAATTAATTACAAGCATATTACACTAATCTGGTATAACACTATCACTAACTTAATAAAAATAGGACAATTGAGTTGTTGATGATGGAAAATTGAAAGAGGAGGGAAAGTAGTAAGTGAGTATCACAATATTGTCTAAAATGGCGTAATGTTATCGTGTTTACCGTGTTTCTCGTAAATAAAAAATACGTAAAAATTGTAAAAGAACGTTATAAGTATCGTCGATAAACGGTTAAAGTAATACAAAAGTTAGTAAAAACAGAAGTAGCACGTAGAGCAAGAACTTATTACAGGAATATACTGGAAAATCAAGGGAAAGCTAATCTACTGTTGAGTCTAATCTTTCAACAATATTATGTAACAGTTATAGTTTAACAACAACTAAACTAAAAAAGTGGAGGAATTAAACACAACAATAGCCTAGTTCTAACAACAACTGAAAGTCGGAGGCCCCACGCACCGGCAACACACAACAATAGTGAAATACAGAATAAACTGGAAAGAACACTTGGCAAGGACGACGGAGAATAGAATACCACAAGCAGCATTCAGCTATTCACCACGAGGAGAAGAAGAAGTCTGGGAAGACCAAAGAAAAGATGGAAACAGCAGCAATTTGGAGCCGGAACAGGCTAGTAAATAAGCCTAAACCGTAGTGATGATGAAGAAGAAGTTATAGAATAAACAACCAAATGCACGAGGAATTATTGGCATTTATATTCCAGTACCTGCATCTAAATATGTTAGGGTGAATAGGGACAGTATTTTGGGTGAATCAGGATAGTTTAAATGATTTATTTCGTTAAAATGTTTATATGTTAGATATTTTAAACACAACTATATAACATAATCTATATATGTATATTAAAATGAATGCAAGTGTTTCTGTTTGTCCTTTAAAGACATCTAAGCCATTCAACCTTTACGTGCATTTTGTATATACAGGGTTTCAGATGCGGCGAGTGTTTAGCCATCGACTATAATGTTCTAAAATAATTAGGTGTAGGAGTTCACCTGAAACGAAAATTTAAAAATCGCTCTAGCGATGCAAATTGTACATATTTCAGAACAAAACTCGGAATATCCTATTAAAATAAACCGAGGTATGTATTATCCAAAAATCGAGAAAATCTCACAGTTTGAAGTGGCGGTTAACATGAAATCAAAAAATATCTATAAGACTGGACCGATATTGATGACATTGTTTGAGTGGGTTCCTGGATGGCTTAGATTCACGATTGGAGTATCTAATACCATTAGGTGTAGAATTTCACCTGAAGTGAACATTTAAAAATCGTTCTACCGGTCACAATTTTCGATGCTTCAAAACGAAACTCAGTATTTTCCATTAAAATAAACCGAGGTAGCTAGGCCTATTGTCAAAAAATGAGCGCAATCCGACAATTAGAAGTGGAGGTTTACTTGAAATCCGAAATTAAAAACTTGCTAAACGACTGCACCGATTTTCATGAAATTTTATGTGTATGTTTGAGTCGGTCTCTAGGTGTTTTAGATTCAAAATTGGACTCTCTAAATGCATTAAGTGTAGGAGTTCACATGAAGTGAAAATTTAAAAATCGCTCTAGCGGTCACAATTTTTAATGTCTCGCAACGAAACTCAGTATATCCTATTAAAATAAACCGAGGTAGATAATATCCAAAAGTAACCGAAATCAGACAATTAGAAGTGGAACCTTACTTGAAATCCGAAATTAAAAACTTCTTAAACAACTGGACTGATTTTAATGAAATGTGTGTGCGTTTGAGTGGGTCCCTGGATGGTTTAGATTCACAATTGGACCCGGTAGGTGGCGCTGCGATCGAGTAATTTTTTTTATGTCAGGTATATAGTCATCTGCATTACCGACATATTCCGCGCGACAACATGACGTCATAATGCACGCTTCTTGAGCCACAACATATGGCAGTGAGGAGTTTTCTTGCGAATTTATTAATTACTGAATATTATGGTAAAATAGTAACTTACATTTTTATCGTCCGGCTATGATACGAGAATTGAACCTTCGGGCAAGACCACGTCTGCCGGGTCCGTTAGTTTCGTATACACATTATAATAGAATCAGATTCATTTCTTTATATAGGCCTACAAACAATTGTTTTCCTTTCCTGAGCTCCAACACATTTTTGATGATACCATCCACGACCTTCATAATGGCACTATATTTCATAAACAAAACCCACACATAGTGTTATTCTTTTCCGGTTCTTCAGTACCGTCATCGTGCGTATTGCATTTTTCTCCGAGAAGCAAAAAGGTATCTTTCTTACAATGTTGAAATCTAATTCAAATCCACGTGCATAAAATGGAAGAATTCTTGTAGGCTACCAACTTATTTTTTTCAGCGGATCGTCACTCCTACTGTTACGATGACGTCGAAGATAGTGCTCTGTTTGACAAACTGTCTAGGTCTCTTCTGAGAGTGTGTCCAATTGCGATATTTAATCTCCTTCCAGATCTCAACGTGTGATGTTATCTTCCATAATTCCTCGTTTGATATGGTTTTTGGCCACCAGATTCTCAAAATAAATCCCAGACATCTATTTATATGTAACTAACTGGCACTATCGAACCCGTAGGTTCATGGCCGCGCGGACATAAGCTCTCCATATATCCCTATCCTGAGCTGGTGTTTTCCAATCATTCCCTGTATAATCTACTTCCCTCAAATCATGGATAATGTTATTCCCCCATCTCTGGTTTTCCTACAAGAAGCTTACATGCATGTCTTTCATTCTCCATTCGTGCCACATATCCTGCCCATCGCATTCTAAGAGACTTAACTGTTCGTATTATATCTGGCTTCCTATAAAGAACATGTAGTTCACTGTTATGTAGTCTTCTCCATTCACATGTCTGTTCAACTGTCTTTGGTCCAACAATTTTCCCAAGAATTTTATTCTTAAATACTCGTAATCTCCTTCCCTCCCTTAAAGTACGAGTCCATGTTTTCGCATCCATATAATATAACTGGTGGAATAAGAGTTTTATATATTTTGAGCTTAACATTTTTTATCTTTTATATGTACTTGTAATTTTTTTTATAATGTGATTGTTCCTTTCCAAGTCTCACAATCATATATCAATATACGTTCCACATTGTTGTTAAATAATCTTAATGTAGTTCTAGTTGAGATTTGTTTAGATCTCCACGTGGCTGACAATTGTGAAAATACAGCTTTTGATTTTCTAATTCTGGCCTTAATATCTTTATCTGATTCTTTATATATATATATTGCAGATTTTCGCGGATATAAGTATGAATATGAAAGTTTTCTTGGGTTGCTCTCACTGCCCACCATGCGAAGAAGATATGAAGAAAATCTCGGTTGGGCTACATGGAGTGTGGTCGACGCTTGGATTGGTGTACGGCTTCCGAAACGGACCACACTGAAAACTCAAGATGTTTAATTACATAAGAACATCATCATCATCATCACTATGTATTGGAAATTGTGTCACTTCTCAAACATTATCCCCTGTATGTCCATCAGGGAAACATCCATTTTTATGGAAGTGTCCCCGACCGACATACGGGAATCGTTCAACGGCGAACAACAACTTCCGGCTATCTTTAGGGATTTCCAACCCTCTTTAGCTCTTTTGATTTAAGTATTTCGTCGTTGATGTTTAATATGTCTTGTTCGAACTTTAATAGTTCATCTTGATTGTAGTAATATATATCCCCTGCTAACGTAAACTATCCGTAGTCCGGTATCAAAGGTCCAGCTGTTGGGCACACCAATCCTGCATTCAGTTTCTAGGTGAATTTCATTGATGTTCTAGTTGATTCACTGAGCTGCCAACAGGAAGACTGCCACCACCACAGAAGCCGCCAGCCCTAAAAAGGGCAAGGGCGGGAAGTCAAGTCGGCATCCCAATCAGAAACGGCTCTTTTCGGATTTAGCTGTTCTAATTTAATAATTTTGAATTTAGAATATTTATTGGACTTTGATGACTTTACTAGTGGATGCTAGGGGACCACACCGGCATTTGCCTTAACTAAACTTTGGATGGTTGTACGTCTTCGGAAACGGACCACAGCGAAAACGCTATGCATTTTATTATATAAGACCTAAACCTGTGACTCGAACTTATCATTTCTTGATAATGGCATGTGGGATCATGCCGAAACGTCGGAATCAGTGGCCAGAGGCCGAACTTGAATCCAAGACGCGGAAAACCCAAGAAAACTTTCATATATATATATATATATATAAGACTGGAATTCGACTACCTCTTCTATCTCTGTACCATAGAGCTGCAATCATATTTCTTCTTGCAAGAAGAATAATTCTTAATTAACACACAAAACTGAAATAACACGGGGTAATTTGAGTGACAGATTTAATGTTTTGGTTACGATTTAATTTTTAGCTCTCTTCCCCTTAATCGATTATAAAAATGAGAGTTATGGGTTAATGCACGGGGGCAGCAGGTGGCAGAGGATTATGGTAAGAACATGTTATAATATAGAGCAGCCTGGGGAAGCGGCTCTGTCTATTTATTAAGTTCTTTACGCCGGGGGAGCCATGATAAATTGTACAACTTTACTCACCTCCCAAGTCTGCTTGTAAAAAGGTCAGCAGCACAACACTCTCTCACTCAATCTTCTGGCGTTCTTTAAATTATCTTTTTTACTATTTAATATTATTTATTTTAATTAAAACTCGTACACCATACTGAACCATTTGTTGTTACGTCAGTTAGGTCTACCTTTATTTTGTATAATTAGCGACCAAAGTTTATTATAAAATAAAACTCAAAACATGTATTTTGTAACATCTCCTATATATAGAGGAAGTTCAGGTAATATGAACCCTTCGGTTTGAGTGGACCTGCTAATATTTTATTTAATTGGTGCTGTCCTACAACACAAAATAATTTAACTTCATCCCCTAATCAACTTTGACGTGTTCAAGACGTGTTTCTTTTATTCTTTGTGCGAAAAAGGGTGTTGCGTAAGCACAACCACAATGTTGATCGAATTAACAAATCAGCAATACGATTAAATTTAGATTCAATGGTCGTAAAGCCCTCTGGTAGGTCGCTGGGATTTTTATGTCCAGAAAGAATTTGTAGACCACCTTGGTAACTATTATAAGTTTTATTATGAGTAATAACTAAACAGAATTGACATTAGAAATAACTTTACGTATATTAATATGAATGTTCACAATTTTCAACTAGGGACCACGAGGCATTCCAACCCTAGGCCTACAAGCACTACCGTCGTCGTAGACGGATGAGCAACAAGCGAGGTATTCAACCTCCAACAAATAAGACCGTCGCCCTATACGGCCAGGCAAACAAAAGAATGAGGTGTTTCTAAATATCTTAACTAAAACAGGACCGTCGTCCTCGATGGTCTGGCACACACTGAGGTATTCAACCTCCAATAATCGAAACGATGCCATCGCCCACGATGGCCCGGCTAACACTGAGAGCGAGTCACACGAGGACACGCTAACCTGGACACAACAACACTGACGATGTTGGTAGCCATGGCAAAGGCTGCAGCAAAACAGTGTGACCAACATAAATGTCTAGTGCTATACTCAGACGCCTCCAAGTGGAGAGCAAGTAAGCTACATCGGTAGTCGATGCAGATAACGCCAGATACGACTGAGCCAACCGCACCGGCTAAACTGATGCGACACATGTCGCAACAAAGGATTTATTTGTGACATTTATGAAAAGACCAGTTCAAAAGTTTTTCAAGCTACCAATTAATTCTTAATTTCTGCCATTGAATATTACAAATGTTGAAAATGTCCTAAATATATTATATTATGTAGGTGAAGTTTTAATATACTGACGGGTTTGGTTTGATATTATGTGGCAGCGGCTGTATAAAATGATTAAACATAACAAAGGAATTCGGTTAACGTGGACCCTCCACGAGGCGGTTAAAGAGGACCTGGGTCCACTTTACACGAATAGGTATATTTTATCAATGAGGATGCTATATGTAAAAACCATGCACTTAATTAATTTTATTTAACTTCCTTGTAATTTTACAAAACGCAAATCGCTGTCTGCGGATGAAAGACATGTGAATGTTATAATCAACAATAATTTTTCAAAACATTAAATAAATATCTATACTTTTTAATTATGATGAGCCATGCATACTTTCAGATCAATTTGTGCCTGCCTCTATAAATTAACAGAGTAAATAAACTTTAAAATAGTCTAAAAGCTAGGGTGGACTCCGGTGTCCACTTTACCCGAATATAGAGGTTAAAGTGGACCTTTATTGCAATGTAAAAAGTTTATAAATTATAAAGATGTTTAGATTTTTTGATAAAATAATAATGCTACTTCATAAATTATAAACACTATTGAAAATCACTGTAATTAAACAAAATTCAAGTCCCTTAATTAAAAGAAGAAAAATAACAAATTCAAAATAGGGGTCCACATTACTCGAAGTTCCCCTACTACATTCACAAATGCTTGTTGAAATAATTTAAAATTTTACAACACAGATTATTATTTTACTCTTACTCTGTAAAAACATGATGTCATTCTACAGTTACGTCAGTTATCGATATAAAAAACGTACATTTTAAGTTGAATTATTAAAGAAAGAAACTTCATGTTTTCTGTTAAAGAGATTAAAAGAAATATATAAATGTTATATATATAGTTCGTACTATCTGAAGGCTAAAAAAATTAGAAAGTTATTTTCCTGAACTTTACAACCTATGACGCGACTCTTTAAATTCCTTCATAAACTCCTAAATGGTTTATATGCGAATACAAAAGGAAAGCTGAGTTAAGGAAAGAGTGGAGAATCTGAGTTTGCAGTGAGATACCTGCTCTAGTGCAGAATACTATATATCCATCCATAGTAATTCTGCCCGAAGGCAGGTCCTTCACTGCAATCATATGGAGAAGGGGTTATTGTTGGGCCAAGAGGTAAAAGATTGGATTTAGTGACACTAGGAATATTGAAGGAGTTCTCCATGTGTGAGAACTTAGGTTGCTCGGTTGGGTATTCGGTAGAGTTGAGGTTCTTATCTCGGGATTCCACGAGGACTTCGTTGGGCAGAATTAATGTACAAAGAATATCTGGTAAAAGTAGTTTATTCTTGACTTTTATAAACTGCAAGTAATTGTATATATATATGAAGTGAATTTTTATCCAACTTTTTTTAGAACGTAGTGTTTTGAAGTGACTTGATGAAATTGTACCGAGAAGTAAGTGACGAGGAGAAGCCTCTCTCGCCTATAGGTAAATTAGTTACTCCCCACTACCTCGATCACGTGGACCTAAGGTCTGTGCTTAGGCACATATAACGAAACATATAAATTGGTTAATGCGCCCTCCTATTTTGATCCCGGGGGTGTTACAAATTTATTATTGGCGATTTACGCCTTCAGAAGGTTGTGACCTTTTTTTCCCCGTGCTGGCTTCACGTAACAGTCTAGTCACAAACATTAGCTAGGCTTGGGTTTTTTCTTCTTAGGCTTGGGTTTTTTCCTAGGCTTCCGACGCTAGAAACTTGCCATGTTCCCCACACTTTTTTGCTAACGATGTTTGTGTCAGGGTAAAACCCCCGCTTGTACATTAGCTAATGGGTTATGGTTATCAGCGCTAAAATCAGTTAACTGGAGGCTTAGAAGATATCTCTACTCAATCTGTCGAGCAAAGGATCATTGTCATTAGTAAGTTATTATCATGTGTCAGCCACTTCCGTCTTCACAAAAGAAAGGTTTACATTACCTGAGTTGTCAGTATTCTTTAATAACTAATAATTTGATACATTGATGCTGACTTCTTTGGATCATTTATATGGCCTTTGCTCCTACATTATCATGTGTGCTACTCGCTTTCCTGATCAATTTGAATATAAAATATGACCTAAGTCCAGTAACTGCTTCATTTAATGTTGTTATAATTTCATCTGATTATTATTCCGATAGGGATTTATTTAGATTTACACAGGATGCTGTATGAATGGATTGCCACAAATGCCCTATAAACAAATGGAAAAATAAGGGATTTTTTTATTTGTTTTATAATCCTCTCGCGTAATATAATGCTAGTATCATAGCTATAGTGGCCTTTAAAGAAGAAAAAAGGCTATAATATTTGGTAAGAGCACGTTAATCCTGAGAGTGTTGCCAGCCACGTCAATTATGTTCAGATTGTAAACACTGATATGTATCCCTTTTACCTGGGATCGTTCTTTGAGGTTAAATAGACTCACTTTCTGCAATATAGGACATACATAAATATTCATAAAGAAAAAAAAAGATACACCCTTAATATAAATTTGGTGGCCTACTCAAACCATTCATGCTTATACAATTACCATTCAAAACTATTTAGTGTTGAATACCAGTATAGCATAAATTGCTTCTTCATGTGTAACTGTTATTTTCAATTTAATTTACACCTTAATATCTACCTACATTATAATGTGCGTCTACAGCTCTGGGAATTCATTTGCGATGAACCAGTTTTGTCTACTTCAAACCATATGTCGAATAATACTTCAGTTTTGCTAAATTTAATTTAAATTGAGTCAATAAGAACTTATTTACATGGATCTATATCTTTGCGACCAAAATACTAAAATATCGCGTTTTAAGCAGCTGTGCTATCGTTATACAATTATTATTGATAGTATTACCCCCTGATATCATTTTTTTCCCCATAGGTATTGCATACATACGAATTCATCATGATTATTAATCCATGAAATATTCATGATTCTTAATATTTTATTCTCAACATACTTCGGCCATTACTTTGCCAAAGCATAGCTGTCATTACCAGCCAAACGGACGTTATTTTCTTAAGCGTGCAAAATCATTTCCTTCGAATACAGAATCGCATAGTATGTCACATTCGCTTCCACCAGCGACCATGACTCCATCTCATCTCATTATTAACATCGAATACAAAATTCGCACAAATTGTCACATTCCGCTTCCATCAGCGATCATGACCTCATCTCACTCATTATTAACATCGAATACAAATCGCACCAAATTGTCACATTCGCTTCCACCAGCGACCATGACTTCATTTCATCTCATCTCATTATTAGATAATACGGGATTCCCTTGCCCTCAATATATTTTCAACAAAATAGCACGTGTTATACAAACACAGTGACGTGCCGCTTCGGCCCACGTCTACAAATTAAATTATGTAAAATATAATCAACAAATAAATTCCTCACGCTTATAGGTCACACCGTCACTCGGCCTTTAATAACGGGCATTGAGCTTCACCCTGATTCTCATTAGCTCCTATGTTTACGCTGTCCTCGATT